>VXBR01002252.1:691059-783671 GCA_013400215.1 Cisticola juncidis | reverse complement strand
TGCCCCGCGCCCCCACGGCCGCGCTCGGCCGCCCCCGGCAGCACCGACCGCAGGCACTAGGCGTGGAGATCAATATCTGGCTGATGTTGTGTTTAATTTTCGGTATTTTTAATCTCCAGAGCTTCTAAACAGCTGGCGAAATTCGCGGTTTCCACAATGAAAATGTACCCAAAACAGGAAAGGGGTCTTTAGGTTTCATCTCTATGCTCAGCTTCCACTTCCTTCCATAAGAACTGAATTTGAATTCTTCACAGGAAAGGAAAAGCTGAAATGAGTTATACAAAAGTTTTCCTGCAACCAAAATTTTACTCACTGCAATATTCTGACAGACTAGTGCCCTTGCCCTGGTCACAGCCTCCCCAAAGCTTAGGGAAAAAAGCCACTTTTTATATAGCCTTTTCGGAGACCTTTGTAAACAACTTGCTTGATGGGAAGTTTTAGGATTGCACCAAACTTTTTAACAATATAACTTCAGATATACCCAACACTTTTAATAGAATATCTGTTCTCTGCTTATATAATAAAACAGAATGAAAGTCATCAATTTGCACTACAGAACTCGGGTTGCTGTGGAAACCTTCATTATTTATTTTTTTTACATGTGCAACTACTGTTTCCCCACCGAGCAGGGCCAGGTTTCTGTTTGGGTTTTGGTTTGGTTTTGGGATGTCAGGTTTTGTTTTCCTGTGTGGAGAGCAAACAGCAAGTGGCCAAGGAGTGCTTGTACATTATTCATTTAGAAAAAACAACTTGCTCTATCCTACCTTAATTCATATTCACATTTAGGCATTTGTATTTACAATAGCTCCGTTCCTTCCCTTCCTGATGCACTCCCACTGCATGCAGAAATAGCTTTTTGAAGGGACGAAGCATGACAAAGTCATTGAGTTGCATCTGTTGGAGATAGGCTGCTCCAGGGCTTGAGAAACTGGTTTTGGTTTTTTATCTCTGTATATGTCAATAATAATTACCTTTGCATCTTTTCCTAGTAGTTTGGGAGCAGAAAACCTCTGCAGTGGCAGGAACTGGTTAATTCTTCCAGGCTCTTTATTCCACACTCTCAGCCCTTCAAGGGTTCTTCTTGCTGCCAAGCTGACCAGGACTTAAACTGATACTTTTCTTGCTTAAGGGAAAACACAGCAGATTTTTTTTTCCAAGTTATAACCGTGTCTGAGTTGACTCTTCCCTTAAAGTAAACTCGGAATGAAGGTGAACTTGGGAAGGCAAGTGAGAACCTTCTAAGGTTAGATAAACTCTGAGGAGGACACCAAAACTGCTGGACAGCATAGGACCTGCAAGGACCTTACAGCATGCAGAAAGCACTTTATTTAAAAGCCATAAGTATGATCATGGATATACAAATGACAGCATTAGCAGGGATGCTCACACTGGTGGCAGATCACCTGTATTTGAAACACAACACAGATTATTGCATGTTTATTGACTCTGCTGGTGATACTTATTTTCAGAGAGAGTCAGTAGATGGTCATGTGACCCACATGACTTCAGGAAAAAAAAAAAGTCAGTGTGCTTAGCTGTAAAGTCCGTGGAATGCAAGTTTGCTCAAATTAAAGTTACCAAATCTATTTACACCTGTTCCTGGATCTCTGCATTCACCCCTTTAATGAGGCTCCTATCACCTCCACAGAAACACTGATTGCTTTAGTAAACACTCTTAGCTTCACCATAGCAAGGAACAAACATCTCATCCTCCCACGGAGGCACAGCCACAGATCTCCCAGGCACGGAGCTGGAATTCAGGATTACCCACGTGCGAAGGGGAGACCAAAGCAAACAGTAACTGCTGCACAACAACTGTTCCTGCTGTCTCTTCTCTCTCTGAACAGAGCTCACTCCTGCCAGCTTCAATACTCATACTACTCCAGAAAGCACAGGAAAGGCAAAAAAGCACTGTACAAGCAGAGACAAAAAATTCTCAGGATTATATGCCCCAGGGTCTTCTTCTTTTCTTTATTTTTTTTTTTTTTTTTTTTCCTCCGTTTCTGGAGCTGTTTTCATTTTCCCTTATAAAGTTTGCACATTGAAAACACCACGTGATTGGAAACCAAAGCCTACTTCTAGTTAAGGTTTTGTTAAGGAGTTTTTAAAATGAGTATCAGCAATCAAACTACATTTTTAAATCTGATGTAAATGTCAGAGCTCCTGTGAGAAGAGCTTCTGATAGTGGGCACTGTGGATCCCAAAAATTAATCAGAAAAGGGGCCTTCCCTTGCAGAAGTCTTTGAGATGCTGTTCTGTCACTAAACTTCTGTGTCGCACTGTATTGAAATAAATGCAAACAGAAGCTTCAAGACCTTGTTTAAAGGAACAAGTGAAGTCAGCAGAAAAGCACTAATCTCTCAAAAACCCTGGCTGAAGTTACTTAGTGTCCACTGTGTTTGGGGAGCTATCCTGTCAGAGATATTGTGAGTTGCTTATGGTTCTGCTACTGCAAACACAGTTGTCCCTATCCAAACAGAGCAGGCAGCGGTGTTTAACACAGTGTTAATTAAAATACATTAGAGAGCTCATCCTATATTGTCCTGTCTTGCCGTAATATAGATGTGATCTGAAAGACAGCTGGCTCGGGATTGGAGAGATTTGACACAGTTTCTTTCTCTTAAATAGATCAAGGGAACTGCACGATCCTTTCAAATGCTCTGCAAGGGACAATGGAAGGTCAGAGTGCAGAAACAGAGAGATCCTTACACCTCTCTGCAAGCAGCTTTGTCTCAGTTATCCCAGCCTCAAGGTACCACAGAACACATCACCCTCCTGCCCTCTTTTTCAGCTGAGTGCAGCCCCACACTTTACCCTTTCTCCCCATTCTCAGGCCTGTAGTTGCTGGTAACTTCCATTATTCCTTCAAGCCTCTGTTTCAGTGAGATGGCCCAGGACCCTTGCCATCAGAAAAAAATCAGGGCTGAATTTCAACTCCCTGTGACAGATCAGACAATTTATTTGATTGCATCCCCTCCTTTTCTACACTTGAGGTTCTGACTTTTTATTTTTGTTTCTTTAAAGTTCATATTCTTCCCCTGTTTTTAAGATGAATTAAGCCACTGAACAATTTGACTTTCCCTTTAAATTACAAATTCCTCACTTTGCAGGGAGAAATAAAGAGATGCAAAACAAATCCATTCTATCATCATCTGTGATGACCTCACAGGTCCTTTTGAAGCACCAAGTGTTTCTACTTTATGTTTCAAAATAGGGATTCTTGTGTCCCAAGAACTGAGCTATCTTTCCTTTGGTGAAGTCATCTTCTAAAACTTTTAAGCAGGAGGTCTCAAGTTTTGATGTACAAACCCAAATTCTATTTTTTGTCCTATGGCACAGGGCCACCTCATGGATTTCTTCCTTATGAGGGATCAAACCAGAAACTTAGGAATCTAAATGCAGCAAATGACAGATTTTCTCTCCAGGGCACTGTGGGGCAGTGTTTGTGCCCCACAATTTCACACACCTAATTATTGTTTAATTGGGATGATTTCTGATTAGTGTTCAGGATTGGGGAGGATGTTAAAGTCCATTATCTTAAGATCCTTTCCAAATTTTCAATTCAGAAGGAGTTCCTTATAAACAAATCTGCTCCCAGCCCTCAACATTACTGAGAGTGGCAGGGAAGGAAAGCAGAACTCCACGGAGCAGCAGCACTCCCAGCTTGCTGCTGTCACTCCATCATTTATTCCTTAAAAGTGCCTGAAGCAGGAGCTCATGACCAACCAGGACACATTTTACTTCCCCATGTGAGAGGCAGCAAACAGAACTTTCTGGTAATCCTGGGAACATCTCAAATACAATAGTTCTGGTCTTGTATTCCAGTATTTTCCTTTCATGCAAAATGGAAGTCAGCATAAAATATTCCAGTATTTCTGCTATTTTTGGTGTTGGCTTCCTCAGCACAAAGGTAATCTGAAGTCGTGGGGGGCAGAAAAAGAGGTCCAGCACATTGGACCTCTTCACATCCTTCACATCCTTCCAGAACATTGGACATGTGGGTTTAAGCCTTGCCTAACAGAACTCCCCATAAAAATGTCCACTACATCCAATTTCCACAACAGTTACAAATATACTACTAAAAGTTACTTTCACTCTATTTGTAACATTGCTTGAAAACAAATTATAAAACCTGAAAAAAGCAGGACCCGCAGAAGGACAAGTATGGATCAATGTGGTTGTGCCAGCACCTAAGATTTTATGTTGCTTGCATAGAAGGTACCTGGATTAAATCAGGAGAATAATAATAATTTCTCTTTTTTTTTTCCAGCACAAAAGTAGAGAATGGACTGAGTAATACCTTAATACCAATATGTCAAGTATGACTGCCAAAAATTTACAGTGCAGGTGGTAATTATTTAGTCAGATGGACTTTTATATAAAAAATATTACAGATCAGGCTGAACAAATGTTTTCCTGGTACTAAAGAAACAGAGTATTTTGCCCTTCAATTAGTTTTAAAAAGGGGCAAATATTAATTTAAAACTTCTTGTACCACGAATAATTAAGAAATTTGAGGAAAATACTATTGCAGCTTCATTCTCACTTATCCTCAATGCTCTCACTATAGCAAATTACCTATTAGAAGGGTGAGAAATCATAGAATGTTAATTAGCACTGTTGTTGCAAATTTATACCTTTTCCTATTAATTTCTTTTAATGTTCAGGATATAAGAAACCCTATCACAAGTAATAATTAACTCCTGTCTGATTTTGTGAAATGGGAGTTCAGAAGCATTTGTCAACTCTCCTTATGAGTACGATTTTTCTGGTCTTTTTTTTTTTTTTTTAATTTCATTTCTGACCTTGTGCATGTGTTATAATTTATGTATTTATTGCCGTGAAGGAGATCTCTTTCATGCTAAGAAATTTATACTATTGAAAGACAACATCAGAGAAGTGATCCCATCACTCACGGAAATGAGCGTGTTGCTGTTCCAGAGGCTGATGAAGTGATTTGAGCTATCACAATCAGCCCTCAGTCCCTGCCAGCGAGGGCAGGCTTTGGCTGGGGATTTTTGAGCGCTCTCTCTGATGCTGTGGCTTTGTTTCAGGGACAGCAGAACCTTGGTTTGCACACATCTATCGCATCTCCGGGGAGCGAGGGCTGAGCATTCCGGAGCTCTGCGCTGAGATTCGCCTGCTCTGCGCTGTGTGAGGGCGACAGGGGCGCCCAGGAAGGGCAGGGCAGGGCAGGGACCCCGCGTCCCTCTCGTGCCGGGCAGGGCAGGGACCCCGCGTTCCTCCCGTGCTGGGCAGGGCAGGGCAGGGCAGGGACCCCGCGTTCCTCCCGGGCTGGGCAGGGCAGGGCAGGGACCCCGCGTCCCTCCCGTGCTGGGCAAGTGCAGGGCAGGGCAGGACCCCGCGCCCCTCCCGTGCCGGGCAGGGCAGGGCAGGGCAGGGACCCCGCGTCCCTCCCGTGCAGGGCAGGGCAGGGCAGGACCCCGCGTCCCTCCCGTGCAGGGCAGGGCAGGGCAGGGACCCCGCGNGGACCCCGCGTCCCTCCCGTGCTGTCCCTCCCCGCAGCGCCGCTCTGTCCCCGCAGCCCGGCAGCCTCAGGCCACTGTGACCCCGCGCTGCCGCTCCGAGGAGCCTCCGCTGGCTCCGGCCCCGCCGCTCCCGCTCCTCGCCCGCTGTCCCTGGTGCTGGAGCCGCCGCCGGCAGAGCCCCGCTGGCCCCGCAGCTCGGAGCTTCCCCAGATCTTCACCGCAGATCCTCAGCCGGCCTCCCTCGGCGCCCGGAGCCTCCTGCTGCCGCAGCTCGGCACCTTCCAGCCCTGCAGCCCCGGGCACAGCGAGCGGCCTCGCTCCCGCCGGTCCCTGAGCAGGGAACACGCTGTGACCTGGAAATCAAACCAGCACTGACATGAGCGATGGTAAAACTGTAATTGAGAACTCCCGAGATGGATAACCTGAAATCATGGTTAACCTATCTGGGATCATCCCATTGCCCCTTGTGGGGCACACAGAGTAGCTGTGGGCACAGCTCTGCAACTCAGCTAAAGATCACAGAAATACACGGTCCTGGCAAGGTGCAAAATATCCAGGGAACACTGTTAACATTTCCCGCTGTTTTACTGTCCATATTAATCACATATTTATATTTGAAAAGTAAACATTCTGTGTGTTTATCTGTAAAATTATTTTGATTACTTTTAGCTAGATAAATCCATTATTGTATGTATGTACAGTCAAAATTAACAGTACCTCTTACAGTAAAATAAATAGTGCATTTTTATAGTATATAAATATTAGAAATCTTTAAAAATTCAATTTTGTAAGATGGGGACAATTGAACTGTCATTATTTTGACAGAGAGCCAAATCAGGTTTCCAACTCCTAGTTTCATGTGCCCAGAGTGACAAGTAGTTGACAGTTAAGTGTTCATATAAGCTTGATAGTCCAAAATTAATTTGAAATATATCCTTGCGACAGGCATTACTTTATTCCAATGTTTAAGAGATACATTCTATTAGTGTTCCCAGCGTGCCAAAACCACTTCAGTCTTCTATAAAGCAGACTTGAAGTTTTGTGTCATGCATGCCTCAATGCAGTGACATCCAAAGACATCCACATGTGTCACTTAGGTTAACTGGGGGGGAAATCTGACAGGAATTTGTTTTATGAGCTTTAACCTATGTAATGAAACCAAATCTTCTTGAGCAGAATAAAAGAAAGCAGAATGTTTTGTTACCTGACACAGCAGAACAATGAGTCAATTGTAGCAATTCTGCAGACTGGCATGTCCCTGAGTAAAAAGGATGAGGTTACTGTAAATCCATCCAAACACTCCCATCCAGCTCTGGGAGTGAATCAGCACAGAGTGACCAGCGGCTGATTCATCTACATAACAAAAGCCCAAATACCTCGGCTGTCCCCACAAAGAAGTGATCAATAATCACAAAATGCACTCTCCTGCCATAATGTACTGCAGCACAACTGGCCAAGAGCTCTTACACACACCCAGGTATTCTGGAGCAGCAGAGGGGTGACACCCACACACCTTCCCAGCTGAGCATTCCCTTTTCCCTGATGCTCCCTGACACCTCAGCAGCACAGGGAGAGCAGTTCTGAGCTGCTCACCACGTAAAAAGGGCACGGACTGAGGTCCCCCAGCCCAGTGGGCAGCCCCAGGTACAGCCCAGCAGTGTCTGGCTGCTGCAGACACACAGACAGCTCATTCCTGGGAGGCACCTCCTGAAAATCAGCGAGGAATGAATGTCCTGATGTCTTCAAGTGACTGAATCAGGGGATTGAATTGGCAGGAGCACCAGCCTCAGTTAGAGGGGTGGTATCCACACGGGGAAAAATTGCCACCTGAGATTGCCTTGTGCAAAGGCAAGAATGTGTCCTGAGTCTGCTGTAAAGAGTGCAATCAAATGGTAATTATTTATGTTCTGTTAACATACTAAACAAAGAGCAACATAATAAACAATCAACACAGCTTCCAGCAGCAGGAGTGCAGAGCTCTCCCCAAAAGCCCTCCCAGAAATATTCCCACTGAGGGCAGGCATTGAAAGAGGGAAGTACATTCACATTATAAAGCACTCAGTGACAGGCTCAGGAACTCATGCACAGGGAAAAAGACAAGGAAAGCAGTTTAAAATGAGCCCTCAGAGACCAGCCATGACCCAGGCACTGTTTCAGCCACAAAAATGGAAGTTTGCAGACAGTTTTAAATCCCTTAATTCCTTCAAAGTGAAGGGAAGGCCTGGAGAAGAATCTGCAAAAGCAATTTTTTACACACTTTTACCTACAACATGATACAGATTAAAGGATGGATTCAGTTAGAAATATATTGTTTGCATATGATTTATTAATTATCCACCATCAGGTGGAAGAACACCAGGTTTTGACTGGTGTCAAACCAGGACTGGTGTCAAACCAGGACTGGTGTCAAACCAGGACTGACTATGGCCACTGCAACTGTCCTACAGAGAGTTTATACCTTACATATTTATTTAACAGAATTAAACCCAGCAACCAATATGGAAATAACATGCCTGGCAAGCAAAGGGCAAACACAGGCTGCAAACAGATGTCTCAACTAATTGAACCTGCTCAGATTATGAAGATAAAACCCAGACAATTTTTAATAATTCATTTTTTTCTCTCTACTGGTAACAGGGTAGTGTCTCCAAGAGTTTCCACTCAGCACACACTGCTACAAATGTGCTACTGTTTAGAATCAGAAGAGCACAGATTCCCACAGATGCAGCTTTTACTTTTTCCTGTTAATATGAAATCTCTGGCCACTGGTGCAGCTCTCATTCCCACTGCAGTAAAAATGCTGGGCTGTTCTCAGGGTGCTTGGCCCTGTCAGCCCGAGCTGGGCAGGACCAGCTGCTCCCTGTCTCAGCCCCAGCTCAGATGGAGATTCCAAGCTGCTGTCCAGAGGAGCTGAGGGCAGGATTTCCAGGAGCCAGGTAATCTTCCATTAATACTAATTCCATTGCAACCTGCTAAAATCTGCTCTTCACCCACTGAAAGGGATTCACTGCTCCTGGTGAGTTTATATGGAACTCATATTAATTGTTGCAGTTTGCAAACTGCTCATTCCACCACAAATAATGGAAAAATATAAATACTTTTTATTAGATCAACTCAGATATGTTTGAGGGGAAAAATTGGATACATTTTTGGGTGCAAAAGCCACTGAAGAAATAATGTTATTACAATCACTACCAATGCACAGAAAAAGGGAAAGACTGGAATTTATTACACAAATATAACCTTTTATAGTTGGAATTATGCAACACAGCTTTTCCCTGAAGAGTATAAAAATACAACTAATAAAAGGAAAAATAAATAATATATAGCAAGATTGAGAAATATTTTACTGTTGTGTGTGTGGTTGCTGTCTGAATAGCTAATAATTAACATGCATATCGAATACATCATTTAATAGATACTGATGAAAACATCTAAGGAAAATGATAATGAAAAGTGGTAAAAATAAATTACTGAAATAAAGTGCAAAAATACAGATTTACTTGTGTTATGAAACAAAGAGAATAAAAATGTTAGCAGCATGGACAAAAGAAAATTTGTCTAAGATGAAATAATTTTGGAGAATAATGAGCAAACAAATGAGTTTGCTCAAAATTTTCATGAGCATTCTAGTACTGGATTTAACGAGAAAGGGCTTCAATTTTATTGCTCCTAGAAATTGTGTGAGAGTAGGAATTAACTCTCTGGACAGCAAGGGGAAAATAAACGTTCCTGTTGCTGTAGCAGTGACACTGTCATTAGTGTGAGAGCTGCCACATTTCCCTCCAGAGCATTGAGCTCCATGAAGTGACACCCCTGTGGTGCCACTGGGATCTTGATCTGCAGCAAGAAGAGCTGACCAAACAACCTTGGAGCAAATGCACAAAGAGGATTCAATTTAAATTAAACAGAATGTGAACAAACATTGGGCTCAGCCCCGACTTTAGAAGAATCTTTGGGTAACTCTGGTAGCTGTTTACTGAAAATAATTGGACTGAAAAATTTTTTGAAATTGAACATGAAGGTTTGGAATATATTTGATTTGTAAATAGATTACCATTTCTAAAATGTGAGTGCCAATAAAAAGATTTTGGTAAAACTGGGCTCCAAAGGAATAATCACTCCAAATGAGGTTAATACTGCAAATGAAAATCCTAAAAGGACTTTCAAAAGGTATGAATTGGAGAGAGACAGGTCCAGCTTACAACTGTAAAATGTGCTGGGAGAAAGTCAGAACTTCCAGAAATCAATCTGAACTATATCAAGGAAAGAACAATAAAATAAAAAGAATTTTCAGAACTGATTTTTTAAAGGCAAAAAATGAGAGAACATTACAAGGAAAATGAGACAGAGCTTAAAAGTAATCTAGAAAATAAAATCCCCTTCTGTTACAGTTTTCTGCAGGGTGTTTGGCAGGTCCATGTGCTCCATGGCAAATTAACACCATTTGGTGTCCACATGAAAAGATTCATGGGGAGGAGGCAAAGGTTGAAGAGCTCAGCACAACCAGGAACAGCCACCCTATGGCTCCAGATGCTGAAATATCTGATACCTTCCTGCCCTGCTCTGAAATCACAAATTTGTAATGTATTTCACCTTCACTTTCCAGTCTTAAAATGAGACAGACTCAATACTTGCATTTAAATGGAAAAACAAGTGATCCAAGCAACAACCAAGCTGTTGAACCATGATCAGAAGACAGAGTTGCTGGTAGATCATTACCAGTCCAATGTCCATAAAAATATCTTGTTTTGCAGTAAAAACTCTGCCTTCTGTTAGATTGCTACTGTAATAAAATAAATATTTTACTCAAAGAATTTCCCCCTATTTCTTTACTAAATACATTTATCTCCATTTTCTTTTGGAGAGAGGAGTAATTACATATCCTGTACCCATGATAAAAGGAGAGAAGAAGCAGCATAACCTGCTTGTTGCTGCTGTAACCAGACAGAGATTAGGCCCAGGAGCCAAAACAAGCACCCAGAATGAACATTGAGGAGCTGCTATGGGAGCTGCCTTGTTCCTCCCAAACACAAACATGATTGATGCAAACAATACCCCCTTATGGACACTTCTGCAGAAATTTAGCACAATATTAGGAAATGATTCTGAAGCGAGTAAACCATCTTCTGATCACAGCCAAGAGCTGTTGCAATTTTTTCTTAATATTACAAATATGATACTAGAAGAGATCCTATAAACTCAGAGTGAACTACAAGAAATCTGTACACAGTGAGATTGCTTACAAAGACAAACAGAGTGAGCTACCTGAAACGAAGAAGTCCCATTTTTCTGTTTTATTGTAAATACATATTTATGGGAATTGCAGCCACTTGATTCAGCGGGCAATCAAGGCTGTGTGATTCACTGAGCAAGCTATAAAATAGTGATGGATCCTACACAGGCCACTTTGCTTTCCAAAGCTGTGAGACATCTGATCAACTCCAGGAAATTATTTCCACAATTCAGACCTTCACAATCCACAGATGTCTAATTTCTCTAGGATTATTTGCTGAAATATATATATATAAAATTATATATTTACGACAAATATGAATCATAGGAGGCTTCTCACTAAATGTCATCTAAATGTGTTTGCTAGAGTGTTTTTGGCACAGAAGTGTTATAACACTGGAGAACATCATGGTAATTGTCACTAAAATCCCATTGATGTGTGTCCTGGGCATTCCTGGTCTAACCCAGATTAATAATACAACTCTGGAGGTTTCACTGCTGCTGGAATGGAGCAGCCAGAGCCTGATCAGCTCCAGAACTGAGCACCACAAACCTCACACTGCTCCAAGCCCCAGCCAGAGCTCAGATGGATTCAGATAAAAGGAAACATTTCCCTCTGACTGATTTGCATGGACCCAATCCCACGAAGTTTTGCATCCCTCTCGTGTTGCAGCACACTGGGCCAGCTTCTGATGCCCATCCTTCCCCATAAAGAAAACAGAAAATGTTCAGGGAAAAGAGCAAAAAGAATGTAATTTGAGACCTGGGGAACAAAACAAGCTCCCAATACAGATATTTAAAGTGCTCAATCTCTTTAGCTCTGTCAAAGAGAAGGGGAAGGTGTGATATGATCATGTCTATGAGCACATACACAAGGAGTTTTCTGATTGCTCTTCAAACATGACAAAGGCATTCTAAGGCTCAAGGCTGATGAACTATTCAGACTGGAATAGCTGCAGTTTGCTAACCATGGGAATAAACCAGCACAACTTACCAGGAGATGTAAAAGATTCTTTATTTCTTCAGCCTTTCACTCTAGCTTGGCTGTCACTGGGAGAAACATCCATTAGCTCAGCATGAAAGGCAGTCTTGAGGTGATTCTTAGGTGAAATCCTCAGATTCATGTTTCTCAAGGGAGGTTGCTGTTACCACTTTCTATGGAACAAAATATTAAGTAGGTGATTCTAACAAAAATTATTTTAATTATTGAAAATAAAAATATATTTATATGAATATACTAGCACATACAGGCATTATATTTAAATTACATCACTAGAGGCTACTCTACATTACAGAGGTTTTCTATCAATAAGTGTTTTGTTATGAAACAGACATTTCTAAAAAATTAGAAGCAATTTTTGCATCATTTTCCATAAAAGAATTCCATTTGTGCATGAGAGAGAGAAGCCTTATCATTTATTGCCTGAAACAGCCCAATGATAGAAAAGATCACCACAAAACAAGGCTGCTTTGGCATTTTCACAGCCAGGAAAAAATAATTTAGCTGTTAGGATCCTGTCACTTCTCTTATTTTTGTGGTTCAAAACTTCCTTTGGCTTAATAAACCAAGAGATGCTACAGATATGACAACTCTCACTGGGATATCTCTTGGTCTCAGTGGGCAGCACCATCTCAGGTTGGTAATAAAGAGAGACCTACAGCTTCAGCTGTTCATTAAGAATTGCAGCTGCTTGGATCTGCCCAGAGATTTGGAATGGCTCCAAAAATCCTCAAAATGATGGTTTGGCAAACAGGGTGTCAGAAAGGTACTCAAAACTGATCACTGGGATTCACGGGTATTGGCAGGTTTTAAAATACACAAATCAAATTCTATCTACTTGATATTACTTACATTTGTTTTGTTACCTGGCTGTCTGCAAAGTTGCTCTTTCCTCTCTGGCTGTCAGCAGTCCCCAGTGTCCTCAAGCTTCTTTTTGCTTAGAGAAAAGGACTTCTAACACTCTAATTTCTAACAACTTTTCTAAACACGTACAGCTCTTGAATCATACAAGCCTTGACTCAATTACCAAGTGGCTCTGACTCAGATGTTCAGAATTTTTCCAATAAGATCATGACTTTTATGCACCAAAGTGACTTTGTGATGCTAAAAGCAGTCACGGTATTTTGCCATCTGCATGCTGGTCCCAGTTGCCAAAGGGATATTCACAAACAGACCAGGGGGCTCTCTGTGGAACAGCTCCCATGGAAAACCTGGAAAATGCTCCACTTTGAGCACTAGTTTTGTTTCTACTCAGTGCTGGCCTTCTGAAACACCCCAGGTATATTTCTACTTGCCCTGCACAACATTTGGATTATGACTTGCTTTTCTTATGATTCAGTGGGTCGGCTCATGCAATTAATGTTCTCAGGGATTTTTTTCAGATTAGGCTGAACCTGCCAGAGTTTTATCATGTCAGCAGTCTCTACCAATTACTTATGGTGCTAAACACTTGCTGTAGCAAAGGCCTTGATTAAAATGCTAAAGGAAAGGGCTTCATCTCAGGGATTTGGAGCACCAAACTCACTTTTGCATGAGATTTTCAGTACACGACTCCATGAACTCAGCTGTGGAAAAGAATTGCTTGTGCTTGTCACTGCCCTGGAGTGAGGAAAGCTCAGATGCAGAGGATTAAATCTGGGTAGATGAAGCTTGCATTTTCTGACTGTTGCTATATGGAGCAAGGTAGCCAAGGTTTGTGGGGAAGCAGCAGGTTTGGGAAGCAGCAGGTTTGGGAAGCAGCAGGTTTGGGAAATACCTGTGGTTCCATGTGCTCCACCCTTCCTCAGGGGTCTTTCCAGTTGAGTGTGACTAAAGATTCCTGGAGCTGTAACCAGAGAGGGGCTTGAGCTTGGGCACACACTGCAAAGCCAGACTGCAAACCTGCTGTGCCTCCCTGTCCATGTCCCCACTCCGGGTGTTCAGATGCAGGGACTGATCTGAGCCAAGGTGGAGGAGCAGGACCCTCCCTCAGCTCAGCTCCAAGAGCCTCAGCTCAGCTCAGCTCAGCTCAGCTCAGCTCCAGGAGCCTCAGCTCAGCTCCAAGAGCTTCAGCTCAGCTCAGCTCAGCTCCAGGAGCCTCAGCTCAGCTCCAAGAGCCTCAGCTCAGCTCAGCTCAGCTCAGCTCAGCTCAGCTCAGCTCAGCTCAGCTCAGCTCAGCTCCAAGAGCCTCAGCTCAGCTCCAAGAGCCTCAGCTCAGCTCAGCTCAGCTCCAAGAGCCTCAGCTCAGCTCAGCTCAGCTCAGCTCAGCTCAGCTCAGCTCAGCTCAGCTCAGCTCAGCTCAGCTCAGCTCCAGGAGCCTCAGCTCAGCTCCAAGAGCTTCAGCTCAGCTCCAAGAGCTTCAGCTCCCGAGCACAGCAGGAACAGGGATGGGGAATGGGGCACACACTCACAGCTGAGCTTCTGCCTCTGAACGGGGCACCCACTCACAGCTGAGCTTCTGCCTCTGATCCTGCTCCTCCAATGAACTCCCATAACTGGGGCAAGCAGGAGCCTCTCAGACCAGGGCTCTCCTTTTTGCTCCAGGTTCACATCCCCATCAGCTCAGTGTTCCTGCACGGAGACAGGACAACACCTGCACAGCAAAGCCCTTGGTGCTGAGGACACAGACACTGTAATTTGTGTCACTTTGGTTAAGCTCTGGTGCGGACCAGGAATTTACATTCTCCAGCTGCTTAATGGACATCCACAGGTGCTCCTGGAGTGCATATGCTGGGTTTGTTTTAACCAGAAGGAATTGAATCTGTGTGCTCTGAGACACCACTCAGTGATATGAGGCTAGGTGCAGTAAATGCATATTTACTACCATATTTACATTGCAAATGTAATGCAATGTAAATATGTAATGTATGCAAATGTAAATGTAAATGCAATAAAATTGCATTGAAGGGAGATGCACTCTGTGGTAAAAACTGCCTGTCAAGCTTTGTAACGAATGGTATCTCATGGTAGACCCTGAGATTAGAAAGAGAAATCAAATAAAAAGCAGAGAACACTGTTTTGGGATAAAATATGAAGCAGCTCAAACTTTCTTAATTTGGTGTAGACCACTGGGCTTTGCTTTGAAGGCAACCTGAGAGATATTAGACAATTAACACAAACCTACACATACAATGGTACTTCTACCACAGGGAAGGGTGTGCCAGAAAATCCTGCCTGTCTCAAAGGGTGAACACATTCCCTGTGCTCTGGGCCAAAATCAAGGATCAGTGAGGTAGGATGAGGTGCTTCTGTATCCTCCTTAGATTGCAAAGCCACAAGGTATGGCATAGATAGAAGATTCAGCTGTCCTAGGAGCAGATCTAATAATAATTGAGTAGGGCATTTATCACAGAAAACAGAATCATAAAATAGTAATTTACAATTAGTCCCAAATCAGGTTAGAGATAAAAATACCAAGCTAATTGGCTTGCCAGGCAATACTGAGTGGGAGGATCCTACAGGATTTCTGGAGCCTTGGTTCCCAGTGACTCTGTTGCTTGACAGGGTAGAGCTGGTTCATGTGAAAAATGTCCTTCAAAAACGTCACAGAAAGGAACAGATACAATGAAATTCCTCAAGGAAATAAATCACAACTTTACTACTACCAGGACAATCATTCACACGGCTAAAAAGAAGTGCAGTTCATTTAGGGATGACTGTGTTGCCAGACTAGCCAATAACAGGAGAAATTGCAGTCTGAAGCTCCTATGAAAAGCCAATTTTCAGGGGCTGTGGTTCATAGCTTTCAATTTTACCCCTGCTGTGAACACTGATGTTGAAAAAAAATGATATCAAATTCTGAACTTGTATAATTGCATTTCCAATTACATACACAAGTACACAGTTGAGTAGAAAAATGATCTGATACTTAACCTCAACAGCTTCAAAGAAGGCCATTTTTTGTAATGTGATTTCAAAATTTGTTTTATAGGCAATTTCTATGTTTCCCTCATTGTTCCAATTCTAACTTTGTGATTGCTGGTGATCCACACCATACCAAGACATGACCCCAACAGAGACTTTCAGAAGCATTCACTTCAGAGCTGTCTAGAGCCTTGTAACACATTCCAAGGGACTCCTCATCGCCCAACTTTGAGAGGACTTGAGGAAATGAACTCCTGGAAGTGACTGCATGGCTGCACACCAGCAGCTACAGATGAGTTTTCCCAAACACTTCAGTGCCCTGCAGAGTCCCTGTGGCAGAAATGAGCACTGATGGTTCTTGCACAGCAAACAAACTTTGCAGAAAACCTGGCCTGGGACTCCAGGAACCTGATGAAATCAGGATTTCAGAACTGAGTGCATGTCATGCAGGACTCAGTTATGTCTCAGTGCTCAGACCTGAGGCATAGCTGTGCTGGCACCTGAGGCTGCTGTAAGAACTAATTTAATTAAATGGCAACGGCAGCACATACAGGAGATGTGAATCACATTTTAGGGATTATCTAAATGGAAAACTAAATCATTGTGGTTTATACTGAGATAGGAAGACAAATGTAAATTATACCTATTTAGGTTCAATACTGACTTGGGCCTGATTATACAAGTTTTAGAGATAAAAAGATTTTGAAGGTGCAGCTTCAAGTAATGCCTAAATCTCATTTAAAATCTAGGGAATTACATGAATGTGTAGCTGTTTAAATATGTTGTCATTAACTCTATAATTCAGATCAAATTATCTGAAATATTTAATAAATGCATTTTAACAATACACTAAATGTACAATATATATTTCAGGTCCCTGAAGCTGATGAAGGCACCATAAGGAACACATTTACTCCAGCCACAGCGGTTGCTGCTGCCACCCAGGAGAAGGAGACATCAGTGTGGAGCTATAATTAGAGGCCGTGTGATGGCAGAGGGGGATGAGGAAAGGACAAGATGCAAGAGACAGAGAGTTCTTCTAGGTGTCAAAAAGTCTCACTATAGCTCAGGAAACAGGGTGGGAAGGGAGCACATAGAGTTATTAAGATATAAAGTTTAGCTGCAGAGAACTCAAGGGATAAAACCAGATGAAATTCTACTGAGAGCTCGTGACAGGAGTCCCCAGGGAGTCAGAGCAATCCATCCCTGCGTGCTTGGGGTTTTGTACATGGGGAGAAGAAAAAACAGAATCCATGGTTTCACTGATGGGTATGAACAATTAAATGTGCACAAGCCCAGAGTCCAGTGACACACACACAGGGTGGTATTGAAACTTTCAGAAGAAACAGAACAAGTTTTGGGAGAAGATGTTTCAGCACCCCGCCTAGAGAGCACAGTTAAAATTCCACATACCCATGAAACAAAATTGGAACAAGGCAGTCTTATTCCATCCCTGTCAATGTGGATAAGAAGCAGGACTTGCAGGATTTCCGTCCTTTTTTTTTTTAAGAGCTGTGGTCAGAGGCTTCGCTGGATCATGTGTGACAAAAAGCTCCTTGGAACAGCAGCCACCATGTCATTCCATCTCCAAATGTAAGATTAACATGCTGCTGCAATAGAAAGCAAACTAAAACATGTCATTAGTGGCCTTTCACTGATGTAATTTAATCAATTTGCAACTTCAGAAGGAATGAATATAATCCCATGGACATTGCCAGAAAGCCCGAGCTATGTATAGTGTTTGGAAACAAAAGGTCCATCATCTTTCCCTAGTTATGTGCTAATGCTTTGATTTCCAAGCTGAGGATTAAAACTCCCTAAATTTCCCCAGGTAACCACACTCTGCATGCTCCATGCTTATTTGCTAACACTGAGTAAAACTCACTGATTGTTGTTTCTCTAATTTGAAACTCCTCTTGGGCTATAATCACTTCAGGCACTTTGCACTGGGATTGCCTGTGTGAGTCTGGGTCCCAGAGATGGGCTCTGCTCAGATTCCTGAGCCCTGGCTGTGCAGATGTGCAGCACTGCAGGAGCAGCAGCACAGCTGCCAGCCCTGCTCAGGAATCACCTGCAGGCCCTGCAGGGCAGAAGGTGCAGAGGGAAGGAGCTGAGTGTGTCGTGGTGAGTCCCAGAGAGCTCAGAGGGTTCCAGTCCCAAAGTCAGCGTGTGCAGATAGATGAGCTCTCCCAGCTGCTCTGGTTTGAGCAGGGGCCACACAAATTTCAAAAGCTCCGTTTGCAAGAGGCAGCACAGACTGAGTTAGATTCACACACAACGAGGGGTTTGATCCAAGAAGTTTCACAAAACTCTATGTTTGAGCATAGCCACAGCATGCAAACAAGGACCTGAGGTCTCCAGCCCTGAAAAATCACCAAGGTATAAGCGTTGATTCTTTCTGTTCCTTCCTCAACCCACTGATCTGCTGGGAAACAACAGAAGCACATCACAGCCAGCATCCCTCAGCGGGCATTTGCCTGTATTCCTGATGAATAGACTTCTAAAAGTTTCACTCTGTGCACACTGGCAAGAAGAGAAAACCTTCAAAGATGAAAGAGACAAAAAGAAATAGAAAAAAATTCTATAGATTGTCTTCCCTGGGGGTTGGATTACATGATCTCCACAAGTCCTTCCCAGCCCTGACAATTTATCCTTTAATGACATAAGTTGTTATTCACACATCTCGATTCTTCTGTCCTGAAAGATCATTTCCATACAGAAATATGTAAAAATATAATTGCATTTCTAAACTATACCTCTTCAGCATACCTAATATTTGTTTTCCCAACGTCTCAGCACATTTCCTGCAAGCCATGTCCTTCACACAGCAGCAACACACACATATTTGGTGTAAATCTGTTTAGCTCCATCCAAATAATTACTAGCAGAGGATCTGGGCTAATACATTCAGTAGATAAATTGTCTTCTACCGGACTAGAGTGTCTTCAAAGCTATAAATTATCTGCACATTCTACAGAACAAGATAAGAGTCTCAGGAGACATTTTTATCAAGGAATCCCAGTCCCAGTCCCTCCACTCCCTCCCAAAAAAAGAAAAAATAAACCAGCATAAATATCCAAACTTGCCTTTCTGTACAGAATATTAAAAACTTACTGAAAACTTCATGTGTCATATGGGGGACAATGTTCTGCTTCTTTGCAGAATTGAAGGGATGAAAAGGGGAACAAAAATGGAAGGTCAGAATTTCAGAATTGTTAGAAAAGTACATGATTTATTTGCTCAAAAGACTATGCATAGGAAAAAGTTTCTGGAAATCACCCATGGAAAAGAATTATTCCACCCTGAATAAACAGATGAAATTTCTGTCTTTCACCAGCTATTCTTAAATGTTTCTCAAAGCAGTATTCCTTCTCCTGCCATTCTTGTGTACTGTGAAAACAGTTTTGAATACAAACCAGTCTGTTCATTAAGGCAAATTAAATATGGATAAAAATCTTATTGCTGGCAGTATCTGCTAAGTACAGCCACCTGCCTGTACTGAAATCTTCCTGCATGCCATACCAAATATAATTCCCAGCAATTTGTCCAGCTTCTCTTTCTTATCCAAAAATAAACCAAAAATATGAGCATCAGCCTCCTCCACTGCTTGCCCTGCCCCAAGAACCACATTTCTTCATATCCTGGGAATATTCCCACTTGGAATCTGCAGGCAGGGGGTTTCTGAGGCTGCACACATCATCAAGGGTGACACGAAGCACAGATCAGCACATGTGGCATTCACAACAAAGCCTGCTAGGCTACCTTGTGGTGATGGACTGGGAAGTTAGAAACAGGATTATTCAACTAAAATGAGAATTTGCAGTGACAGAAACACAACATGCACTTTCCTGTTAAGGGAAGATCTGGGACTTGGATCAGCACGAGAACAGAAGGAGAAGAGGCACAGCTCACCCAAAATGGTGTCAGCAGCACGTCCACAGACACAAACAGCGCTGAGGGAGATGACGACAGCTTGGTAGCCAGAACTGTGAAAGAGACTGCACACAGCCCTTCCCTAGGCATGGGAAAGAAAAGTTTCAGCATTTCCAGTCCTCTCTAAAAGAAACCCTCGTGTGCAAAATTCGGGGAGCGGAATGAAAACGATAAAGAATTGCTGTGCAGCTTGGGGTGTCACACAACTACAGCAGGGACATGAGGAGAAATTCCACTTCTAAAAGAGCTACAAGAGCTTAAGAATTTATGAAAACGTGACAAAGGGAGAAAATACTTGAACTTGTGCATTCCTTTGAGCACAGAGCTGCCCCTGCAGCGCTGTCCTGGTCTCCTGCTCCTTGGTGAATGGGAGAGGAGGAGTTCACACCTGCCAAGGCCCACTGGGTGCAGTCAGCCCCTGTCACCAGCTCTGGGGCTGAGATCAGAGACAGGCACAGCTCCTGTGCCTGCTGAATAAATACAGGATCTCCAAACAGCTGCAAGAGTCACTGATATTCCTGCCAAACCCAACCAGGGCACCTGGGCCTCTGCCCTAGGAATGATCCCCAAGACACAGACACAGCTCCAGGTCTGCAGCTGCTCCCAGGACTGTTTAATTGAGAAGAACAGAAGATCTTTATGGCACCAGTCAAAGGCTTACTCTGAAACTGCTTCGAGCACTGGCACAGAGAGACATTTTCTAAACATATACTACTGGAGAGAAATGCTTTCATAGCACCATATGGATTGCTATGAGATATATATACATATATGTATGTATTTTTTGCTATTGCTTTGTAAACTACAATAAATTAGAGCGTGCTTAATCACCTTCAGTGACAGTTTCTGCATGGAAAGCAAGTGTTAAGTTTATCTTTAGCCAAAGAGAGGGACTGGCTTTTTTTTGTAAGATTCTGCTCAAGGTAAATGAAATAAGAGAATGATATTTAGGAATATGTTTGTTTGGTTAGATGAATTCAACATTCATCAATTAATTGCTTACAGATTACATATTTCTCCCCAAGTAGACAAGAATCTTAAGATACAGCTATCCTTAAGGTTTCATTATTTTTTGATACAGACTATATGGTTATATTGGGTCTAAGCCTCATTCTTGGCACATAAGAATGAAAATGTTGTAGTTCCTAAAGAAAAAAAGAGAATGCAAAAATTTAAGGGAGAAAGAAGGACAGGCTCCTACATATCTTTCAGAAGAGTTACAGTTTTAGAGAAGAATTATCCACTCTAAATAATAAGCTCTTTCACTGCCAAACCTCTCTTATGTCCTAGCCTCAAGGAACAGCAAAAAGAAATAGACAAACAAATTCAAAACAAACAAATCCAAAACTTCTTTTAGGAAAGCAAACAGCCACAAACCCGTGAGGTTTTGGTACCTCTTCTAACCAGGAGGAGGGGAGAGGAACTGGGAGGAGCACAGAGCAGCATCCCTGCTCCCAAAGGGCTGCAGAGTCCTGGGCCAGGCAGCCAGCTCCTCATTTTTGTGTTTTGTCCTGTCACGTTGGAATGCAGCAGGAACATCAGATACTACTCAGATCAATATTGCTGGTATATTTTCATCTCCCCCGAAGCAACATATTTTCCACAGTTTTTATTTGAAGTTGGAGTGAATTACAGTGATTCCTGTAAGTTATCATCCTTCTAATGGCACGATCTGGCACTGGTGCTGCAGGAGCTGGGGCATATTATGGAATATTTCACTTTGTTAGCTGAGAAAATCCATTTAGACTTTTATGCTGAGTAGTGCAAGACTAACACATGGAGACATTTAAACAGTTCAAGAAAACCACCTCTGTTTTCACTTTCACAGACATTAAACAGGGTTTATTTCCTTCTAAGACTCACTGAAGATTCTGCTATAAATGTGCTAAAGCAGGAAAATTCTCTTCATTAAAACTGTTCTGACATTTGACATCAGGAGATGCAGTTTTGAGTTAGTTATAATTTTGCCAAACTTGACTCATTTAGTCTGATCATTTTGATGCTGAATATCACCTGCAGGATCATTTTTCTTCCCTTGGAGACAGATGGTTCAGGTGATTGTGACAACAAAGCCAGAGAATGGAAAACTGTTTGGCTAATATACAGATTAAGTTTGGGCAACTTTTGAAAAGCAACCAACTCAATTTCCACCAAACTTTCAGTGCTGGGCAATGGCCAAGGTACTGAAATCCACACTCCAGGTCCATTCACCTCCTCACTCCATCTTGTCCCAAAGCTCTCAGGCTGCTCTGCTCAAAAGAAGCCAATGACCACCTTGGCAAACGTTTAGAGAGAGTCTCAGGAGAACTGCAGAACACCACTCAAGCCTTCAGTGAGCTCCAAAGGAATAAGTCAGAATCATCTCCGTTTTTAGAGGAACACAGAGACTCCAGAGCAATTAAAAAGGAATGCTCTCACAGGCAAAATGGCTTGAAACTTCAGTAATGACTCTTACCTGCATTAATTTTTATGCATAAAAGCTTTGCATAAAACAGAAGACTGGACACTCAAGTTAATCCAGTAGTCTTTGCACATAAAATATTACCTCTATTGCACTTTCCTGCAGGGATATTTTAATTTCTGTTTGATAGAATAAATGAATTTCCCATTGGAAGAAGCCTTCTTTGTTCACCCCGTATCTTAAGCAAAACCAAACAGAACAATCCTGCAGGTATTCTTTACTCTTTCTTTATGTTATTATTGCATTTCCTTCACAATAACATTCAAATCTAATCAAGTTCCAGCTGGGAAAGGGCAGAAAGGATGAGTTCCTCTGGAACCTTGTCAAGGGAAGGGACAGGGCTGGGAGGTGCCACTGGAGCCAGGCTGTTCACAGGGACATCACAGAGGGACAGGAGCTGTGCCTGCCCAGCTGTGACCGTGCAGAGCCAGCACCAGGGGCTGCAGAAGAGCCCCTGCCCCAAGGCAGAGCCAGGGCAGAAGAGGTGATGGGGTGGAGCTGCAGGGAGATCCCTCAAGGAAGACAGAACTGGCAATTAAACATCAAACCAGGCCATTTTCCCAGGCCAGCAAGGTTCTCAGACATGCTCACAAAAAGGGAAGAACTCCTACAAAACAGGCCTTGGGGTACTTGCATTTTAAACTCCTGGAGTCAGAATTTAAGGAGAGAACAATTGTGCAGAGAGAAGCCAAAGTTTCGTGAATATTCAAAAGGATCTTTCCTGTCACATCACACCCACGTAAGGGCCATTAGAGATGGCAGAAGGGTTAAATACACCTCTCTGAAACAAAGGGGAAACGTCACCACTGCAGCCTCTTGCTCGGTGCTGGATCCACTTTATTCTGAAAATAGCATGTGCTAACTGGCAGGACCTGCCAGCACAGCTGAATTAGTCAGAGAGGCTGGCAGGGAGGTGGGAAATCTCCGAGTCTCTCTGCGTGCTCCAGGGCTTGTTTCGCTGTGGCACAATTACAAACACACAGCTGTAGGAGCTGCTGCTGCTGGCTCTCAAACAATAGTTCAGGGGGTGCTTTCTTCAAGAATTTGGCAATTAATGCTAACAGGAGCTGCACACACACACTGAGGAAAGCACAGGCTCAGTTTTCTCCCAGGTAAAAAAATTCACACAGATGGCCCATGCTTCAGGATAGAATAAGTTCTTCAGGCATGCAGGTTCCAGAGTTCCTGAAGCTGGCTGATTCTTTGAAGCCACTGCTCTCCTTCTTTGCTCAGTAATAGAAACAAATTTGTTATTGCCTTACAGACAATCCATAGATTAATATATAGGCAAATGTAAACCTTCACAGAACATTCACACAAAGGATGGGTGATCACAGCAGGGCAGCCTGAGGTCCTGTCAGCTCCCACAGAAGTGAGCACATCAGGACAATCAGTCATGGACAGAAATTCAAAGATCAGGAGTCAACTCATGGTAAAAGGGATTCTGCAGATGAAAATCATGAGGTTTGAGCTAAGCTGGCCTTTGAAACCTTTAATGGCACATAATCTCTTTGTACATAAATCATACTCCATATTTTTTCCATAGCTTTTGCATTAAAAGTAAAAAGAGTTTGTATATTGAGACTTGGTGGTTCCCGGATTTCTATTTAGCAAGGGGTCTGGAGGAATTCTTAAAAGAGAGAAAAGGAGAACACAGGAATTAACTGCAAAACATGTACATGGAAAAACGATGATGAGATCATTAGGCAACTTTAGGAAATTAGCTACTGATTAGTTACTAATCATGGGTGTTGTTCTCACCACCTCTGTCAGAAGTCTGGTGTAACATTACCAGCACTAACCACTCACATATCCTGTTCTTTGCATTTCTGCAATTAAATCTTTTCTGATTCACCCTGAGGATTTTGCTCTCTGGGAACAGACCAGATGGGCTCTGGAGATCTTGAAGTCGTGGGAATAGTTCCTAAAGCTAATGAGACTTCTGAAATGCAAAGGTTGTAGGAAGGCCAGGTTGTATCAATGCATCTTGAAGGAGCAATCCTGGAGGCTCCAGGTTTTCCTTTCTTCTCCTCCTTGGCCTTCCAGGAGAAACAGGTGAAATACCTGAGCCACTGCCATGGCCAGGCTGAGCAGTCCAGGCTTTACTGAGCCCAGCTCAGCCTCCACTGCCTGACTCCAGGTAACACAAGCAAGGCTACAGAAGTTCAAGGTGGCACAAGGCAAACCAGCCCAGCCTTCCCCACTGGGGTTTGAGAGGGTTTAACACCCAGCAAATCCACCTGAGGGACTCCTTTATGCCTATCAACAGCTCAGTCCTTAAACTCAGCCTGAGCAGTGCCTGGGGTGCCTGACCTCGATGCTTCTGCTTCTTATGCATCCTTCAGGTCTGACAGTGTCTCATTAAATGAGATAAAATATTCTAATATCAGCTTTACACTTTGCCTTCTTAACTGCTGGATTAATTTGCAGATACACTCATTTGAATTATTTTTTTGTTTCAGTCTAAGCTGAATCAGTTTAGTTACTGCATTTTTCTCCTTTGAGCAACTTAATTTATGCTTATTCTGTTTTCAATAAAGACTATTAAAAGCATGGAAAAAATTACATTTCTTAGATTATATCATAGGCTATAAACACACTGGTATAGACAACCTCAGATAAGAAATCTCTAAGGCACTTGGCTTTGCTTATAATGTAAAATTTATTTATATCTAAAGAGAGCTATGACCTGAATGCCACAGTCCATGCCTGTGGAAAACAGACAAGGTAGAACCAGATGGGAAATAATGAAATTATGAAATTGGAGAAGGGACCTGTAAAAAAATGTAAGATTTTTTTAAAGGCTAAAAATGTTACAACTGTTCTGAATGGGCAAATGTTTTGCATGAAGATGATCACTACTGGTGTTCCTCAGCTTTGCATCTGGGACTGTGTTTATTTAGTATTTTAATGAATAGTGTTGATTCAAAAAGT
Organism: Cisticola juncidis; assembly: GCA_013400215.1. NCBI lineage: Eukaryota > Metazoa > Chordata > Aves > Passeriformes > Cisticolidae > Cisticola > Cisticola juncidis. The sequence goes on along the minus strand of VXBR01002252.1, from coordinate 758,776 downwards.
AGGGGAGCACTTGTGGGAGTTCCTGATGACTGAGGGAGGCACAGTCAGCATATGCTGAGGCTACAGCATATGCACAGGCTGTTATACACAGGAATTTTATTTGTGGAGGATCTTGCTTAAGAGAATAAATAAGAAGGATAAAAATCTAATAATACACAGCTACGTGTAATAAAATAAAAAGGGTACAATGAGCCTTAGCCTTACCTGTAGCCAGTGGACAGAGGAAAAATCCTTCTCTTTATTAGGAAACCTGAAGCTGATCCCAAGTCCCCTGTGTTCCATGGGCAGGACATGGGAGGGCACAGCTGGGAGAGACAGGTCAGGAGGAGGCAGAGGAGTAACCCCTGGGCAATTCAGCTCCTCTAGAACTCTGGAGTGGGGTTTTATAAGGAATCATTTCCTCAGTGAGGACAATTTGAGAGACCACTATAACAAGATGGAGAATTGAAAGCCTTTCTTAAGAAGAGCAGAACAACCAGTTTATCTAAAAAAAAAAAGGTGAAGATGAGAAATATTATTTGTTTTAAACACTTTAAAAGGACATACTCAGACTAGTGAGTAGGAAAGGCTAAAACATCAGCATCCCAAATCAATGGCCAGAAACTGGCTGAAGTGAAATGAAAGCTGGAAAAGAATTCTGTTACAATCCTCCAAGAAGAGCTTGAGGGGCAACTCAGATTTCTGAGATTAAACCTAATCCACTTGCCAGAAGGATTTATACTGATATGATTGCCCATGATAGGAATGGCTCGGACTCTTGACCCAAGTGATGCCTCTTCCATTTATTTCCTTGGAGCTTTAACAGAGAGTGGATTTCCTCAGGGCTGGCTCAGTATCACTGTGTGTTATCAGACAGAAGACAATGTGCTGCTTCAAATCTGATGACACATGGCTGGAATTTCAATTACACACTGCATTTTAGAGGACTCCCAAACTCCTTTCAAAAGTCAGGTTGCAGTTTTTAGAAATGGATTTGAGGGAGATTTGTCAGAAGTGGAATATTTTAAACTACTGCCTACTCAGATTTCTTTAATTTTAATCCTCAGATTAATTGAATACCAGTGAGTTGGTAAACCCAGTGTAGAATTTCTGGCATTTTGGTTTCCCCTTAAACAATGGTTACATTCAGCCCATTGGATTCACCATCAGTTTTAGGCTAACGCAGTATTGGTCATGGAGTCTTATATAAGACACTGAGCTGATAAACATCAATTCACCTTACAGGTAAATATTTCAGATGGCAAGCCCTCTGGGGCTCTGCAGATAAAAGCTGTGTAAAATGTGATCTGTCCTAAGATTAGCACAGCTTGATTTGGGGTGCAAAGCAGGAGTTCTGTGCCACTTGAATTTTCCTTGGTGGATCAAGTAATCTTTCTGTATTTTGGTGTCAAGGATTTTACAAGGTTACAAGTCCCCAGTAATCAATCAAAATAGTTGAAAAGTTGACTTTTCATGACAACTGTAATGAATGGTGTGCATCTTCTGAGAGAGAGGAATTTATGAAAGAGAATTGCACTTGCCAAACTCTTGTTGTCAGAGATGTCTGTAAATAAAGAGTAAATAAACCTTTCTGCAGTACAGCCCTCAGCAGGGAGCATTAATGGGTAACAAAAACCCAAAAAAACCAAAGCCACTTTACTTAGGCTTTAGGACCAGCAGCTTAGGAACTGCACTGCTGGTCTATATTCACATTCATTCAGTAATAAAGCAATTTAATGAGGAGGAAAAGAAGTCACGGGATTGCCAAAGTCATTACAGAGATGAAAACACATTTTTGAGCTTTAAAAACATCATTTCAGATGGAAGATTTGGAAAGAATAAAAAGTCTACTTGTCCAAAGTTCAGAGCCTCCTAAGCATGAAAACAATAAAATTGCCTTTCTGTTCTTATTGAAACAGAGAACAAACAAAAACAAAGCCAAAACCCAAACTCCATTCAAATCTCAAATTATGGAAACGTAATGAACAGGCAATTTTAGTCAGTTTTTTCATCAAGAAAATGAAACACAAAAGCAGATTTTTCTTGAAACACTACTCCTATCTTTTGTCTTTTCCTTTTGTTCAACCCACAACCTCTTGATTGATTTGAGAACTCATCCAGATCCTACAAATTCACAAAACAGGCAGTTTGAAGGGAAAGCACTGATGTAACACACCTCAGAACAGGAGAGTGAATCCTGATAAATAAACACATGGAAAAGATAAAGTGTTCTGAACCTGCATCACATTAGCTACTGGGGTCACTCAAGTGAGATGTGAATGAGCAGATAATATTTTTATTGATATCAGAACTTACAGAGCTACCTCTGTCATGTCTCCATATAAATTAGCAGTAAAATACTGCATGTAAATATATCTTTAGACAATTGCAAAAACCCACACCTCACTACGTGATATACAATGCAGCCATAATTTAATTCCTGCAGAAATAATTGACTGATTTTACTCTATGTGCAGGAGATAAAAGTCCTCAGTGGGCTGGACCCAGAGGAGGAGAGCTCTGTGTGGGACAGGGAAGATGATCACCCCTGCTCCCCTTGGGATCACACAGCTCATGCCTGGGAAAGAGCCTTCTGCACAATTCACCCAAAAAACTCAGGCTCCTAAAAGCAGATGTGACTACAGAGAATATGGAGAGTGATGCAACACTTCAGAAAACCACAGCAGAGACTGAAGAGTTTTCTCAAAAATCAGATCACCCTGGTCTAACATACCCACTTGCACAGGAGTTCCAAACCTGGGCTGTCTGGTTCAGGATAAATCTGCACTGCACAGAGGCCCAGAGTGAAGAGCTGAGTTCATGCTGGAACTGGAAGGGTTGCACCAACGCTGATCAGCTTTACTGGGGAAAAAGTGCTTATGGATTTTATCCCTCTAGGACAGCACCAAATATCACCAGACCTGAAGTGAAACTCAAACCTAGCATGGATGGCTTTTCCATCACTTTCCATCACTTTCCATCTTCAGCCTCCTTGAAGAGAACAAACTCCTCCTTTGCTTTTCTTCCTAGCCACTGGCAAATTTGTAATCTCATGTCAAGAGCACTTCCCTGGCACAGGAGTGACAAAGGTTTGAAGCCCATGGAGTCCATGAGAGACAAAGATCCAGGATCTCTCACTGCCCTGTGGGGCACTGACCCCACTGCTCTCCCTCTCAGCTCTGATCCCTTCTATGCTGATCCTAATGGTGCCTCTGTGTCCCACCAAGGTCAGGCACCTCAGAGGCCAAAGACCCCTGAGTTTATTAATCCCAAAGGGAGACCAATATGTACAAGGGCACTGGGCAATTATTTGGAATTTCATGGAGTTCTCTTGGGAAGTGTGAGGTGAACACATAATTACAATCCCCTTTGCCCTACTGCTGTCCTTTTGTAAGCAGTGGAGTCTCAGGAAGGCTGGAAAGTGTCTGGTTTTTATATGCATTGACATTCTGAACATGCCATGAAGAAAACCAGGGGATCAGTAAAAACTGTATTCTAGAATAAGTTACAGTTTGCTTTTCCAAGCTTCCAAAAAGGAAACAGCTGTTTACAGAGGAAGCACTCTCTTGTGTTCATATTAACTTTCTGAAGCTGTACTATGCAATGTTCTTGCACTAGAGCTCAAAGAATACTCAATGTCATCCATGGGATTTGGGCAGATTTCATGGGAGATTCGTGTTTGCTTTAGGAAAGAAACACAAGTACAAATCTACACATTGCAGAGTGCAAAACCACATCCAGCTAGGCCACAAGAAGTGCCCAAAGAATCCAACTTACTAATCAAACACTAGTTCTGGAGGAAGGAACAAAAGGGTTTTTGTAGCAATGCACCCCCTACACCTTAACAGGTGTTTCCATATTAGGAAAGAGTTTCAGTTTCATCCTTGAACTTAATAAGGTAAAAGAACCAGAAACTTTGAAGCTCTTCTCACCATAGCTGGCCCAGAGCCTGGACAAAGGCACTTGTTGGATCCTTGAGCTGTACCTCAAGAGCTGTAGCTGTTTTCTGTTGGGCAGAAGCCAAACCCCCTCCTGGGTCATTAAATACTCCAAGAAGAGCTCCGAGTCTCTGGGTGCTTTTTCAGCCTGTGATAGCAGTTGTACGGGTCCTCCCTGCACCATGCACTGCTTATTTTACTTTGGTTTTGTATCGTTTGTTATTTCTGTCTTAGTTAAAACCTTTTGCTTTTCAAACACCTCTGACCATGGTGTCTTGCTGTTTTTATCAGCCACCTCTGAGAGGCTGTGGGCAACCCTCAGTAGCTGATGCACCTTTGTGGGGTTTATAACACAGAAACACATCAGTATTTTCCTTCTCCCTGCTCCTAAGAAGCCCTTGGAGCCAAATCTGCCCCTGTGCAACATCACCTTCCTCAGAGCAGACACCCAGGCCCAGGTTCCAGCTAAATGAGCTCAGCCAGAGCTGCTGTTTCCAGTGGTCAGGAACCAGGTGCCCTGTGAGAACTTCTCAGTTCCTGAATGGATGGAGCTCCCATTTCTCCCTGAGCATGCACATCCCTTCACCCACAGTCCTGCACACTGCTCACAGAAATATTTCACAATGCAAATATAACTCTGAAGTTCGATCTACAACAGCCTGTAACTGTTCTTTCAGCAGTGTCCTCGGAAACAGCCCCCAAACTCCCTGGAAATCCCCAGATCACAACCTGGGAACTGCTCTGGGTCAGGAGATGTGGTCTCTGTCTGCAGGAACCACAGGCTGGATTGGGGGACTGAAATGGATCACAAATGATTCCCCTCCTCCTCACACAGCCCTTCCATTTACTCATTGATTTTAACAGTGAACAGTGGCTTTGCTGCTGTGGACTAACTTGCACAGAACTTTTAAACCAGCCACTATATTAATCTCTTAGTGCACTCTGAACAGAACTGCAAATAATAATGATACATTTACTATCAAATATGGGATTTTCATACCTAAAACATTCTGTATAAACAGAATACACACAAACACGATGGGTTCCTGCTCCATTTTTCTGATGTCTGTTCTTATGAAGCTCTTCCAGTGGTTTTCCACTGAAAAGCTGGATTTGGTTCCACCACTGTCTCAAGCCCCTTGACTTCCAATTCCCACACTTTTCGTCCCAATTGCAACTCCTATTTTAACTCATCCCACTGTGCTCCCTGGCATGATGAGGAATTCAGACCCATCAGTTCCAGCTGCTAAAGCTGTAGGGCCAGCTCCACATTCACACACCAATTTTCATCTTTTTTGCTTCACAGTAGGACAGATAGAATATATGGTACACAATATTTGGGGTTTTTTCCTTGCCATATGGACTTCAGTTAGTAACACAGAATTTGCACCATAAAATGTCTTTAAAAGTTTTCCCTCCTCAATTTAGAGGAATGGAACTGTCTGCCCAAATGTAGAAGAGAAACAGATAAATTTCAATCACACTTAAAGTTTTTTCTCTTTTTATGCTACTTAACTGGAAGGCAGTTTATACTATTTTCCAGGAACTATTTTGGAGAAACTAAGTTTCATCTGAAACCTCTACTTTAAATTTGTGAAATTGTAATGAAACCATCATGAATAAAGGAAATACTGAGTGCTTTAAAATCTTACGTTCCCTGCCATAAGTCAAAAACAATTTTAAGACTTCATGAGAAAATTACACCAGAAGGGACCTCTTTAACCTCTTTAACCATAAACTCAATTTCCAATGAGGAGGAAGGGATGAACAGACACAAGGCAAAGCTCCTGCTCTGAGGTGCTGCTTTCCCAATGAACGTAGAAGTGATTTATGTAGGGAGGAAAGGAAAGAAAGAGAACACAAGTCAGAGAAATAAAGATGAGAAAGCAGCAAACAAAGAGGAAAGAGACACTTCATTCCCAAAATGGAAGGTTAGGAATGGATTTCTAATCCTGGTCTGCTCACCAAACTTCCCCCAAGGAAAATCACTTAATTCTTCTAATTTTATTTGCCTGATTGGTGCACGATTTGCACTCTACAAACAACTTATTGTTCTCAAAGTACTCTGAAGCTACTAGAGGCTTATTAATAAAGATGAGACTGAGTTATAATGAGGGAGGAGAGAAAAGAGAAATTTAGAAGAAAGAACAACATGGAAAGGATTTGCAGATGATTTGAGTTATGGTGCAGCAATAAGAGAAAAGCTGAATCAAATGGATTCAGAAAAATATATCAGCAAAATGCCTTCAGCCCAGGCTGTCCACAAGAGTGACCAGAGAGGTTTGTAGGTGACCTGCTGGTCACCTTTGGGTCTTTGTCATTCATGATAAAGGGTGACTTTCCTAATCCTAATTCATTTTCAGGCACAGCAGATTAACAAGAAGAGATCACTATCAAGCTGAATAATCTCCTAGCTCTAAATAATCACTGAAAGAGGAGCAGAAAAGGAACCACAGTCATTTCCTTTTAATACAGTGGATGAGGAATGTGCAGAAAGCTAACACAGAAAGGTGCTAAGCATGCTGTATTTTCATAACAATTGGAATTTTTTTTATCCTAAAATGAACCCAGTCAAATTTAAAAAGTAATCTTATTTATTTCACCCTACAGTGTTACCCACATACAGAATTATTCAAGATAAGGGGAAAATTATTGGTTGTCTATCTAGCAAGTTAAATCAGATTAAAATACTATCTGAATTTTAAACAGAACTGTTCCTACACACATTTATTTCAGGGGAATTGAATTTACTTAGAGAGAATTAAGCTGAAAGAACCAGACTTGCTGAGTTCTCAGTAGCAGGGTGCCCAAATTCAGCTATGCTGTGTTTTATGGCTACTTTTTAAATTTTCTTAGGTTTGGAAGTCGCCTTCCTTTGCTGAACGTCACACACAGGACACTCACGTGCTGTGGCTGCTCCTACAGCTCTTAACTCAGTTCCTGCCAGCTCTCACACACTTACAGCAAGAATTCAAGTCTCCACAGTTTTTATGTGTATATATGTGTGAACACAGGCATACAAACACACATTTTCCTGAATTCAACTGAGAAAATTACAACACAATCTATAATCCAAAATTCTTAGAGAATTAAAATATAAACCCTAAAACAGAATGGGAAATTTGGCCATTTTACCTTATGTCAGAGAAAAATAAAAAATTAGAGATGTTAAGAGGAAAAATATTGTCTACATAACATGAAGAAACACCTGAAACGTATGAAAAACAAAAATATACTGGCCAATATCCAAATCAATGCATCTGTTGGCAACAGGCATTGTGTCTCTTGGTCTAACACCAGGAGCAGGTTTGCTCAGATCTCATCAGGTGCCCCTCATTACTGCCTGGCTTTTTTGAAAATCTTGTTTTGTTTTTAAGAAATAGTGCAAGTTCTAGAAAATTTAGAGGACTTGGGATCTTATTTTTCTATTGCTCACAGCATAACTCTCATTAATCAGCATAAGTTTTCCTCCCTGTGGGCAGGAACACAATCCACCAGAATGGAACACAAGTCTCCCCTTGATTCATTGGTTAGACAAGGTGGGGAAAGAGGAATTGGCAACCCCTCCTGCTCCTGGGTGATGCTGTGAGATCCCTGCACACAGATAAATCCTCCCCTGACACAGCAGGGAAAGCTCCAGGCATGCAGGAGCCTCCCAGCTTCACCTGTCAGCAAGACAAACTCAGCACACCTTGCTTGCTCCCTCAGATTCATTAGACATTATTTACAAGATTTGTGAGCTGTTGCTGCCTGTCCTGGGATGTTTTATGCTCCTCTGGCCACTGAACACTGCCTGTTCTGTAATGCCGAATTCCAGTCCTGAATTCCAGCCCAGCAGCCAGCCAGGGGAGAAAGCCATTCCCATCAGAGAAAACAACACAGGCAGGACAGACTCATGGATTTTAAGCTGTGGCATAAGAACTAACTTTAAAGTATTACTTCCATCAGTAATTTTACACCCCAAACAAAAATGAAAAATACAATAAATAAAATCTCAAAAAAGTGTCATTTTGAGCTTGCATACAACTCTAACAATACCAAAGCATGTGTGTGAATCAAAAGAAGTGACTCTCATGGGAGCTTCTTGCAGACAGCAGAACAACAGAGAGTTGTTCTCACCATCACTGACATGTACCCAGTGCTTCCCCACAGAACTCTCATGCTGTGTCATCATCCTCCCATCTCCTCCATCTCCAGCATGTCCCTAATCCATTCCCTGAGGAACATGGATCTCTCTGTCCTCCAGCCTGTCCCTAATCCATCACCTCAGGAACATGGATCTCCTTCCCCTCCAGCCTGTCCCTAATCCATTCCCTGAGGAACATGGATCTCTCTCTCCTCCAGCCTGTCCCTAACCCATCACCTCAGGAACACGGATCTCTCCCTCCCTGGCCATGCNTGTCCCTAATCCATCACCTGAGGAACAGGGATCTCTCTCCTCCAGCCTGTCCCTAATCCATCACCTCAGGAACATGGATCTCCTTCCCCTCCAGCCTGTCCCTAATCCATTCCCTGAGGAACATGGAGCTCTCTCTCCTCCAGCCTGTCCCTAACCCATCACCTCAGGCACACAGATCTCTCCCTCCCTGGCCATGCCTGCTGCTGCTGCCTGTGTCACCCACATCTGGCTCTGCTGTGTTCAGGAGCTCCTGCCAGGACCTGCTGTGCACAGCCTTCCAGAGGCATCCCTGAAGTGCTGGCCTGGCTGGTGTTGAGGTGCCAAGGTCAGTGTTCATCACTCAACACCACCTCCTTTACTGTTCCTGCTGCACACCATGGAAATGCATCACCTACAGCTGAATTACAGGCACAGTGGTGCTTTAGCCAGCAACCATCTAGACACTCACTTTAGGAGTAATTCAAATCTCCAGTCCACCCTTTGTTTGTTTGTTTGTTTTCCTTCTAATATCTGGAGATGGTACTTTGTCCTGCTTCTGTGATCTCTTTCTTTTAAGATTCATTTTTGGTAGCAATTTTCTCCCATCTCCATATCCATGCAACCTGGGGCCTCTGCAGCAGAGCATAAACCCATTCTAAAAATAAGGTGGCCTCACAAAAACCTGAATCCATGGCAGAAGAGCCCTGGTGAGCCATGAGCACATCACAGACAGCACAACAGAGACCCTGTGGCACACAGCAGCCCTAAACTATTCTAGGCACAGTTTTAGCTTAAGCAAGCAGATTAAAAATGACTGTTGTTTTTTCTGTCTCTAAAGAATTAAAGGAAATTTACCTTGGATTAGGGTAGGGACCATGTATGAAAAGAGGCAGACAACAGATTTCTCTATGGGAGTCATTTTTCTCATGAACATATTCTGATATTTTGGTGGGTTCCTGGTTACTCAACTTAATGATTCGTGACTGCTTTCAACATTTGCAGTATTAACTTACTGAATCAGAACCAAGGATTTATAGCTTCCTTCTGGTAAATCAGGAAAAAAGATCATCCACCAGCATCTATATGGAGGCCTTACAGGTTTTATATTTTGTTTTGGTTTGGAGGCATGTCCTATGTGTAAATCACAAATAATTATCCAGACAAACTTTTAAATAACTTACCAAATATGCAGGTACTAGTAATAAAGTGGACAGAAAAGTGTTAATCTACAAGATACTAATCTAATTTATTTCTTAAGGAGAACTGGACTACAAACTCCAAGTACAGCTCTGCCTATGGATAAAGGGAGAGGATATTCAGAATGAAGTGCATTCCCTACCACAGCTGTCACCACGAGGGAGCTGCAAATGCCAGGGTAGGAAACAAAACTTGTGACACAGCTCCTGGATCATGGGTGCCACATTAGAGATGCCAAGGCTGGATGTGGAACTCAGACATGTTTTACACCAGGAATGAGTTTGGAAGGGTCTTGTGAAAGTCTCAGGTAGGGTGAAGCAGACAGAAGGAAGCTGTTTGCATCAGCTCTGCCTTACAGGCAGGCAAAGGACATCTCACTGGTGCTGCTGAGTCTGCTTCCTGCACAAGAACTGAGTTCACATGGTTTAACTTTCTTTTCAAATTTATTTTTAGTCCAGGAGAAATGTTCCTGGACTTTGACATTACAGGGAACTGAGGAAGACCTTCTCAAGGCTCTGGATCTGTTAGCACAGCATGCACAGGCTGACTATTTTAAAAAACCCAGGAATAAACACCATTTAAAATTTCCCTAGTCTCAGGAAGTTCATCAGCATGGTGTTAAGTTCTTGATTAGACATGGCAGAGGTTAAGAAAGCATCTGCCATGAATGGAGTGAAAAGCCTGGAAAAAATTGGTTTTGTTTTAATGCACTATGTGTGGTTATCAGCTAATGAAGAGTACAAAATTCAAGTATGTGCAGAAAAGTTGCTGTACAGAGTCTGAGAACAGATGATCTTAGAAAAAATGTGCTGGCCAGTCTATTTTAACACAGAAAAATGGTGATTTTACCTTTTATCATCTCCACACAGAACTCCCAGTGAACTTCTGAGGGAAGGCAAACTGCTGCAAATATCACAGTTGTCTTTCCACTGTACCTCTTCCCTCTTTTTTTCCTTAAACCTGGATCTAAAGATAGAATCAGAGTCATTAGGTTGGGAAAGACCTTTAAGATCATTGAGTTCCACTGTAGACATAACGCTGCCAATGCCACACTAAACCATGTCTGGCAGTTCTCTCCTGCTCCCCCTGACACCAGTTCCTCAGGGCCAAGGAAATCATTCCTGAACAAGGATCTGGGCACTGCATCCTGATCAGATCCACAGGGACAGAGGAGAGGATTGAGACAGTCTGCCTAGCTAAGCTTGCATACAGAATAATTTAGACAGTTTTCAGTCCAGATCAGTCTCTGCTGATGTTTCCTCTAATTTAAAATAATATTTGAAAAAAAAGTTTAAAAAATACTCTTTTTTAAAAAAAGAAAGAAAGAAAGAAAGAAAGATAAAAGGCTGATAATTGCAATAACTCTGGTAGTTGGCTTCCTCTGCTAAATCAGAAAGCTTATTTTCCTTCCTATCTAGAACACAGGTTTTGATTGCTCATGCAGAAAGCTGGCTTGTGGTTCTTGGAACACTCTGATACCTGGTAAGTCAAGTATTTTTACAAATAAAAATTCTGTGGATTGTGGGGACACACAGAGAACCATCTCAGGCCTCTGCCATCATCTTTGTGAGCTCAGAAAGTCACACTATTGGATTGTAATTATTAGATATTGACATCCACCTGGCTCAAGATACATTTTTTTGTTATTTAGTGTCAGTTTAAATTTTAGGATGAAGGCAGGACTTGGATCAAATGAAAGGGAGAATTGATCTGAATCAGAACATCACTCTGGGCAGGTACAACAAATTACTACCTCGGGTCTGTTATCACCTGAGATGGTCCCATCTGCAAATCTGTAGGGCTCAAGTTTCCCTCCTTCCTGCTTCTTTTATTCATTCAGGTTACTCCTGCAGATTTTCCTTTCCAATCATCTGAGAAAACCAACCCTTCTGGGTGTGCTCATCCCTCCCCAGCCCTCTGGCCTCCAGGGAACAACAAAATCCTCCAGTGCTGCCCTGAGAAGGGAAAAAGTGCAGGCAGCACCCAAAACTGTAATCCAGCAACAGGCTGGAGGCAGGGAGTGCTTCCCTTCCATGTCTGAGCAGGAAGTGACAGCAGTTGCTTCTCTTTGCAAAGCAGTGGCTGAATTTCCATTTCTGATGGGCTCTGGGCTGTCAGCCACATCCTGCTCCTGGAGAAGGAGGTGACACCGCTCTGTTGCTCAGAGGAACAGGACCTGACCTTACCCTGCCTGCTCGAGGGTGAACCTCCCCTGCTCCCTCTCACTGCACTGTATAAACTCTGTCCTGTGCTGACCTAGATACTGCAAAATGTTTGCTTTACAAACATATCCCTGGAAAATTGATTTTACCCTTGCCCTGCATTTCTCCTTCTTTTCCCAGTTTAGTATCTCTAACAGATTTACCTTATCCAAACTATGGAAACTTGTTTTTTGCGTAATATATTTCAGTCATTTGCTGGAATTCATAGGCTTGTGCAGGGACTCCATCTTCACTGTTAAGTGGCCAGCACTGAATCAATTTGTTTACATTAAATAAACAATTAAAAATAAAAAAATTAAAGTGCTCATGTTTTGATTAATATTTATAAAGCTATTTTTCTAAAAATAAAATTTCAACCTGTTAAGGAAAACTTTCCTTGTTACAGCTTATAATGCATAAAACAGAGACTCACCTCTTCTGACATTCATTTTCATTCCACTGCCTTTTTTTCCATCAGACTATTCCCTCTGCACACCTGCTCTCTATCTCCATTTGTCTGATTAATTATCTTCACTTCTTCTCTACAGGCTTTGACAAGTTCTTTTTCCTTCTCCAGCTTCATCCCTGGATTTCACCTTGTGTGGCTTAAATCTCCACTCTAAATATACTGGCTCCTCTCAAAATGAAACAACACAGAAACTACCAACAAACAGTTTTAAATAAACAATAAATAGCAGAACACCTTGGCTATAAACCAATTTTTTGAGAATTCATAAATGAAGTATTTTTCAGAGAAGGAGATGGCTGAGGGCTTTAGGTTTCCATGGATCAGTACTCCCATGGAGAAAAAGCCAGAACCAAAGAGGTCTTTAGGACAACCTTTCACACATCCTTTCCCTTAGATGACAAGGATTCTGAGTTGATAATTTCTAATATGAATGCTGAGCAGCATTTTCTGTATTTGAAAGTATCACACAGGTGCATCTCAGTTTGTTTTTTCCAACATCAGAATTGCCTGGTAATATCTGCTATAAATTAATTCTTCTCAGGATTCCATAATTATTATTCCTCTCTTGTCCTGCTTTCAGTTTGTTGAATCTTGCCGAAAAAATTGTGCTGCCAAACAAAAAGATACCTGTGCTTCATTGCTTATGCAGCTTTCAATATGGAAAATTTTAGATTTTTATTAGAAAATAATTGAGAGCAGATATATCATTGTTGGGGGTTAGATTTCTTCCTTTTTTGCTTATAGAATTTTTTCCCATAAGTTGCTAGCAAACTAACTACTGAGAACTTATGGGTACTTAAAAAAAAAAACAAGAAAGAAGGGAAAAGAAAAGAAGGGAAAAGAAGGGAAAAGAAGGGAAAAGAAGGGAAAAGAAGGGAAAAGAAGGGCATGTAGCACCTGCCTACACTTCTTTTGTCTCTGGGGTTTTCTTTCGGAGGGGAAAGATACCATGGGGTTTGGGTGCAGGAAAAGACGGGGCTGGGGGCTGCTGCTCTCGCTCTTGGCATGGGAAGGAGCAGGGCCGAGCTGTCCCTGTGGAGAGAATTCCCTGTCACCACCGGAGCCCAGTCCTAGGGACCTTCCGCCATCTGCTCGTGTGCCCGGGAATCCTGAGCTCGCTTTTCCTGCGCTGCTGGAGCGGGGCCGGCGCTGCCCCGGCGCTGCTCTGGGTCTGTGCTGGGCTGGAGCCCCGCAGCCCCTGCCCCGCCGGGACCTCCCGCAGCTCCGGTACCACCGGAGCGTCTGACACAGCTCATCCCTGCCCGGGATTCCTGCCCATCCCTGCCCTTCCAGCTCCCACCGGAGCTTCTGACACAGCTCATCCCTGCCCGGGATTCCTGCTCATTCCCAGCCCCGGGATTCCTGCTCATCCCCAGCCCCGGGATTCCTGCTCATCCCCAGCCCGGGATTCCTGCCCATCCCTGCCCTTCCAGCTCGGTGCTCCTCAGTCCTGCAGGGGCACCGGGATCAGACTGCCCCGGGGTTTGGGAGGCAAAGCCTCTCCTCCATCCCTTCCCCTCCCGGCTGAGAAGGGGTCACTGGGTTCCCAGTTCTGTTTTGTTGTCAATGCCATAGTTATTGTTGTTTGCCTTGTTACACAAACTAGTAAAGAACTGTTATTCCTACCCTCATATCTTTGCCTGAGCACCCTTTAATTTCAAAATTATAATAATGCAGAGGGAGGGGTTTTACATTCTCCATTCCTGCCTTCCCTAGCAGACACCTGCCTTTCAAACCAAGACAATCACCTCCACACAGATGTGTCTGAGTGGTCTTTGGAAGATGTAGTAGAGAGGACTGAGATGCTTGTGTGTTCCAAGTGCATCTGTGACACCTGGTTCTGTGTTTGGTTTCCTTCTCTGCCCAAAATCCACGTCACCAAGTCTTTCAGCTCCAAATTCTCCAAGAACGCTCAGTCCTTGAGTATCTTTGGAATCAGAGAGCCTCACTATTCTCCTTTCCCCATTTTGTGAGACTGGTACATCACCATGGGATAGGACTTTGGAAGCAGAGAGGGGGTGAGTGGCACCATCACAGGAAGAGCCAGGACGGGTCAGGTGTCCTGTGGGACATCACACACCCTGTCCCTCCTCTTGGGCACAGGGCAACACGGCATGAGAAAAGGCCAAGCTGCACAGAAACCTTTACAAGCAATTGCAGAGCCTCATATTCCACCAGCCTCTTCTTCCACACAGATCTAAACCACTCTGCATATTTTAGATGATCATTTCATTCTTTTGCCCTGGGGTTTTGGCTGTGATTCATTCTTTACATTTAACAAATGTAACAAAGAGAACCAGATCGCATATGTAAGGGGAGTGGTGGGTGTCCTGACAGAAGGATTTGGCCTTGTATGTCCCACCTCCAGATATTTCTATTCCTTTATTTTCTCCCCTCCAAGCATGTTATTACTGTCCATGAGTCATTTCATTAATCCAGAGAGAGGGCCAGAAAACAAGTGAATAAACACCCTGCTTCACAACCTTCTGCTGCACTGTTTACTTGTCTGCTAATGAATGAACAGCTGAAAAACAGAATTATTCTAACTGGGGACATTCAAAGGGACATTATCTCCTCTTTGTCAATGGCTGGTGCCTGGCTCAGGCAGTGACTACACTGCAGGATCAGAGGATGATCTCTGCATGTTCCCTCTAACCCTCACACAGAGAGTGCAATGACTGTAAATCACAGAGCAGTCACAACAGCCTGGCTTGGAAGGGACCTTAATCCCACAAACCATGGAAAGGAACATACATGCAAGTCATGTATGAAGAGCACAGGAATCTTTTACCTTTCCTAGTAAAAAAAAAAATTAGAAAAAGGTGTAAGAAACACAAAGATCTGTGATGCCAGACACAGGAGCCTGCTGCAGCAGCACAAGGCCAGATCTCATGTGAGCCAGGCTGGAACTCAGCCCATGCTCTAGCTCCTGGGGCTGGCTCTGTGCACATGGCCAGGGCTCTCCATTTATCATGGGTATGGCTGGCAGCTCCCTGCAATGTCCTGCTCCCCCTCCAGAGCTGCCAGAGCCATCCTATCTCCAGTGACATGAATAAAGACAGAAGATCAAGGACTAAATGAGAAACAAATTAGAGTAGCCCCAGTTCTGCCCTCCCAATTAGAGGAATTCAAGGTCTCTCTGCCATCACAGAAGCCTGGCTTTCACTGTACCTTGCAGCTGCAGGTACAGATGAGCTGATGCTCAGTGCAGCCCACGCTCCATCCCAGCTCATTTGGGATTCACAGAATCAACAAACCTCTCTCAAAAGCACAGAGCTAAACCTTAGGACCATTATTTCAAATGCTGAAAGGTGTTTAGTAAGTCCCTTTCAACTTTCAAGGAAAAGAACATTTCCTTCACAAAACAACTGTTTGATGTCCAGAGATGGCACTCTAAGTAACATGCAGATTACCATGAATTATTTTCAAAATAAGGTATGGAGCTAAGTTTGTGCACTTTACATATTCCTTCCCCTTTGTTGCTACATGTGCTTGAGATTTTTGAATTTAGTCTAGCATTTATATTTCTGCACTTTGATGAACACTTGAACATACCCTGCTCTGATCCTCTTTCAAAGAGAATCCATTAATTTTTATATCAAGGAGGGTGATGTTTAACCCCTCAGCTAAACACACAGTCCAACAGAACATGAAATTCAACATTGGGCCATTTCCTGATGACTTCTTTTCCTGCTCCCATTGCACATCAGGACAGCAGCTTGTAGATGACTCCTCATGTGAGTCCACACACACAAAATGTGTATTTCCATTTTTGTGACAATTGATCACATGTGAGGTTTTTGACCCAATTGCACACAAACAGATGGATATGCCTAAAATATATTCCTGGTCTGTGATATTGCCACAGCACACTGAATTGTGTCACCTGGACTTCTCATGACCTACAAAGCTGGACAGAGAGCCTCCAGACCTGAGACAGGATGTTGGCATCCTTGTGGCTGGCAGCATTTGAGATCGACAGTCACAATTTCATCGCACTCTTGGATAGTTTGTGACACACAAACCAACACAAAGCTGGCACTCAGCACATCAAACAGCCCTGCCCTAATGGAAAACTACTTCAACAGAGCATAGTTGTCTTATAAACCAATTGCTGCAGAAAAAAACAGAAGAAACCTCAAATATGACAGAGAAGTGGTCATGATGTGCCAGGGAAAGAGAAAACAGAGAAATGGAACCACACAGCACTCACTGGCTGAGAACATTACCTGCATGATGCTGTGGGAAAGGGCAAAAGGGAACTTGACAGCCACATTTTTGGAGGCTTTGTACCTACTTCTATGTACAGAACTATATATTTGTGCTTCTGAATTGAAAGCATTCTGGTCACAAAACTTGAAATACTTCTGTTTGTACAATACTTTAGTATATATAGCTCCGAAGATCAAAGCAACACAAAAATCACTCTTGACATGGACATCATCATCCAAACAGAAAATTAGCATGGCTTTTTTTTTTTAATCATTTAGGCAGGATGGTATTTCTGATTAATAGGAATTTGAATTAAATTTCTCCTTTCATGTACACAGCAGTTAATTCTAATCAAGCAAGCTCAAGGTCTTCCGTTGCCTGGATGGTACTAATTAGATTCTTCCACGTTATGACTTCGTCATATGCATTCACACATGGCATACAAATACCAACTTTCTTTTTAACAAAATGGACTTTCCTTTCAAATTCTCACTGGAAATAATTTTCTGGTGGTGGGAACAATATCTGCTCCAGAAGAAAATACAAAATCTCAGGAATCCTACAAAAAGTATCAGGCTTAACAGAAAATGCTTTGAAATTAATCTACTTAGTACAGAACATGACCACCATGAAGGTTGTGCACAGAAATAAAAGTAACACTTGATCTGGGACTGTGGTAATGGGAATAAGGTTTGATGTGTGTCAGTATAAAGCAAGCAGCATTAATTAAGTAATGACTGATGATTGCTGAGCTCCTGCTGGCCAGGCACGTCACTGTCCAACAGGAGGTGATGGAAGCTCCAAGGAACAGCAGCAGATGCCTCGTGACACAGGCAGCACCTTCTGAGCTAATCCCTGCTCACTGCATGGCTGTTCCAGCATCTCAAGGAACAGCCTAAAAACTGACTTTGTGCTAAATGACAAATCATTGGAGAAAACATCTGATACCTCTCCCGAGTGCCAGCCAAGGTTTGAGCTGGATGCAGAGAATTTATTACGAAACAAGGAGGCAGACCGAGCTGAGTCACTTGAAATCAGGAAATGCAATTCCTTCCTACTCCTCAGATTTAAAATATCCTACAGCATAAAGCTTCTATAGGGTTTTTTTATGTTTAGGGAAAAAACCGAGATACTGCAGTCAGGTGTGTCTAAAGGAAGTACTCATGACTTCCAAGCAGTACAAAATACATCAAACTATTGAAATCAAGGAGGAGAAGAAAATCAGAGGGTTTAAAAGGAAGATAACCAGACCACCTCATTTTCCTCTTTTTAGCTGGGTGCATTTCTTTGTAGAGACCTTTTCTTTTCCTCAGAGGGTGATTTTTTCCTGCTATTAGCCATTGCTTGGAACTTTCCACCTCACCATTTTACAGACAATGAAGTTTTTTGCTTCCAGCCAGGTAATGGGATTCCTTGAAACTCTTCCAATCCTTTACACCACAAGGAGTTCAGAAATAAAAGAATTGGTACAACTGCTGCTGAGCCAAGAAAAGAGAAAAAAACCTCGCATCATGGAATGGTAGCCTTGGGACAACTAATTAGAATTGTATTCAAGACAAAAAGCAAACTTGCAATGGTAGAGTGCAAGATAGAAATGCAAAATTCCAAAAGCAAAAATGAAAAGTAACTTCACCTTACAAGGTTTCTGCTAGCAGCTCACTCAGACAACTTTAGGAGAACAGAAGTTAATCTGCAAAGCTTATTTATTCAGTTATTAGTTGCTCTTAAAAAAAAATCTCTATTTATTTGGTTCATTAACAGCATTTACTCAAAAGTTAAATTTATAAACATCAAGCTGATCCTTGCTTTAGACTAACTCAAAAAACCCTTGGAGTCTGTACTGTAGATCTATCTTTAGGAAAACATAATTATTTCTGAATCCAGGAACTGCTCTGGATTGGAGCAGCAGCTGATATCCTATCCAGAATTTCCTTGATCATTACTCAAGCAGTAGCATTTTTATTTTAAAAAATCTTAGTCCTCCTCCCCCACCAGTATTTCTCTTCTAACACATTCCACGCTAATTTTAGTCTTTTGAGAAGTTTTTTTTCCAGATCAACCCACTCTTTTTCACATTTGAATAATTTTCAGTTTTTAAAAGAGCTCAGTTTTAGCAGGTGCTTCAGTAGCTAAGCAATAAGAAGTCTCTTGGGAACATCTTCCATGTTTCCCAAATGGATTAGCCTGGAAGTTTGGGGAGAACACATTAGGCAAAATAACCAGGCTGTTTAAGAGTTTCATTCCAGCTTTGAAATTCAGAGAAAGAAATGCAGTCCACAAAAGAAGCATTTGTGCTCCCTGTCAACAAATGAAGAAATAGCTGCCACACTTGGCAGTACTGGGATGGACCTTGGAGGCAGGAAAATTCAACAGACACTGACCTAGAAGCCTGATATGGAAGGAAACAGTGCAGCTCCTCCTTTTGGCATTACTGAGCTTCCCTGCAGCCCTAGGACCAAGAATTGTCAGTGGTTTGCAGCCGTGGCCCCAGGGAGTGCAATTCCCTGGCTCACAGAGGGAAGGGCCCCAGCAGGGTTCAAAGCTGCAGAGAATTCCCCAGGGCCTGCAGCCCCCATGGATAAAATGTGTTTGTGATCAGCAGCTCTGGGAGCTGAAGGTCAAGATATCCCTCCCCAGGTAAAGAGAGCCTGGTCCTTTCTGTCATCTCCAGCTATTTGAAAGACTCTCTTTCCTCTTTTGACTCCTGGAAATGAAAACCACTGCAGATTTCAGCAACTGCTTCTTTTTGTGGTCCCAGATAGCAGGAAACCCACTGACAGTGATGCCTCTGTGCCATAATGCAGCTAGAGCAGACCTGTGAGACTCTGGCATCTGGCAGATTCATGAGGCAGGAAATTTTAAAATAAATTTAATGCTAGGCATCATTTACAGATTTACCAGAATAGATGTTAGTCTACAGTCACAGGGTTATCTTTCACATTTCCCTAGAGTGTAGCAACATCCTCCTCATCCAGTGCTAAAAAAGACTAATAAAGAGTTGAATCTATCTTGCTATATCTGTACAGAGGTAGCACCTGCAGTAAAAAAGTAAGTTGGCATAGAACACAACAGCTGACATTTCTCACCTTATTCTTCAGCATGACATATTATCCCCCATTTCTGCTCCCCTTGCTACATTAAATTCCTCTAACCACACAAAGTGAAAAGAAATAATCCTATTTTAAAGCTGGACTTAATTCTCAAAAAGAGTTTTCTTACCTGGTGCAAAGATTTCAGGGAAACATTTCTTCACCAAATGTTACTACCTAGGCTTGCTCTAACCTCGATTTTTCTAAGGTGAGATACATTGAAGCATGAAACTGAAGACTTGCCAGTTAGCTTGCAAGAATTTTTAATAGGATTTTTTTGTTTTGAGAATTGAGTATGTGTTCTCTGTCTCTCAAGTTTGCTTCATTGCCTTCATGCTTTTTAGGCTCTCTAAAAGAGAATTAACTGTGTCCACTCACAGCTATGCCAGCTCCACTACTGAGAACAGTTGGGTGAAGAGCAGAAATACTGGAACCTAAGAAAAAGAAGATTCTGACATTCCCACAATAAAACTCCCCCAAATATTTATTCCTAGAAAAAATTGAGTTCCCCTGCATGTGAAGTCACTTCCTGCCTGCTTCCTTCTCCTTGTCCCTGCGGTTGTTGGCTGAGCTGGCTCCATCCTTGGGCTAAGCAGAACACATGGGAGCAGCTGAGCACACATTAACACCTCATCCCCACCTGGACCACGGCTCTGAAACAGCACAAGTGCTCATGATTCCCTGCAAGCAATTAAAACCTTTGGCTCTTTCCTCCTCACTGAACCCTCCTCTTCTCAAAAGCACCTTTGTCTAAACATGGGCCAAATAAAGTGAGAATTGAAAAGAGGACAGGGAAATTAGATCAAACTGAGTATGTAGCATTCTCATTATCCCTCATGTCAGACAAGTCAGAAGCACTTACGTAATTGGGCCTCCAGACTCAAGGCAGTGAAGTGTTAAGACAGAAAAGCAATCCCAGGACTGCATGCTGGGTTTTGACAAATAGAAAAACACAGAATTAGGCCAAGAGCTTATCGTTAATGTGAGTTTTTAATTGTACCATGTCAACCCCAGGTTCACCATGTGGCACATGTGGACAAAGAGGAAGAAAGTGTGTAGTGCAAGAGCTGGGGAAGAGAGGAGGGAATTTCCTGCGTGCCTGGGCACACATTTGTGTGTGGAGCAGAGCAGGAGCACTGGTGAGAGCACATGAACCACGTGTGTGAGGAGCTCAGTGCACAGAAACACAAGGGGAGGCAGTGGCCCATGAGCAATCGCTGTGAAAAGGGATGGGGGTGGGAAATTGTGCACAGCCCTTTTTTTTAGCTTTTGCTGGAAAAAATAAATAGACCTTTTAATCTGTGTTCTCCTTGAAGCCTTCTCTATTGACCATTCATTTCTCCTGTCCCTTCCCAGCTCTTTACCTCCTCTATATGGCTGATGAATATGCAAATGCATAATCAGTTCTGTAATAGCCTATCCTTTCTAAAAACAGGCTATAAATTTGGATCCTGAGCAGCAGGTTCTAAAAAGACTATTATATGACATGGCTGAGGGAAGAGGCAAGACCCAAACACCACCACCAGCTCACCAGAGCTCTTTCTAATGTGTGTGAATGCAGGGAGGAGGAGGGTCCTCCCCAGAGCCCTGCTGGCAGCCAGAGGGAAACCACCTTCAGCAGAGCAGGGCCTGAGATACTGCAGGGCTTGGGGAGCTGAAGGCAGGTTCAGGTTTGGGGAGCTGAAGGCAGGTTCAGGTTTGGGGAGATGAAGGCAGGCTGATTTTGAGGAGATGAAGGCAGGCTGGTTTTGGGGAGCTGAAGGCAGGCTGATTTTGGGGAGCTGAAGGCAGGCTGGTTTGGGGGAGCTCTGAGCTGACAGGGCAGGGGGCAGTCGGTGTGGTGGGGTCGGGCGGAGCCGAGTCCATCGGATGCTCCGTCCATCCCCACATCTCCATGGAGCACAAAGGCCCTGCTGGGGGAATGCTGACACCCAAACCTGGTCCATGCAGCTCCTCCTAGCCCCAGGTAACACAGAACCAGGTAAAACTCCAGCTGTCCTGCTCCTCTGGGCTGCAGAAGGCAGCAGTGCCTGGAGCAGGGTGGCAGTCTGAGGCTCCAAACATGGCTCCAAGCTGTTTCCCAGCTCCCAAGGAGTCCCCTCCTTCCCTCTGTGCAATAAACACAAACCCTTCTGTCCAATACTTGCACACACTTCCATGTCTGCCATTTGGAGGCCCTTCTCAGTTCCTGCAGGGCTTTACAGCATTCCTGGGTGCTGTTGCTGCAGAGGAAAAGGCAAGAACTGTTAGGCTGAGTTTAATGAGATGGGACTGTCCTGCCACACAGGGACAGAAGGCTGAAGGTGCTGTGCAGATGCCTCAGTTCCAGCTTCTGATCTGCAGTAAACACTGGAATCCCACAGGAAGGAACCAGGCTCAGGTGTGTTTTACAGGTTTTCTACAGAAAACCACCCAGGAACAGAAACATCTGTGAGCTCCACACTGAACTTCTGACAAGCCAGGAGGTACCAGGTGGGAACTGAGAGCTCCTGCTCAAACCCTGGCCTAGGCAGGGAAAAAGCTGATTTGCAACAGGTCCAGTGGCACTGTCCCCAAGGCAGTCAGGACAGCACAACATACCCTGCCTACCCTGGGAACATCCATCACCCTGATGGGGCACAGAGATGGAATGGCAGCAATAATGTACATACCTCCCTCAAAAAATTTAGATAAAGGGACAGAAGCTTGGACCTGGCTCTAAATCCGACTGCTGCACCCTGAACACATCACAACTCTTCATTTGCAGTATTCATTTGCAGGTAGTGAATAATATTTGCATAATTCATTGGAGTAATCTGGCAAAACAAAAACCATACAGGACATGCTAAATCACAGATACATGAAACATTAAATAATTAAAAAATACAACTTTACAGAGATTGATATTTAAAACCAAAACCTTGTGATCTTATAAAAATGTTCAGTTGGCCAGCCTTTTAATGTGGACACCATGGAACACTTTATCCCCTTCCCTGTCACCTTCAACACAGATGGATCTTGCAAAGCAGTGCAAACTCTGCAACAACTCAACAAAAACAGGGCTGACAGGAGGAAGGAATGTTAAAAACTGATTTTAATTATCATGTTACAAACCCCTAGGACCAGTTCACAAAGGAGCATTGAGGTCTCATTCAGCACTCTGGAGATGGGAACTGGGCTCCCCAGCTGAGGTCCAAAGCCTCGAGCTGAGCTTTGCTGTGTCACTCTGATGTAACAATTCAGATCCACTCTGGTTTCCTTTTTGTCTTTTTACATTCTTCCTATTAACACACCAGTACTCTGTGTGCCTACCACAAAGGTGTATTTGCCTGCATCACTGGAAGCACATAATTTTCATCCCAGAATCTGATAACACTTTCACAAATATTTGCTTCACCTAAACTAAAAATAAAGCCAAACCCCAAAATACACTGAGAGAAAGTATTTTGATCACAAAATAAACATGCCAGCAAACCAAGGCCAGGTTCCCATGATATAAGAACTTAAATAGGAAAATGGGTGGATGTACTTAAAAGTAATCTTCCTTAAGTGGTGAAAATCTTTGGATTCTGGAACACCATCAAATCACCATAAATAAAGTAGCATCCTCCCCTTTCTGCCCCCAGGAAACAAACCAACCCCAACACCCCACAATTTGCTGTAATCAGCACATCTTAGGCACAGGATCTGGAGATAATTACCAGAAGGGTTCAGAGAACATGCATTTGCCACTTCTTCCCAAATTTCAGAAGTCTCACTTCTAAAGCAATCCGCCCTGGAGGTTGTGGATCCAAGGGGAACAGCAATATTCTCTGCAGGACACTTTCAACTACTTAAATCCTTCCTGAAACTCTTCACATAAAGTACCAGTTAAATTGAAAACGTTACAGGAGAAGGGTCTGACAGTGGCAAAGACACATAATAGTGGCTACAGCTCAGAGAATTTACATGTTATCAAATGGGAATCCACAACAAACTCAGATCTTCACATGAGACTACACAAAGACTTTATAGAAATGGAAATGTATGGATGCTTTTTCCTGTAAGAAGAACAACTGTTTACAGTTGAGGTGATATTCTGTAACTAGAGGAGGTAAGTTTGGAAATAGAGACTATTACCAATTCTACTAAACTACTACAACACTCTTAGCAGAATACTTGGCACTTTTCTATTCCCCAGATTAAAACAGCAGCAGAAGTTACCCTTGTAGATGACTGTTAAAGCCTCAGTGCATTAGGATGCTGAGACTGCCTCCTGTTCTTTCCTCTTGTCCTAAACAGTTAAAGCCAAACCAAAACCCTGTAACATTTCTGGCATTACTGTACCTTTCCTTGCAATATGCAACAGAATCATGTCAGATCCATTAATCCTCAAAAGCAAAGCCCTGATTCAAGTTACCAAAACGTTATCACACTGTTCCCTCTTTGCAGGACAGCGTCTCCCCGATCTCACAGCCTCTGTGGTGTGGACTGAGGTGATCATGTGAATTTAAATTGCTGTGTTTGACTTTCCCTCTTCACCCCCAGGCCCTTGGCTGCTGCCCTCACTGGTTGTTGCAGCCGGGGGCCGCAGAGGAGGCGCCCGCCTGCTTCTGCTTCTTGCGCCGCTTGTTCAGGAGGCGGTTGTTGGATGTTTTCAAGTCTTTGATTTTCACCTGATCATAGTCCACCCTCATGGTCGCCAGAGCACTGGTCATCTCCTCCTGAAAGCAAGCAAGCAGTGCAGTGAGGCCCCGAGCCAGGGAGGGCACGGCCACCCCACTTGCAGCCCGGAGAGGAGGGACCCTGTCACCCCCGGGCAGAGCTGAGCCCTGGAGCAGGGGCAGAGGCCTCGTTCCAGGGGGCTCAGCCAGCAGGAACTGCTCACACAGCATCACACACAGGACCACGCTCTGCTGGCCTCAACCCCACCCTGTCCTTGGGCCCAGATCTTCAGAAGAATGTGCTTCAAACTCACACATCTCCTCAGCTGGAATTAATGCTTAAGTACTGGAATATTTTTATCTTTTTATTAAGGTTGTAAAGAAAAATCTGTCTGAGTAAACAAATGCATAAGCATTTGGACAGGAAAAACAATTCAATATCATGGGTATGTTGGTAGCTCGAGGGAATACCTCTGGGATCTATACAAAAGCACAAGCATAAGAAATTCTCATAGACATGGAAAATAAGGCAGCTAAGTGAAAATATCTTCTTGATCTCTGACTCAGAAGGTAAATGTTGCCTAGGTCCTGGAAAATTTTACCATTACATAGTTCAACAGTTGAGACTACGCATCAGTGGTTTAAATAAAATCAGGAATCAAAATCAGGAATCAGGATTGTTGCAATTGTCAAAATTCTAAGAATTTGAAGCGCAGAAAATTCAGAGTTAATTGTAAAAGCATGCTAACCTGTTAAAGGCCAGCAGGAAAGAGTTAAGACTTTCAGTTCAGTGTTCCCTACAGTTTCACTTTGCAGGAAGCATTCAGCAGTCATTGGTACACACAGGTGAGGCACCTGCTTAGATTAAGGAAAAGACTTTTTTTTTCTCTCCTCTTCCCCCACCAAATACCACAACAAGACAAGACTAAGGTTATTCAGTGCTGTTCCACAATTCAAAAGCACTGCAGAGAACCAGAATGCAGCTCAGCCCTCCCACCTGTCCCCCTACATTTTCATCACATTCCTCATTGGAATGAAGTTCAAACTGCCCCAGCACTGTCCTTCTCCTCCCTGGGTACAGGCAGTGGCTCAGCAGGAGCATCATGAATGCTTTGATCATAAACCATCTTTGTTGATATCTGGTGCAGCTATAAGGCTGCCAGATGAAGCTCAAATAGCATTCCTTCTTTTTTTAAACAGTTATCATATACACCACTGTTCTAACCAAGACTGTTTATGCCTCCCTTGTTTGACATGATTGTATTCAAAATAGCCCCAGTATCCAAGGAAATGCACATCCCCAGAGAAGGCAGCACATTCCATCTCCTATCACACTTGACTTAAAGAAATCTGAATTTGGATTGACTCACTTTAACTTCATCCCAATGGTCTTTATCCTCTTGCAGGACCCGTGCAGTGTGAAGAGGAGTTGGTGGCACTGACATTGATCTCTGAGAACAAAGAGAAATACCAAAAGAAGTTCTGAAAAACAACATTTGGGAAGTGATTTCTTGCTCTTCTCTGTGCATGAAGGGCATAAAACTTGCTCTAACATCCTGCAATGGCCCTCCTTATTCCTGCTTCCAATCACTCCACAAATGAACTCATGTGTGTAGGAGAAAGGGACTACATTCCCCATACAACATTTAAAGAACAAAAAGAAAGAGCAATCAGTGCTGAGCTTCCTTCCCTTTACTCCTTTCCAGTCCAAACAATATATCCAACCAGTGCTGGATAAATTTTTATGTATGTTTCAGATTTTAACTGTCATTTCACTATTCATTAGTCAATGCCTTTAAGTGGTTCATTTGACCTTTATCTCCTGGAATTTGTTGTAGGAGACATTTTCTTGCACGTATGCATTAACTGAGATCATCACTGCATCAGACTAAGTGAGCCCCAAAGAGGAAATGACACAGCTCTTCCAGCAAGGCACAGCTCAGGAGACAGTGCATCCACAAGAACCTGAGATCTCTGCTCACCTGCCGTGAAAGATCAGGAGATATTTTACATTACAATAAGGGACAATTTCTAAAGCATGAAGCACAGTGCCCTGACTAAACTCAGCAAGAATCATAGCAATTCTTGCCAGTCCATACCTCAAACTGTAACTTCGTTTGGATACTCTATTTTCCTTATGCTTTCTACCCAAACTTTTGCTGCTGTGGCATCCTGCAGCTGCAAGTCAGTGAAGTCTGAGGAGATCCCTGTACATCCCTGTAAAACAAACCCTACCCTGGAAGCAGTGCCCATGTTCCCCTGAGCTCAGAGCAGCAGTGCAGCAGTCACACAAGTGAAGCAGAAATCCTGACTCCTGCCAGGATTAACCACTTAAATCTCCTGGACAAGGATCCCAGCTGGCCAGGGTACAGTTTTATCAAACAGCTGGGACAAGAGAAATGGAAACCAAGTTGACTGCTTTCAGTGGTGTCCCTGTGGAAGGGGCTCTCCTTTCTGCTGTGAGCTGCTGCTTGTTGAAAAAAGTCTTATACAGAAGAAACTAAATGAATCTATACTCCATCTAAACTGACAATTTTTGCGTAATTCACAGTAAAATACTTCTGCCATCCACCTCCTTAAAAAACCAAGGGGAAAAAGAGACACAAGCAGCCTCCTCCTCTGCCTGTGCAACTCCCCAGACATGTTTCCACTTTGGGATTTAGGAAAAGGGAGAACACAGACATTCACTGTATTGGTCTCTCCCTGTCCCTGTGAGCAATAGGTTCAACAGGAAAAAAAGCCAACCTGCAGCTTTCTTCCAGGCAGGGTATTGAAGCAGGGCTCCCATTGGAGTGAGTGCAGCAGAGTCTGCAGACCTTGTCTCTAATCTGCTCCTCATTAATTGGCTCTGTGCATATTCCAAGTAACAAATGTTGCTGTAGGTGGTAGCTTCCTCAGCTTTAAGGCATTCACTCCATGAAATTCCTCACCTGCCAACTTCTGAAACACCTTCTTGGGGCTTCAAACACTCAAAGCTGGAAGTATTTATTCTGAGCAGTGATTACATTTTTATTTAGTTAAAAAACACACAGAACATTGTTTGGGGTCTGCTCCTCAGTCTTTACACACTCAGTTTCTCAGCTTTCTCAGCTCTCAGCTCAGAATGACACCACCTTTCTACTTCACCAGGATGTCCTACAGCTGCATTTCATTTGATTCCAAGGGCTTTCAGACCCTGCAGAGGCGTTGTAGGAACATGGACTATCAGCCACACTCCTGCTTCTGCCCCATCCTTTGAGGATCAGCACAGACACACCAGCACCATGGGAATGAAGGGCACCCTAGACCAGAAGTGATTCTGTTCCTGGCTGATGATTTTTTGGACAGTGAGAAGAAGACTGGTATTTTTTTAGACACAAATGTGAGAAGTATAACCTACTATTTTGAGGGACACCTACAGAACAGAGATGGTATCATGAAACTCAGTCTTGTAACTTTTGGGATTTCTGTCTCTTATTTGGAAGAGTCCATATTGTCTTCATAAAGTAATTTTTTCCTTTTTTCCCCAAAAAATTTCTTTTAAGGAGAATTAAATTCAGCCAAGTCATAGAATGAAACCTGAACTGGGACCATTTATAGCTCTGTGTACCACCCTACCTGGCAATCTCTCACAGGGCAATAAGAGACCCTTGCTCCTCCCTGGGCATTTCCAAACTCTGCCAAGGATGAGAATTCCCACTGAGCACAGGAGCATGTTCACCCTCACACAGCTATGTACAATGGTGCCTGAGGCACTAATAATAGCTCGTTAAATCCTGCACTGATGAAGTAAGCACACAGAGTTTATTTTTATATTTTTATAGAGAGTAACACATGCATATGCTGCAGAGTCAACAGAGACTGCCTGCTCACAGAATATAGAGACATCTTCAGCTGCTGCTTCCAAGGACACGGCTGTGGGTGTCTCCCCTTGTGTGTCCTCTGCTAACAAGAAGAAGAATTGTGGTTTTATGGGCAGGTGACCCTCTGTGGAGGGCACAGGAGGTTAATTAAGGGACCAACAGTAATAACAGCCCTTCTCTTGCTGTGCTGTGTGGAGCTACACCTAATTTCTGCATGTGAGAATCAATTCATGGTGTAAAGAGAGATACAGGACTCACATTAATCCAAGGGTGATTCATAAACTGAGAGACTGTCATCCTCTCTGTTGGGTCAGTCTTCAGTAAATGGCGAATGAGTTGTTTGGCTGAAAAACAGAACCAACAGGGCATGGTGTAGTCTGGGACTGCATTCCCAGATAACCTTGGGAACACAAGGACCTGCTGAATGAAGAAACACAGTTTTGCAGAACTGAAAACACCTCCCAGTTGCTGTGACTGTGTTAAGAAGCCAAGTACAGTAGGGCAGGTTACTGTGTTTAAAGGGGCACAACAGGAAAACATCCAGAACAAGAGGCAAGAAGGAAAGAAAAGGACTGGAGATTCCAGCTGTGCTCTCTACATCACCAAGCCAACTGCTCTGAGAGGAAAAGAGAAGCACAGGAACACAAAGCTGCTAAGCTGCCTGCCTCAAAGATGGCAACACGCTGGGCATTATGGGCTGACTAAACACATAGTTCATGTTTTGAGAAATGATGGAAGACAACAACTAGCACAGGCTGTGGAAAAAAGAGACAACGAACTTTGACAACTGAGAGGCCACTAAAAAGACAAAAAAGTCAAATAAATGGATTGCACAAAGAGGCTTTGCAGCAGCTTTCTGTGAACATGGGATCTGCCAAAGCAACACACCAATAACTGAGACATGAGATGGTGAGAGTCTAGACTAATGAGGCTGGACAGACTGGAAACACTTCATCCAAAAGAAGTTCTTTAGAAGGATTTGCACAAAACCTCCTCAAGGAACCTATAAAATCCTCTAAATAAGAGTGCTCTTTTAGGAACATCACATGCAAGATGACTAAATGCTTGTAAGAGGTTGCCAGAGGCACAAGTTTAGTCTGTTGAGAGAAGCTGGAAAGGACAAGGACAGCACAAAGCAGGGAAAAATGCAACAACCTGCTGAAGCTGCCTCATCAGCCTAAAAAACACCCACAGATGAGATGATGTTAATAGGATCAAAGGTAGAGGGCCCCTACAAGTAACAAGCATACAGAAACCCCCCACACAGTGCAAGTGCACATTCTCTCACTGAGCTCCTCTAGTCTGTTTTTAACTGCTGGAATATGAACAAGACCCAAAACAAAGAAAAGATTTAGCCAGAAGCCCATGACTAAAACATCTCCCTCAACAATGTTCAGCAGGCTGTGCTGCACACACAGCAAGGAGATCCAGTGAGGGGTGAAGATGCCACAGAGCACTGCAGGGTCCAAGGATAATTTTTTACTGCTAAACAGCAGACAACACCAGGATCACAGCAATATAAAGGGCTTATAAGAAAAACAGATAAGCCCAGACATTGCTGACCCTTCCCTTTAATATGACAGGCAGGTGAGACTTCAGGCTTATGAGACTGTCAGGGTAAGAGGGAATCAAAAATGCCACTTTCAGGACACTGATTTGAGCCCAGCAGCTCTTGATCAATGACTTACACAAAATAAATGGTTTACTTTGATTTAACTGGTGGCTGGTAAATTCCCACATCCCAAAAAGCTAGCATGAAAACTTGCCATCCTTGCTGGCTGGATCACCAAGGAGGGCAAAGACTGAATAAGTTCTTAAGACAGTTTGCCTTTCTTCCAGTTCAGCTTGCATTGGAGCTGTCCTGGCTCCTTTCTCGGGATTAGACACTTCTGTTTCCAGAGGGTTTAATATCAGCATTCACTAGCATTAGCTGCAGTTTGAAAGAAGTTTTCAGTAGTCATTTACTTTTTGTAGAACTGAGGTTGCTGGCTGGTATCTGAGTTCCCACTCACTCCCTGCAGCACCTTACAAAAATTGATTTAAATTGTAGGAGAAAGGGAAACAAAAGCTGAGACAGATTAGAAATAGTCTCTTTGTAAGCATTGCACTTTTTGCAGCACTGCACACCACCATGCTCACACTCATCAGCACAAGGGAGGGTTTTTACCTTCCTCTGACACTTCAGCCCACTCTGGATTGGGAAATCCATACTGCCCCATCCGAATCCTTCTCTTCATCCCTGGAGAAATGGCTTGACCGGTGTTTGAGTAGAATGGAGGGAACCCACACAGGCTGTAAGAGAGCACAAAAGAATTTCATAACTAGGGAAGTCCTTTCACCTCTTAAAAAGTTTTATTCAAGATTGTACTCTACTGCAGGCTGCATAACCCCAGTGAACAATTGCTTGTGAATGCAGATTTAACAAGTTGTGCTCTCTTTCTGATCACCAAGTTCCCTCCCAAATACTTACAGAATATATGTGATGACACCCAATGACCACATGTCACATGATTTGTCATACTTCTCAGGACCAAGGACTTCTGGGGCTGGGGAAGATGAAAACCACAAGTAAACAGAGTACCAAGTATTTCTCTTCATCTCTATCACCTTCTAAGCAGCAGCAGCACACTTCAACAACAGGTATCAGAGGCATTAAAAAAATGCAGCTCACTGCAGGAACTGGGTAGCACTTTCAATTGACAAGTTCCTAAAGGCATCTAAAGTAGCTTTAAAAAGGAGGAACAGAGCTGGAAAAATGCCCTACTCCTCACCTTGGTGTCTCTCTGCTCAAGGGAGTACTAAGATTACCAAAAAGCAGAAGGAGCTGCAGCTAAATGTGTACAGGGAGACACTGCACTGAAAGAGGCAGGAGCATATGTTCCAGCAATCAGAATAGAAAGGCCCTACTGGAGCTGTGATAAAATTTTGAATGATATCTGGGTGGTGTTTTTGCTCCAGCAACTACAGGGCACTGTATTTTTCTTTGGCCTCCAGAGCATTATATTTTTTCCACTAAGTAACAAAATTAGACAGAGATACATTTAGAGGGGATTTTTTTTTTCCCCTGGGGCAGGTAAACTGGCAGAGAGTTTGATTTTGTAAGGAAAATTATTCTTTAAACATACGAGCAATTATGCTGGTTTATAAAAAGGTGTTGAGAAGGGAAATGTCAGCTTGTTTATACACAAATATAAAGGCATAAAAACATATGTGAGTAAACTCCTTAACACTTTATCACTAAACCCAGCTTACAAAAATACAGAAGGCATCAGAAAAAGAATATTGCTAATGTGATTATCTGCTCCCAGTGAATAAGTCTCTTTCAATAGAGAAAACTCTACAAACTTTAATCAGAGAAGTAATTTTTTGAACAAATTAAGTCCTTTTCCAGAAAAGAAGTTCCAAGCATGGACTGCCCCAGTCAAATCATATGATGAATGACTATTAACTCAAGACTAAAATGAGAGCACAGAGGACAGTCTGCTGTGGCACTCATTACACAGTGCTTCAACTTTGGACAAAATGAAGAAAAACTTCTGCTATGATTAAGTCATGTTAGTTCTTTATTAGCAATTCCTCAATTTGCCAGCTTAAAGAAGTTTTACAGCTGAGGCAATACTCTTCTCTTTTATTTCATTAATTTAAGCTGAGGAAAGTTTTGCACAGAAACACCCAAATACCATGAAGCTCAATTCAAATTATGGCTTTTATTGCACATTCAGAGGAAACATCAGGATTACTTCAAGTGTAATCAGGAGGAATTCCCTCTCTCTCCTTGTATATCCTCATTTGTATCTCCTGTGAAGGCTGTTTCCTCTGCCACCAGAACAGAAAGCAGGAGCACTGAACTGTACTGGAACCAGACCAGGTTTGGATTGGATCCCAGTTTAAATCCTGGAGGCCAACACTTCACATTACATCCACATTAGATGATCTCTCACCCACTGTAAGGAAAGGAATGACTGAAACAGGGGAAATGTGCCTTGGATAACTCACCCACATAATAAGGAGTGTAACAGGGGGTCTGCAGTGCATTCACAGTGGTTTCTTTGGCAAAGCCGAAGTCTGTGAGTTTGAGCACAGTATCTTTGTCTTTAGAGGTGTAAAGCAGGTTTTCAGGCTGGAAGGCCACCAGAAGAGGACAAACAGGACAATGAAGAGATGTCTCTAATGAGATGACAGGTCAAACCCACCACCAACATTTAGGTCCTCTCACTTCTATCAAAACCCCACCAGGCACACAGCATGTTCCCTCCCAACATGCAGCACTTTCCTCAGACTAAGCATCCACATCCTTCTTACCAAGGTATTTGGGAGAGCTAACCACAAGATCCAGTGGGCATCCAGTCTGGCTTCTTGAAGCTCTCCCTGCACTTCCTGGGACTGATCTGGGTGGTGGCAGCAGCTGATCCTCAAGCACCCAGGGGGCAGGACAAGGGAAACCCTCAGCCAAACCCTCCATGAACAACTGACACAACTCCACCAAAATGAACTGAAACAGAAACAGTCCCTTTGCTGCTTCCCCCTCCTCTGTCTCCTGAAACCTGAGTTAATCCCACTCTTGCTCCACACTCCATACAGGCAGAAGTAGCACAGAGGGAAATACAAGCTCTTGTGCCCAAGAACAGGGACAACAGGGTATTTCCATTATCTGCAATTAGTCCAGCTCGTTTCCCAGTTTGCCCCCTGGTGACACCATCAGGTGTCAGTTCTCCCTCCAGCTAAGCACACAAACATCTGTAGAAAATTCAGCAGCTCAGAGCTGTGGAATTGCTCTGCTGCCTCAGTCCACCATCACATGCCCTGCTCTCCAGCACATCCCACTCCTCGCTGTGTCCCTGTGCTGGAAGTGCCAGGGTGCAGTGAGCTGGGCTTCAGAGCATGAACACAAAATACAGCCCCACAAACTCTGTCAAATCCCTGCAATAAAACTGGGGTTCAAACTTTACTGCATTAAACACCGGCAGGAACTGACATCTCCCTATTTTCCCAAATACACACTTATTCAAGTGGGTTAGATACGTGAACTTGACATTACTCCTCCCAGATCTTCCCTTTTTTCTGAAGGGGGTTTTGCTGTTTGAGGTTTTTGTGGGGTTTTTTTTTGGTTAGGGTTTTTTTTTTTATACAGGTATGATGCTGAAAGTAACTATAACTGGCAAAGACTGTACACAGAGTCATCTATAAGTTATAGGTT
Source organism: Cisticola juncidis (assembly GCA_013400215.1). Classification (NCBI taxonomy): domain Eukaryota; kingdom Metazoa; phylum Chordata; class Aves; order Passeriformes; family Cisticolidae; genus Cisticola; species Cisticola juncidis. The sequence continues at coordinate 725,652 of VXBR01002252.1, read as the reverse complement.
CACTTGAAGCAGTGCTACTTTCTTGCTAATTAATGGATTGCAAGTGGGCAGTATCTCTCTACTAATCATCTGACTATCATGAGACTTTTTCTGCATTCCGTACACAACTGGAAGGCATTAGCACACATGAATATTCCAACCTTGGACTAGTTGCAAACCAGTGAGGAAATCCCTTCTCACACTGGCAGGAGAACAGGAACACTTTGACCATCTGCCTGCACTCCCAGCTCTGTTAAAGTCACTGCTGCCCAGTTTTTTCCTGCTGTAGGTTCTGATGCCAGCCCACTGTGGGGCCTCACCTTGACGTCTCTGTGGGCGATGTTCATGGAGTGCAGGTACTGGATGGCTGTCCCGATGTCTCTCATGATTTCAGAGGCCTCTGGAAATACAGTTTTAGAGAAAGGTCACATTAACATTCCCACTGTAATTCAGGGCCACGCTTGGGAATGCTTATGGCTTACAAACAGCATGCTGGAACATGGGGCAAGCATCAGGGCTAGAGAAATCCTAAAGTTAGCTCTAACAGCTGTGTTTTGGGTTTGCAGGCACCAGGCCCCCAACTGCTCTCCTCCTGAGCAGGCACTGCAGCCCAGCAGCTCAGACTCCTCAGGAGCTTGGAAACTCGTGCTTTAATTTGATACCAAAAAAAACCAGCAAGAGCAGAGCAGGTACACAAGCAGGAAGTGTTAAGAAAGGAGCCCGAACCAGAACATTATCTCTAATTGTCCAGGACATGTCCTTGGTTGTTTGAGATGGAAATTTAAGTTTCAGTTTATAGTTCAGGGGTAGGAGGATGATCTATCAGATTTTCTAAAAATAGATCTACATAACAATATAGTAATTTTTAGGATAGGTCACATCTTAAGTCCTCACTGTCTTTAGAAGTTTTTTATCAGGAGGAACAAAATCAACAGTTCTATTCAGCAAAGCCCAAACTGCCACCTTTGAAATAATATGTTTCAAAAATTTCACATAGTCCCAGTGGGAAATTCCAGTGGTGGAGCTGCTTTGCAACAGCAGTGCTCTGGGAGCCTGGGAGGGTTCAGTTACACTGGGAGGGGTTTCAGAGCAGGGAGCAATGACATTTCCATGTCAGCATTATATCACCTCTCCACTGCAGGGAAACAACAGAAACTTCAACCTGATCCTCTGGGCTCTGCACAGGCAGAACTTGTACTGCAGCCTGCAATCCTTTCTCACGTGGCTTGATACTGAAACTATAAATTCTCAGGCAAGGACAATCAGAATGCAGAAATGCTCCTATTCTTTGGGGAAAACCTTGCACAACCTCCTTCCAGGTCGTAATGGGAAGCTGTGGCTACAAAAACAGGCAGTGAACCTGGGGAATCCAGTGGCACAGGGCTCATTTACCACAGGAAAGAATGAAAGTGGTTTTTTGTTTAACCATGTGATTTCTAAGTATTTATAATGTTATACAATGCTATATAATGTAGAAAAGTAATGGTTTTAGTAGAGTGCAGTTGCTAATGTTCAAGGGACCAGTTTTCTCCCTGGAATTTGGACTTTAGAGAAGAACAAATAGAGTTTCTAAAAATGCTCATTTTCCCTGCACAAGTCTCCTATAGGACCAAAAAGGATTCATCCCAGCCTAGGAAACAGAGGAGAAGAAAACAGACTGGCCTCTACACCAGACCTAATAAGTCACAGTAATTTACAAGCCTGGGTGTGTATTTTTCTGCTTCTAATCATTTTGTCAGGCCAATAGTTACACACACTATCACCTTACAAACATTAATGGTTTTACTCTCAGCAGAAACAAACTCTTGTCTGCTGTGAGGGGGCAAGGAAAACCCTAGTCAGGCAGACCTGTGGCTCTCTGTCAATAATAAATGGCAAAGACAATAAAAATGGCAAGACAAGTCTAGTGCAAGCTTTGTAAATCAGGGCTTTACACGTGCTCAGTCCCCTCTACAGAAGGCAGGTTTGACTGCAGTGTGGTTAATAACACTTCCTTCCAAGCAGTGCTTTAAACCCCTCAAACAGGAGATGTTCCATCAGATGTGATCTGCTCATTGAGCTCAGGAGCCAGCAGTGTGCAGTGACACTGCCTGAGGGACAGCCAGAGAGGGATCCCAGCAGGAGCTGCACTGACGGTGGCAGAGGTGGAATGGCACAAGACCAGGATCAGAGGAACAGATGCTCTCATGGTACAGACAGGAAAAAGCTGAGCAAATTTGTAGAGAGATTTTTCTCTTAACCTTCCACATTTTGCCTGAACTTGGCCAATTCTTATAATTCCTGATTCTCAGGAACTTTTCATAATCATTCTTAACACACAGTGGGATAAGTAACAATAATAACAACAAACCATAAATAAACAAAACCCATAAATAACAACACCACCATAAATAAAATAAAAGAAAAAAATCCTAAAAGGAAACAGGGAGCAGAGAAATGGAGAAGAAAGAAGAAAATCTTTCACAAACTTGAAAATTGAACTTTTGATGTTTCACCTCTCTCAGTGAAAGCTTGGTCTCCTCTCTCCTGGATCCTGCTAAACAGCTCTCCTCCCTCCATGCTGAAACAGAGAAGACAAAAACCCCACCTTATATTACCAGAAGGACAAAATTCACACCTGGCTGTGCATCCATACAACCTCATGTAACCACAGCAGGAAGAGATAAAGATTACAGGCTGCCTCCTATGCCAGTGCTTCCTAAACAATCACAGTCACTCACATCAGTGCAGAAAGTCATTCTGGTGTGGCATAAATAGAAAACTGAGTAAGAGCAGGGAGTTTTGATGCTTTCAGTTTGATGTACCCTGTCACAGGGAACACGACACACAAAGTTTGTGGGGCAGACACACCAGCACTGGAGGCTGGCAATAATCTGGCTTTATGGAAAGGGTGGAGAGGAAGAAAAAGAAAGAAACAAAGACACCTATAAGAATTATTAATTTGTCCTCAGTTAAAAGGACAATAGCTGTGGTATTGGAGACGAGGCAGAGAATAGGGAAAGTTAGAGTCAAAATAGTTACAACAAGACAGATCACACTGGATCATTGGATTTACATCTGAAGCTGGAGGCTGATCACAACCAAAGCAGAATGTATTGGTAGAGGCATCTTTCAAAGGTGGATTAATCAGTCAATGCTTTAATGAGGACAATTGCTATGGAGCACAATGAAAATTTATTTTCTGGTAAAGGTTCCTCATTCTTCCAGCATACAGGATGCCTGGAGCAGCTGCACATTTCCTTACCAGTTCCATAAAGGGAACCAGAGATTTCCTGTGCAAGCCAAAACTGTGCTGCTGAGAAACCCCCAAGTGCCACCTAAGCCAACACATTCTCTTATTCCCTCCATCCCTCCCAAGGCAGTGCCTGGGGAGCTGCTGCTGGTCCTTACCATTCCATGACAATGAGCAGGCACCTCTTCCCATGGTGGATATTCTCATACACATCCAGGACATGGACAATGTGGGGACAGCCCGAGGCCCTCCAGTGATACTCCACCTCCTGCCGGGCCTTGGGGTTGTCATACAGGAGCTGTGGAGAAAGAGCAGAGAGCAGAGTCAGAGAGGCACCACTGTCCTGCCATCAGCTGCCACCAACAGGCACTGGGGCTCCAGATGAGCTCCAGATGAGAAAACCTTCTCCAGCCAAAGGGTGAGACACCATCATGACATTTTCACCTTCTCTGGGATGTCTAATTTGTTAGAAACAACAGAAAAAATTGGTCCCTTGGAACTGGAAGGGCCTTGAATGACAGTAAGAAGGGGTTTTGAATTTGAGATGCAGACAGGTCTACCTTACCCACTTCTGGATGGGAAACAGCAAAATTTCTTACGTGTTTGCAAAACTTTTAAACAGAGAATCTCCCTGCTAAGGACAATAACTCTCCCACCTGCCCCCAGCTGCTGGGAGAAGAGACATCCAGATGGGTGCAGTGGAAATCCTGTAAGTTAAGTGAGAATTGAAACAATGAGGGCTTTTACAGGGACTCTGAATGTGCTTCCTAAATATGACACACTTCTGACCTCACCAAGGTAAGAAAGGGACCTCTGGCTATCTAGATGCTTGAACTATTTTGTGTCACATGCAAGGCCAGTTTATTTTAAAGGCACTGACCTCTAGAAGAGCAGCAAGCTCATCCCTGCTGATCTTGCAACCTCATGCACAAGATGTGTGTCTCTTCCTGTCTGAAGCACTGCTCTGTACCCGACACCACAACTGAGCTTTTCTGCACATTCTGAATCCTGCCTGCTCCTGTCTGCCCTGGCTCTCCAGACACTACTAACTTTGTGACTGAGACTCCCTTTACTGCACATTTCTACAGCTCCTGCACAATACAGCTGGGATCTGAGTTTGATACTTTATGCCCTATGGTAATAATCTGGTGATGATGGAGCAGCAACAAAACTGATGCTATATAAAGCATTGTTAAAGGTAGTGAAACAGAATAAAAAAACAAGCAGAGAACAATCACCTCGGATATATTTGTGTTAGAAGGGCCCACAACAACTATGAGGGAACTGTTTTCAGACAGGCAAATAAAAAGTGTCATTGTTGAACTATTAGGCCTTAGTGTGAAGCTCTTTCCACTCATGTTTGCTACCAGGTCCCAGTGAAAACACAACTGCGTGATAATTGCTGAAAACAAGAATTAACATGTAACCTGTCACTAGGGACCTATGAATCAGAGCAGGAAACTGAAATTGATTCCATCCAATAGCAAAGTTAAAACACAAATGGTGTCACAAGCACCTCCAATACAGGCAAACATTTAAAGTTACAGGAAGGAAGACATGAATTCTGTTTACTTTACTGAATTCAATACAGACAATTTACATCACTGTCAAAAAATCTTACACCTCTTTGCTGCCTCTGCAGCCCTTTCAGCAGAGCAGACACAGTAACACGGCAGGAAAGGTCTGCAGCCCTTCATACAATGCTGGGGAAGCACTCAGGAACAACTGGAAAGAGAGCAAACGCTTCTCTTCCAGGCTGGAACAGGGAAAGGGTGACAACTACTCCTCTGCTGAGTGCACATTTTTGTCCTTCTGTGAAGCATGTGAAGGCTGCAGGAGGGGACAGGTGGGCTCAGGAGGGCAGGTGGCTCTGAATCTGCAGGAGCCCCAGCCCAGGCCCCTCAGCCCCAAGGCTCCTGCATGGCAGCAGATTCCCAGCAGAGCAGGGGCTGGAGGAGTTTTCTGGCCAAGCTCACTGCCCTCACAGCCAACCTCCTTCTGCACCCAGAGCACACCCTTGGACATCCCTGTCCACCCCCTCCTTCCTGCCCCAGCCTGGCCATGGCCTCATTTCCAACACAAATAACTCCCTAAAGAAAGAGATGGCTCCAATTTGGACAAAGAGCCCACTGGTGAGGCCAAGTGTGGTTGCTTTGCTTCTTTCAGCCATCAGCCCATTCAGCAGCCTTTCCTGCACAGCCACTGTGCTCTAGCTCAGTAGGACTGTCCATCAGAATTTTCTCCTCTGCCTTTCTGAGTCTGGGCTGTTGCCTAGAGGGCTCTTCAAAAGTTCCTTAAATTATGTGAGCCACAATAAAGCCCAAACAGCCTCAAGACTAACCAGGCCTTACAGTGTTTATTGCTTGGATATTACTGGATTAATGTCACTTTGAAGAGAACGCTTCCAAAAGCTTCTCCTCTATCCTGTGCTACTGATCAGACATTCCCATTTTCTATACTAATGTAACTGCACTATCATCTGTGTCTATTGTGCTTGCACAGTGCACAGAGATGCTGTTTTTTAGATTTGTACCAAGTGCTTATGAAAATGGTTTCAGAGAATTGAATTCTCACTCTCTGAAGAGCTTTTACAAGGCATTTTGATGCACACAAGGATGCTGCAGTTTCCTTTCTCCACCCTTCAAGTGAGTTTTGTACACTTGTTCGTGCCAAGATTGAATGTACTCATGTCGAGATGACACCTGGAGGAGCAGAGAAAGGGAAATTCAAAATAAAGAGCGGATACACATACCAAGTAACATCTGATGTACCACCCAACTGTTTACCTTTGGATTTCTCCCTCTGAACTTCAAGAATAAATTAAATCTTCTCTTTATGTCTAAAACTGGAAGGCAGAATGTACCTTTTAAGACATTTTAGACACACAAGCACTTGTAAAATGAAAGCTGTGTAGGGTTGAAAACACCAATTTCTGCAAAATTTAGGTGATGATTTAAAAACACAGTCTAAAATTTTAGACTTGTGATTAAATATTACAAACTTGCAAAGAATCTCAATGGATATTTTGCCATCTTCCTGAGCCCAAAGAGTGACTGCCCTTCTATTGCTGCAATGGGTTTGATAAGACTTCAGTCAGGTTCCCTGATACTGTGCAGAAGTGCAGAGGCAGTTGTGAACAAACCCAGAATTTCAGATCAGTTTTCCTGGTGGTATGAGGGTAAAGCCCCTTGGGAAGAGGGGCCCACAGTCACTGCCCTAAAGCTCCCTTGGGGTTCAGCTGAGTCCCAGCATGTCACGATAGGCTGTGGGCAGGATCATGAACCAGCCCAATCCCAAAAGCACACAAATCCCACAAGAAATGCTCCATCTCCCAATTTCCCATGAGACCAGAGGACCCAAAGCAGCCTCTGAACAACTCTGTGAGTGTGAGGTCAGGCAACACAGTTTGCACCAGGAGCTGCTCAGTACAAAACTGGGGTTCTGCTCAGTTTTTAGGAGTTTGCCTAAAAGTAGCAGCAGAAACAGGGAGGTCAACAAAACCAGGGGTGATGGATGAAAGGCAAGGAAGCACAGGATGTGATTGACCAACTGTCCTCAATACTGAAAAAGCTAAAGAGGGAAAAGAGCAGCACAGTGGGAGTGCTCAGCCTGCCCCTGAGGAACAACAGGGCAGATGCCAGCACACACTCCAGGATGTGCTGCCAACTCAGGGCCTGGGCAGTGCAGTGAACTCTTATTCTGGGGCATTGGCCTAACTTGGGTTGGGGAGCACCTGCCAAACAAACCCTAAACTGCAGTTTGGAAGGCTGGCTCTGTGGAATTTCTTCCTGTGCAGAATTTCTTGATAGAAAGAAAAAAAAAGAAAAAAAAAGAAAAAAAAAAGAAAAAAAAGGCTAAAAAGTGACACAGGATCTTCTAATAGCTTTTCCATTGATTCAGTGTGGTGTACACAAGGAAGGACAGCAGAAACTCTCAGTCTTTAATGGTCTGATCTATACAGGAAATAACCTCAGGGCTCCAGGGAGTGGCAAGTGATCTTCTGGACTCTGAAACTGTAACAACTGAGAGGGCAGATATCCATGGGCATGGGTAGGGAACAGGCTGAGGACAGGAGACAAACACTTCTCAGTGACTTGCTCTTTAATATGCACTGCCAGATTACATAGATTTCTGTCAGACCTATCTACAAATTATCATAGCAAATTAAGACCTCTACTATGCTTTTTTAATTTATTTTAAACTTCAGCAGTTCTTCCTCGTTCCAAACAGGTGTTGTGCTTGGATTAGAGGTGTTACAGGCTCAGTTCTCATCTACTCCATGTGCTACACTAAAGCAGCATCTGGCACTGCAACCACATCTTTCCCACATACACCAATTCCAGAATCTGAACTCCCCTTCACAGGACAATCAGTTTTATAATCTCTATGCCATCTTCCTCACAGGAAGGCTTCCCATTATTAAAACAGAAATGGGACTTGCAGAAATTTTCCTAAGGGTCCTCAGCACACAGTACTGACACATAGGCCCTTATATCCAGCTTATTTATGTTTCTAGATGGAAAATAAAAAGTCTAAGGGGCTAAAGAAACGGGTTTTTTGCTTGCTTTCCTCTTTGTGTGTGGCTGTTACCAAAATACTGAATCCTACAAAGAAATCTTGGGAACTGAACTCACAATGATGCACAGAACCTGACACCATTTGCAGCAGAGTTCTTCCACTCTCTCTTTATTCAAGAGGGTTTGATGGCAAAAAGAGGCTTGGATAATGTTTCTTTCATTCCTTCCCTCTCCTATGCTACTAAAAGAAAAGGGGAAAAACAAGAAAAAAAAGAAAAGAGAGCTATCAGTATGGCTTTGGACATTTTGTTGTTTATTACAACAATAACCCTGATTATTTCCAATATATCTTTTAATTCAAAGTGAACAATCTTTATCTGTTCCCAGGCCTCTTCAGAAGGGATAAAGCCATCCTTTGTGTTAGAACACTCAAGGAACTGAAATGGTCAAGGTTTCCTTCCTCACCCCTCAGCAGTGCCTGGCAGTTGAGCTGCAGCATGAACCACTTGTGTGCCTGCAATGGAGCCCCGCGAGTGGGGAATCCATCTCCAAGAACCAATTCTGTTCCTTAAAATGAAAACAATACAACACATTTCTGCTTGAATTATTTAGTACTGAAGGATCAGTCTACAGCTAAGGGCTAGGGCAGGCATAGGTAGAGGGTCATCTGTAAACCTTTCACTTTTCTGCTGTGATTTCAAACCCAGCTTAGGCTGTTGGAAATTAAGCCTGCTTGGAGGCTTCATTGAAACAAACTCATCGTGATTCCTGCAGAGCTGTCCAAGCTGCCACCACAGCTGGCACTCCCTGGGCTCTCCTGGGGGCTCAGACAGACAGCCAGTCCCAAAGGTGGGCTTCTCCAAGTTAATCAGTGGAACAGTGGAGTAGCAGAGTTTTCCATCACTCCTGCCTGTGGTCCCAAATCCTTTCCCTCACCCTGTTGAGTGTCAGGGTTGTACCACACTGAAGGACCCTTCTCTATCCACCTCTTCCCTCCACTCTTCCAGTCTCCACTCAGCTAATCCTGGAAATGGCAAAAGCTGCAGCAGGTCTTTGGGACAGCACAAGTGAAAGTGCAAAGGACTCGGGGAGGATCCTCTGCACATGGAGTCAGAGCCATGCTGAAACCAGCTGAAACACACATGACTTCCAATTCCTTATGCACATGCTTTAAAGGGAAAAAAGGAGAAGAAAGTAGAATGGACAAAGATAAAATGAACAGGTTAGCAGAGATTTTTTTTCCCTAAGAGTTTGAGCACTGGCTGTACAGCAAGTCTGCTGAAGAACTTTGCTCACTCCTTTGCTGTTCCATCCCTAGAGAGCACACACCATATAAATATTATTTTGCTCCAAGCCTCTCTCCTGCAGTGAATCAACCAGATCTCTCAAAAATATCTTGATGTGGTTTCTGAATTTTATTTATTGTAGCAGTACTCGAGTCACCACCAGGCACTCGCTATGACTCTACAACCTGAGGTAAATAAATGAGACATAGCACTATTAATGCTCTAATTACACATGCAACTAGCCATTCACTCTGCAAAGGTCAGCTGTCTTTGCTCATAAATGTTACTGGAGATACAGGGAATGCAACTGAAATGGCAAAGCTAGGGGCCAGGATACATTTCAAAGGTATCCCCTTGCACACGTGAGGTTGGCATGAAGTGGAGCACAAAAATGAGCCAAAATGCCCACAAAGAAAAGTGACTTTCCTGATACTCTGATAATCTATGCTATGTATTTTGCTATTACTTTGTGTTTTAATACTGTGCTTGTTCTGTGTGGATGGAAAAGTATTCCTACTGGCATTGTAAGATTCCAGCTATTCCCAGTTGTGACAGGCTACAAAACAGCTGCATGTGGCTTCTGTTGTATTCAAAACACTGCAAATGGATTTTAGAAGAAAAATGAATCACCAACAGCTACTAACCAGACAGGAACATACTCAAACACTTGTTTATACAAAAAGGCCTAGAAATCAGCTCCTCTTTCTACCTTCTCCTGATAACAATTTCTACACAAAATGCTGTTTAGCCAGCACTGACTACTGCATTCAACACCTGCAGTCAATATTCAGCAGCTGGGGACACCTGCTGTAAAGCCCTTTCCAAAACCCAGACACGCTAATCTGTGATTAAAATAAAATAATCTATAGCTCTGCCACTACTTTCAATCTTCCTAAATTTCCAAATTGAGGAAAAGGAAATCTAAAATCCCAGCTGAAAATTATGACATTTCTTACCTTATAATTTTACTCAAGTGTCTGATATGAGGCTTGCATATGAAAAGGGAAATAAGAGAAGAAGAAAAAAAACCTAACAAAACAAACAAAACCCCCAAATGTCTTGGTTTGGAAAGACAGGTGTCTATTTTCATCCAAGGCCCCACCATTTGGCAGAGAAATTCAAAATGAAGATACTGTCCTGTCATACCACTGCCCACACACCTAAACTGCCTTCCACATGAATTCCAGGTTGCCATCCATGCATGCACAGCTTGGCAATGTGCCACCCCAGGCCAGCTCTTTCTCAGACAGAGCTGGCTCTTCTTTGACATCTTCTTCTACACCCACATTTGTGCACTCTGTCGCATGACCAAGCAGGGTCTCTCTCCTGCTGCATAGTCTGTCTCAAGGATTCCTAAATCATCCAAAGAACCCAGAAATAATCAAAAAACTCCCGAATCTTCCCTCTCCCATTCCAAGGGGCTCGCCTTCTTTGTTTAAGCACTACCTTAAGGGGAGACTTGCTGAATCCCTGACATCAGTGGCACTGACAGCAACTCCACCTCACGTCTCTCGCAGCAGAGATACTGAGATTTGACCCAGTTCTTGGGCATCTGACTGGAGTGACTCTGGCCAGTGCAGCATCAAACACTCAATCCAAAAGCTGTCACCTGTGGCAAATGTGATCAACTGCAATAATAAAATAAAGCCCCAAAGCCTTCAGCAAGGACATCTGTAAGATTTCTTTGGCGTTTCAAATCACTGCTATAAGTTTTCACACTCGTGTCTGTGCAAGCTCTGCTATTAGCATTTTCAAGCAAAGATTTGTATCTGTTTGCAAGGCACAACTCAGTCCACAGCTCTGTGGATGGAAGCTTAATGGTCCTCCAGGCATAAAGATCCCTGGAACTGCTTATTGTGTACAGCCATGACATGACAGAGAATAGTGCAACTGTGAACAGAAACAAAACTCTGCGGCATTCAGCTGAGCTAGAAATGCAAAGGAAGCCATTAGGAGGAAAAGTAGACTGTTCTCCCAAGACTTCTTGTCTTTATTTTGTCTGAAAATATGTTTTAAAGCTAAGTAAACCAGTACCCAGGAAAGGCAAGGAAAGAAAAGAAAAATACTCCAGGGGGAGGGGGAATTCAACAGATGGAAACAACACAGGCAAGTGACACTGCAGTAAAACTGTTATTTATGTTACAATTCTCATTGATGGCTCTTGCTGGGTGCACTGGCTCAGCCACCCCTGGTTACAGTTCTGCTTTGCCCCAATGGCAGCAGAATCCAGCACAACTTTTCTTTCAAGCCCCACAGCACACTCCTGGTGCAGGTAATGCCTTCTAGAACTCATTACTTGATTAAGAGCTCTTTAATATCCACAGCACTGAAAAACATTTCTTAGAACGCAGCTGGGATCTTCCAGTCCATACACAGCCATACATTCCTTCTCCTTTCCTTTAAGAAACCTCACACACCCTGCCAGCCCCCATTAATCAAGATTCCCTCACCAGGTTAATGCCCCATCCTTCTAACCCACAGCCTCCTGACCACAGCTCCCTTCTACATCCAGACCTGGCATCTGCCCAGCCCACCCAGGCTCCCACCCTGCCTGTCTGAGCACCCAAGCCCTGGAATCTCTCCTGCAGCAGCTGAGAGCTCCTGTTCCTGGCGAGTCACAGCTCCCAGCTACTCCAGCCAAGCAGACTTGACTTCCCCAGTGATCCCGAGGGATGGGAACATCCTTCCATTTTGCTGCCCACTTTATTTCAGTTCTTAGCTACATTTCCTCACTCTGAAGATTTTCCCTATACAAGGATACACCGTGGAGTGAGAGGTGTGAGCAGAGGGAGTGAGAGGTGTGAGCAGAGGGCTCCTTCCCCAACATCCATGTTCCATTTCTTTGACAGAGGTTAGAGAGGAATGGGTCATGTTCCCTGCAACCAGCTGACAGGAAGCAGTCAGACACCACACAGGTAGAACAGAGCAGCTTAAATGGAAGGGTGTTTTTTTGCCAAAATTAAGAGCATTTCCTTCACATTCCTGAATAATGTCCTCTCTCTCCCTGCCTTGTGTTGGCTGTACATGGAAAAGGGAGAGGAGGAGGAGTAGGATCTCAGGAAATCTAATGTTTTGATGCCTCGTCTAAAGCAACATCAGGCTCAGAGGACTGCACAGGGGTCAGAAAAATGAGATGCAGCAAGAGCTCTGATGAAAAACAAGAATCATTCCAGGAGTCAGATCCTTTTCCTCTTTCCAAGCTGAAGCATATCAGTTTCCCTTTCTTAAGGCATTGTCCTTCCCCTCCTCTCCCTGCAGCAGTAGCTGCCTGTGCCACACTGCAATGTTGGCTCATTTCCACAAGTCAGCATGTCTGAGAGAGAGTCTGGGCTGAGGCAGGGGGAGGAGGAGTGACAACACTGGGGCAACAGAAAAGGGACTCAGAGCCACCTGCCTGCTCCCAGCTAACATCAACACCCTGGAAACAGCTGCCCGTGGAAGTGTTCCTGACTCCCGAGGTGATGCTTTCCCAGAAGCAATGTGTGCTCATCCATTCCATTCTCCTGGATGTGACCCACCAGGGAAACAGGAAAGCATCCCTGCACTAAAGCCCTGTTAACAGGGAAGCAGATTGTCCGAGTGTGCAGCTGCTGCTCCCTCCACAGAGCTGCTCCAACGCTTCACAGCAGGCAGGGGCAGGGGGAGAAGGCACAAGATGCTCTTCCCTCTGCTTGGGAAGGCAGATCCCCAGGTGGAGACTGCAAGGGCAAGGGGAATTTGCAGATTTTGAACATCATGCCACACCCCAGAAGATCTGGATGACACCTGCTTAATATGCAGGCTTTTGTCCAAGACCTGTCAGATGGTGGCAATTTCAACTTCCATGAGCTAATCCTTCTCCCATCACCAAAAATGCTTTATGTTTATTTATGTATGGCCATATAACACTTGCCCAAGGAGGGGCTGCTTTGAAAACCTTTAGAAATCATTTCTTGATCCATCTTCAGCATTTCATAACCATGGGAGGGGGTTATTTGTTTGTAGATTTAGACATATGTTTGCCTCCTGCCCCCATTAGTCCCTAATGGAAGTTCCAAGGGCTGCTCACAACCAGCAGGAGCCCAGCTCCGAAAGAGCATCCCAGCATCCCTGCCACCACAGGCTTCTCCCAGGGCTCTGCTTTGGGTGAGGGAGGAGAATCTCTGAAAGTCTAGGGAAAAAACACCAAGACAGTGATACATTGTCCTCATCACACAACTGTGCAGGGTGAGCTCAGATCATCAAAAGTGATCCCTTTCAAAACACTTAATACTAAATTATTATATCAACTATTGCAGGATCTGGAAAAAATTTTCAAACCTTAAAGCATTAAAACTCAAAACTCCTGAAGTCTCAGTTTCTTCTTAGAAGTGACTATTCTAAACTAAGAGGCTGTGATATTTTGAACATGGAGGGGTGAATTCATAATTATCCATCACTATCTGTACTCCCAACTGCAAGATTAGAAGAACTATTTTAGTCAAAACTAGAAGTTTTCTCCATGAAAATATTCAGCAGATTGGTAGAAAAGGATTCATAGGTCCTGGACAGAACCACCATGGAAAACCACCAAGAGACCCTGGATTTCCAGATCAGATAATGCACAGCCAAAATCCTTTAAAGTCTGGCTGCAGAAATCTGCTTCCAGATCCTGGCTCTGCCTGAATTAGATGAGAGTCTTCCCTCAGTCACTACCCGAGTCCTTCCAGCTCCTAGAGAGAACTCTTTGCATGCCTGCAGTGTGCAGTGTCTCCCAGTTTCCACTCCTGAAACACAAGCTGGCAAAATAGAGACAGAGCCCTGAACTCCTCAGAGCCCAGCTGAGGGAGAACCACTGTCTATTTTGGGAAGGGTATGGCTATTCTCACTTCTCCTGAGGGGTTTGAAAGTTCCTAGCTGTTTCTTAGTGTGGGGGATGCTGTTGTATTTGAAAAAGTTTTCATGCAATCAAAACACCATTTCCTGCTCAGTTTAAAGGGAGGTATTTCCAAAACCAATTGTCACACAATAAAAGAAAAGGTGAGCCTTTGCAAGAAAACCTCCTCAGGGATACATGGATTCATTACAGGGTGGGGTGAGGGGGATTCAGAAGAGAGTCTGAAAAAGGAAGATACCCCTAAGGCAAGTTTCATGAGAGTGGCAGAAGCAGAGAGCTGCACCCAGGACTCTCAGGGGATGCCAGGCCAGAGCTACATTTACTTTCCAGATTATACACTGCCATAGCCAGAACCACTGGAAAAACCCTCCTGCTATTTCCCAAAGGACTGTTACAGAAATATCTGCTTCACTCATGTACCCTGGGGAACCTTCTGTGGAAAGACCACAAGAACCTGGGACTTGGAATGTGAAAGTGAAGCCTCTTCCTAACTCTGTAACGTGCTAACCCAGGCAATTCTAGTAAGGGTGATTCAGCCTCTGAACCAGAAAGAAAAATTATCTTGCCTGTTGAGAAAGATGGAATAAGGTTTGGCTGCAGGAACAGGATGGAAGTCTGGATGCTTCACTCCAATGACTAAGTGCCTATTTTTCAGGACACAAATTCTGGCTACCCAGAAGAGCACCAAACCCACAAACTCCAAAAAATAATCTTATAAAAAATCAAGTTTCACATTCAAATGAAGCAATTATTTAGAGGAACTAAAAATAAAACAGAAACCAATCCAAGAATGTGAATCAAGTGAAGTGAGCCACAGAGCCTGCCATCCTCCTTTAGACATATCTGGAAACCTGAAATTCTAACATTTACCACAACCCCACCTCCTGCTCTGCCCAAAAGAGGTCTGGCTGCATCTTTTAAAGCTGCACAGTGCCCACGTCTTTGGAAGCTTGTAAATAAATTCTCCCCACCTTTGAGCTCTGTTCAGCTCTGCAGGCCTTGGCCTTGGATCCCAGGCTGTTTTGCAATGAGTGCAGTGACTTTGTTCTCCTGGATACAACCACACAGTTGTCTTACATACCTTGCAAAAGGTACAAAGCCAAACACATATCTGGCAGAAGAAAAAGATAGAAAGATATTTAAATCCCAGTGCTCTCTGGCACTTGAAAGGTGAAGTTTAAAGGTTGCATTCTGCAAAGATCCCATCAAATGTAAAGATTACGGATTTATAAATAGCCTATAGTGTTGTACATTATTGCAATATCTCTCAGTCCAGATTTCATCTAGGCCACATATGATGACATTATCTATGCAAATCTTCCAAAACGCATTTGTTCTTGCCTGTCCTAAAACCCAGGGCACACAGTCAATAACCACAATCCTCACCCTATCTTCCCCATCTCCATGCTCTTTGCCTGTTAATACTGTTGCCATAGAGTTTCTTATTATTAATAATCTCTTGTGTTCAGTGGCCATTTATTATTTATTGTACCTTGAGCTCACACATCTTGTTTCCAAGTCTTTATTATCTGGGTAAAGTTAGTATAGAACTCACTACCAATTCAACACATGGAAGAGAGCAGGCATCACATTCACAATCCCACATCTTCCCTCTCCCTGTCCCAGCCCTGGAGCCTCCCTTCTCTCCTGCAATACCCCAAAAAGGATCCTTTTCATTGCTCAGAGGACACAGGGCTGCCGTTACAAAACTCCAGAAATGTTTAAAATTTTCAGATACGCTGATATTCTTTTACACAGTTGAGCTGTTAATGACAGGCCAATAAAAATTGGAAAGGAAAACCCAGCCTGTACAGTTTATTTTCCCACCAGGGCCATTTGCAGTGTGTCTTGTGACCACTGCACACACAGAAGCACCTGTTAAAGAAACTTTGGCAACTCAAACCTCCGAAGTTCTGATCCAGTTTAGGCAAATGAGGTAACTTTTGTAAAGAAAAATGAAAAAGTAAAAACTAAATCATCTTCTTTGCATGTTCCTGACTAAAAAATAAATTAATTAGCAATAAAGTAGACAAGGCTCAGGTTGCAGGTTTCACTGGAAAGGCTTAGGAGAAAACAAAGGAAGAACAGAGAGGCTTTATTGGAAGGGACTAATGGCAGCATCAGCAATAACCTGGGCACCACTGAACCCCTGAGCACTGTTCAAGGCTGCTGTGTGATATTCTCTCCATGTGGCACTGAGCCCAAGTTTCCTGCACTTCCAGGCCCTGGAATTGCCTGGAAGATTTCACCGTGGATTGTTCTGACAGGATAATGTATTTATAAACAGGCTAAGGCTCGGTCAAGAGCTTAAGTCCTTACCATTAAGAGAGTGGAGTCAGGAATCTCAGATCCTTTTCTGGGTCACAGACTTCTTTTGGGACAAAACCTGTCTCTGGATGCCACTTTCTCATGTTTTACTGCAATGGGGTACTTTGGCATAAATTATTCAGCAATCTTCAACAGAGATGACAGAAACTGTAATAAATCCTAATAATACAAATTCTGTGCACATGGCAGGATTAAGCAATTCCATCAGTTCTGCTGTTTCTCTAAATTGTTTTCTCAGAACCATTTAATACCCTTTCAATAAATACATAATAAATAAAATGTTGCAGAAAAAAAAAGAGAAGCATTTGTCTATCTTCTACTTGTGAAGAAACAGCCTTTGTGATAATAACCAAAAGCAAAATATGATTTTATACCTGCAACCTGAGCCTTGTCTACGTTATTGCTAATTAATTTACTTTTTAGTCAGGAACATGCAAAGAAGATGATTTAGTTTTTACTTTTTCATTTTTCTTTACAAAAGTTACCTCATTTGCCTAAACTGGATCAGAACTTCGGAGGTTTGAGTTGCCAAAGTTTCTTTAACAGGTGCTTCTGTGTGTGCAGTGGTCACAAGACACACTGCAAATGGCCCTGGTGGGAAAATAAACTGTACAGGCTGGGTTTTCCTTTCCAATTTTTATTGGCCTGTCATTAACAGCTCAACTGAGTAAAAGAATATCAGTGTATCTGAAAATGTGTATCTAAAATGGCCTTTCTAACATCAATGAACTAAAGGATTAAGGTGCTTGAGAAACCTGAATATTGCTCCCTTTTGTATGTATTAAACACAGTATTTTTACACACTGTTCCTCCCCCTTTCCCTTCATCCTTACACCGGAGCACAACCTGAAGCCAGCAGGATTCAGGCTGGGATGCAGAGGGACAGGAACTGCCGTGTGCAGCCCCTCCCATCTCCTCTGCATTCCACACAGGCACTGCAAAGTGCGGTATAAGACAGAAGTGTCTCGTGGTTTAGCCACAGCTGAACGCTGCTCTGAGAAACCCGGATTCTCCTCCTGCTCTCCCTGGTGTCCCATGCAGTGCTCAGGAAGTCAGCTCAGCACACAGCTACTTTCTAATTGCCTGTTCCTCGTTTCCCAGGGCCGGGACCGCAGCTTTGCAAAGTCCTGGCACTCCCAGTGGGACACAGCGTGGGTCTAAAAGCTCCACTGAGCTCCAGTGCAATCTGTCCCTGTGGGGGAACCAAAACCAAGGCACCCTCACCTGAGATATTCCATACCAGCTCACGGAATTCAGTGGAATTTTACAAGTTTAACCTGCTCGCCTGCTCCACATACACAAAGCAGAGAAGTGCAAACTTACCTTAAAGCCACGTTGCAAAAATAACAGTGATCCAAGCATTAGAGTGAAAACTGCTCAAAGCACAACCAGGAGGAAATGAACAAAACAAACCCAAAGCCTGTTTTCAGAGCAGATCTAAGCTAACCTGAAATAAAGAAATCCATACACTGAACAATGACTGTTGAAATCAATCATTTACCACTCTAATATTTTTTGTCTGCGCACTGAAAAATCCTTAAGTGGGACAGCAAATACAGAGTGCAAGATAGTCAGGAGTATAAACACAGCAGAGATCCTGACATCTCCTACATCTGAATGCTCAGTGTACCAACACAAAGCTGCTATTTATGAGGGAGCTTTGTGTATGTGAGAGCAGACTGATCATTACAGATTTGGAACTTGGCTGAACTTGGGATGATTTTAAGGGTGATGGCAAGACATGCCTGGAACAAAATTCACCCCTCAATAAACCTCAAATCCAAGTACAATCCTTTACTACTGGAAAAGGTTGAAAATTTTCTGCCCAAACAACTCCTGCAAAACTATTTCAGTTCAGCATGGCAAAAAACATTCTTCAAATTTGTCAGAATACTAAGATGTGTGAGGCCATGCAGACAAAGACAATCCCACCAGGAAGCAAAGTCTTGGTCCAGCCCAGTTCTGCCTCTTTCCAGGGGCACAGTGGAGTTCCCTGGAAGAGCACTCACAGCACTGACTTCACAATAGCATCATTTTCCCTGACATCTATTTTTTCTTACACGAGATTTATCACATTAGTCACAGATATGATGTCTTCACCAAGATAAACCACTCTCTCAACTTACAGATATTTTGCCTGAGCAAGGACAATGACTTTGGTGGTTATTTTTGTTTCTTCCCACAATGAACTCTGATACTGCCCTAGAGGCTAATTACATCAGGGAAGTGATCAGCATTCTGAGATGCCTTTTCACGATGCTGCCTTCAAACCACATCTGTTCAGCTTTCATTGCTGCTCTCCCTTCAAACACCCCTTATCCAGAAGGATCTGCTTTGGAACAATTCAGATGGCTGATGTTCCCTTGATAGGCAGTGTCACTGATGCTGAGATTTGCAGGCTGCAGAGGCAGTTCCATCCACACATTAAGTGGCTCCATCACTATTGTAGCAAATCAGATCAACCCTGATGCACCAAAAGTAACTGAGAGTCTCCAAAGAAAGTTCTTTAACTTCTTTAATGCTGCTGTGCTGTCATTAATTAATCCTCAGAAGGGATAAACTCAAGGATCTGCATATATTAGGCTCAATATTTTACTTCTGCTCTTTCTCACATCTTCTGGGGAAGTACGTGTCTTCCAATTTGTTTTGATTTC
Source organism: Cisticola juncidis (assembly GCA_013400215.1). NCBI lineage: Eukaryota > Metazoa > Chordata > Aves > Passeriformes > Cisticolidae > Cisticola > Cisticola juncidis. The sequence goes on along the minus strand of VXBR01002252.1, from coordinate 706,801 downwards.
ATAACATCATATTGATGACTTTACTGTTATTAATCTGTACTCATACTTCTACTTGAAAATCATTTACAAAAGCAGAGGAATCGATGACTTAATACAACCCTCAGCATCTTTTACTGCAACTTCTTCATTTGCTTTGCTCAAACACAGCCTAATTTTTCTGGCGTAGTAAAAAATCAAAGACTTGAGTAAAAGACTTGCTACCTTATTAATGCCTGATTGACCCAATAATCAAAACTAGGAATTATCTTCATTTCAGCATTATATGACACAAAGTTATGACACTTCACTGCCTTTAAAAAAATGTAATTTTCTACCACTCTGATTTTAACTGAAATCATAAAATCAATAATTCTTAGACTAATTTATGTGATTGCTCTCCTCTTTCAGTAAGGGTCATTACCTCCACGTCTTTCAGCCCCACTATACTTATTAGTTGGTTTTATTTTCCTCAGTTCTGCTGGGCTATACCAGATCATTAGTGTACCTTACTTTTTTTTTGGTCTTACAAAGACTATGGGTAACTAATTTGCTGCCTCTTTTTCTCCCATTTCAAGATATCAATAAAACAGGTGAAATTAGAAGATACTTATTTCACACTTCCTGACTTGTGGGGCCATAAATAATACATAATATTTTAAGAAGAGAATTTTAAATAAATGTAATCAAACTAAAGAAGCCTGAGACTGTTTGACCAGTTCTGTGGCTTTTATAATACTTGTGTCTCTTGCTCCAGCAGAGAGCCCAGCTCAGTGCAGTGTGAGGGAAGGGGCAGCAGCTGATGCACAAGTGCACAGAAGCAGCTCTGGGAGCAACCAGGCCTCCTGTGAGCCGTGCAGTGCTGACAGGATCAGGTTTCCAATCAGCTGCAGACACAAATCCTCCCTGCCTTCCCTAAATGAAGGTTACAGACTGGAGTCTGACACCTGTATTCAATGTTTGTAGGATCACAGAGCATCCTGTATGGGAAGGGACCCACAGGGAGCATCCAGTCCAGCCCTGCAGACACCCCAACAACCCCACTCTGCCCCTGGGGGTGTTATCCAAACGCTCCTGGAGCTCTGGCAGCCTTGGGCCCATTCCCTGGGGAGCCTGCTCAGTGCCCCACCATTCCTGGGGAAAGAATTTTTCTGATATCCAACCTAAACCTCCCCTGACTTCATGGCATTCCTTGGAGTCCTCTCACTGCTCAGGAGAGTGACGAGATCAATACCTGCCCCTCAGAAAGGATGTTGAAGACCCTGAGAGGTCTCCCCTCAGTCTCCTCCAGGCTGAACAGAACAAGTGCCCTCAGCTGCTCCTCACTAGGAGAACTCACGCTGAGACTGAGCTGGGCCCATCCTCAGCATGTGGGGTCCTCATCCAGACCACCCTGGGAACTCAGCTGCTCCCAGCCTGGCACCTGGGCCATCTCCGCACAGGAGCCATTGGGGAGGTGGCACTGGAGACACCCCCTGAGGGGAGAGCACGTGCACTGGGGAACAGACAGACACATCCAGAATATTCCTTGTGCTGGAGCAGTCCAAGCCTGTCCTCTGCATGGAGCTGTTGTGGGGCAGTGATTGTGAGACACATCCAGAATATTCCTTGTCCTGGAGCACTCCAAGCCTGTCCTCTGCACAGAGCTGTTGTGGGGCAGTGATTGTGAGACACATTCCAGAATATTCCTTGTCCTGGAGCAGTCCAAGCCTGTCCTCTGCACAGAGCTGTTGTGGGGCAGTGATTGTGAGACACATTCCAGAATATTCCTTGTCCTGGAGCACTCCAAGCCTGTCCTCTGCACGGAGCTGTTGTGGGGCAGTGATTGTGCTCTTCCCCCAGCACAGCTCCGGAGAGCACAGAGCAGCAGAACTCACAGCACAGCCTGGAGGGGAACAGCACAGGGAACACCCTGCTGCTTCCCCTGACTCTAAAACTGCATGGAAAAGCAACAACTGCAAAAGTAAACAACTGTAAAAAGTACTACAAACAGCAGAAATACTAACTGTGCCTCACAGCTCCTCCAAATTTTCCTTGTGAACACCTGAACAAAATAACAAGGAAAACTTTGGCATATTCTGCTGAATAAAAGCCTCTTATATTCAAATTTTTCTACTCACATTTTGGAAAATTTTAAGATGTAAAATATAATCCTGTGTGGATAGAGAGGAAGATGTAAATGTTGAAGTTGGAACACAAACCTCACGGGGACAGTGTTAAATGAAGGAACCTTGGGTTCCTGGAGGGTCAGAGGCACAGAGGCAGCACATGGAACAGCGCCATCTGCTCTAGGACTCCTCTTCCCATATCCTTGATTTACAGAATTTACAGAAGCCTGAGCATTCCCTCAAATCTTTACTGACTTCTACTTCCACCTCCAGTGAGCAAACAGAGCTTCAAAACTGAACTGCCAATTCCAGCCAAACTCCAACAGTCTTTTCAGGAAAAACACAGAAAGGCATCTTACATTTTTGGTTTAGTTACTCATCCCACAAGTTTGGGTTTGTTGTATATTTGCAGTTACTAACAAGCCTCTAGTGGGCTACAGTTTCCAGTAATTAATGATTATTTGTTCTCTTTTCTCTAAATAATACAAATTTTGGCTCTCATCTTCTTACACAAAGATATATACAAACATAAAAAAAGGGCAAACCAATGTATTTTATTTTGAGCTAACAAGGTTCATGATTTCATTGAAAAGATACATGCAAATAATATACCAGAGCTTATATTTCTATGTAACTAGCAAAAATAAAATAAAATTAGGGGGAAAAGCCTCACTAAATGGGGAGTATATCAACTGTTAAGAAAAAGCAGAGCTAATACATTTCTATCTTGCCTCAGAAAAAGTTCAAGTGGAAATTCTGGTTTTATTTTTAAAGCAATTTTACTTTTTCTCTTTGGTGCCTTAATAAAAAAAGTTATATATTGAAAACACCACATTTAGTAGTTTGGAAAAAATTAGCAGCTAATTTAATCATACTTCAGAACTACAATTTCTATTTACTGATGGCTAAATGAATTTAGGAAAAAGGGAAAAAATGTGAAGAGTGATGTCTCACAGATTACTTTCCCTTCATATAATTTTTAATAAAAAATTTGAAGTTTTGGAGTGGAAGCAAAAGTTGACATTTACTGACATTTAGTAGTTAAAATGTAATCCTTCCAGAGAATTAATAGCAGAAAAAGGTGGGGGTGGAAGAGAAGAGAATCAACTTCTGCTCTGATTACACAGAAGAAAAAAAAGTTAAAAAGCGTGGAATAAACTGAATGAAAGCACAAACCCACGAGTATTTGCAGATGAAGCTCTCCTAAACAAGGGGGAGATGTCAGAGTTCCCAGGAATACTGATTTGAGGCTCCCTAGAAATATTCCCTACAAAACAAGCAGCCAGCCCTGGACCCTTACAGGCCATCAGTCCCACTAGAGTGGGAGGGATCCTTGCTCCTGATGTCTCAGCAGGAATCAGTGACACTGACAGCTCACAACTGTGCACAGGATTCTGTTTGTGGGGTGAGGAAAGTGCCTTACAAATGTCATTAACCCATTTTCTAAAAGTAAACAGAAAATTAGAGCACCCCCACCAGTTTTGAAGCAGGGACACCAGTCGAGATTTTTGTGTTATGCAACAAAATGTGCACAGGAATCTAAAGATTGCTACAGTCCCCAGGTAGAAGATATTTCAATGAACAACCTGCAGATTTAGATTAAATGTGATATGAAGGTGTAAATTATCTTATTAAAGTAATTTATTTTTTAAATAAAGTTTAAGTATCATTTGAAGGCTTGAACCTCAATGCAGCCTGATTTGTCAGTAGGGTCATTGCGTCAGAAAAGTTCCTCCTGTGAATGGTTTCAAGTTCAAAAGTTGAAACTGAGAGAGTTCTATCCTGGTGACCTCTTTTGTGAAAAAACCCAGACCTGGTAGACTTGGGAGCTTTAAAGGATATTGGTCTTAGGAGAAGGTGAGGAGCCCTTGCTGATAAAAAGCAACATAAACCAGAACATTAATTTATATTAATATTATAGTAGCAGTGCTAATCTCAGCCAAAGAGCATTTAATGCTCTTGTGCACGTGAAGAGACAATGACAAGCAGTAGTCTCCTGATAATCCCCTACACAGCAGGAATCCAAGGGATGATGGAACACATTAATGGTATTAATTTTTAATATAAAACTGAGCAATGCTCCTTGGTGATGAAGGTGGTGTGTTGTGCACATGAGAAGTTGGTGGCCAGTGGTGATAACACCTCCCCCTGCCAAGCCATCTCTATTTTAACTTGCTCAAATGCAGGTGGAAGATCAGGTTTAAAAGACAGATTTTTCCTATTTGGTCTGCCCAGTCACAGCATCCTCAAGAAGCAGAAATAAATACCTGGAACTTGCATGACTGAGTAAGAAGCAGCTGCTGAGCACACAATACAGTCACAGCACACTGAGTGGCCTCAGGTGGTCGAGTTTAGAGGGTTTACATAAATCCAGAGAACACCAATCTCCTCATGAGCTTTGATGCTTGGGATAGATGGGAAAGGAGACATGGGAGAAGCTCCTCACTGAGCAGGATCGTGGATGCTTTCCCACACTGCCCTCAGAGGTTTCTGTCACACAGCCCAGGCTCCAAGCTTGAGCTGTGAAACCTGCTGCCTTCTTGTAGGATGGAGAAAAATCCTGCTTTGGCTTTACACCCAAGCAGTCCTACACAGTTATTACCTAATACTGACAAAAATAAGACTGCCACAAACAGCAAGAACCATTTAACAATAAATTACTATTGCTGTGTTGACGTTTTATTGAATCAACACTTGTGAGAACTTTTTCTTTATTTTCCCTGGGAGATTTGGCTTTTGTGCCAATACAGCATTCACCCTCCCTCCCACCTCCACCACTGACTGGGATAGCAGAGGTGGGGAAGACTCAGAACTAACTGCTCTTGTATAAGGTGCTTTATCAGTACTGCTGTTTTCTGCTCCTCCTGAGTGCAGATTTTGAGTGTCCTGTCCCATTTTTCAACAGTGACAGATGCAGAGGCCCAGCCCAAGCTGAGGCAGTCACACAGAGACACCCTGGCAAGCAGGGTTCCTGAAATCCAGCTGGAAAGGAAAGTCACTCTCGCACTCCCTCCACCTTCATGAGGCCTTTAACAACAGCATCTCAGCACCAGGAAAAAGTTATTAGAGGGCTGAAACACTGGAGAAAAATTCTACTTGATAGCAGTCCACCAGAACTGGGGCTGTTTCTAGATTAATTGACTTTCCCCATATACCACTCTTACTCTGGCAGTCTGCTCCCCTGCACTCTGTTGCCAGCAGTCTTGGGAGATGCTACTTTGAAGGTTTTCAAACGTTTAAAAAAAACACCTTTAAACCCTCCCAACTAAACATGACAAATCTGGAAAACCACCTCATTCCAGTGTGACACAGGACAGCTATGCAGATATCTTGCCCTTTGTAATCACAACTTAGGTACCATGAACTCTGATGCAAAGCCAGATACTTGTTAAAAAAGTGAAATGAAGAGCAAGAATACAACCAGCTACCAAAATAGTTTGCAATTCTATTCCAAGTTCCACGTACAAAGCTTAGGCTTTAAAAGTCAATAGCAGACATGCAAAAATTGAATTACAACCTGCATTGGGGTGCAGGATTTCATCATATATTTAAGCCAGTTTAAAGTATTAACAACCCATGTCTCTAAAGTTTCAGCTTCTGGTTTTAACTGTCTTTAGCAGTTGATTTTTACTCTAATTCATATTAAAGGTGAAAGTAAGGAGTAGAATGTACCTAAAAAGAAGTTTCAGTAACATCACACTGTTTGCATTTCCACAGGCCAAGTCTCAAAGTATCTTCCTGCCCTGCCCTTCAGAAGAGGGGGGAAAAAGGATGGAAATGTGAATAGCTGTTGCAAAAATCCCTATTTAACCTTATGTTTACACCCATGTTTAGACAAGTGCAAGTTGCCCAGGAGGACACACCCTCATATGAAACTATTGTGCAAGGGATGGACATCACCCAGAGGCACAGCCACCAGCAGAGCTGAGGCCACAGCTCCATTTCCCTCTCCTTAGGCAGAGGATATTGTACCCCTGCTGCAGCAGTACACTTAACACAAGAGAAACAATAATATGCCTTCTGAAGCTCTAGGTTTCATTATTTATCCTGACAGTTTTGTATTTATCAGTTGTAACAACAGGATCTGGAAGATCACAGCCCAATTTGTACAGTATATTAAAACCACAGGGGGTTTCTTCACATTTGAAATGCTCACAGAAGCTCTATTTTCTTTCAAGATCTTCACAGCATCACAGCCTCTCAGCTCCTGGGGCAATGAATTTCACAGGTTAACTGTGGTTTAGAAAATCCTTTTAAATAATGCAATATTCCAAGGTGAATAGCATCGAGGCTCAGTTCCCACCCTAAGGAAATGGGTGCCTCGCAAAACCCAGCCAAGCAGGTTTAATTGGAGCAGGTTTCACATTACTGGGCAAGGTGAAAGGATTGACAAGTTTTCCTGTTCTCATTCACAGACATTGAACATGGGTCAGAAAGAACTGTGCTCTGCTCCTCTTTATCACAAACCTACTGCTACAAGGTTTGTGTGTATGCTAAAGCCCCATTTTGTCCACAGAAAAACTCTTTAAAAAAGCAGAGGACAGAGCAGCACCCTCAGAACAGAGAGAGGCCTTTGAAAGAACAGGAAGCTTCAAAGCATCAAGGAACCACCAAGCCCCATCTACCTCCCAAGTGTCAAATCCTGACTGTAAATTGATTGGAAAGGGAAGAGTAGAACAAACTGAAAGGCTTTTACTCTTCAGGAAGACAATGGGGACGTTGTGCTGTAGCGTGGCTGCAGCAAGGCCAGGACGTGGCACAGCAGCTGAGCCAGAAAACGCAGCCCCCTCCCCTCCCTACCTTGGAGCTCTGACATCTTTGGTGCTAACAGCTCGTTGCTGTGGAAACCAGACTGCTCCTCACAAAGCCACATTGACTAAAAGCAACATGTGGGAAAATGGAAGGCCCTGAGAGAAATTAATCCTTTACATCAAAATAAATACCATTTTGGTTAAAAATTAGTGAGCAAAGGGGGAGTATTTCTCAGTGTTGGAACAACGGGCAAGAAGAACACTGGCAAACGCCAGGCCTTGTGGCATTGCAAAGGGATTTTAAGGACATTTCATCCCTGAAATATATGGTGGATTCAGGGCTAGGGAGTACACAGGAGTCCAACACAAAACATAGGTGTGTGAGGCAGCTCCTCCCTATCCAGTTTTTAACTGCCCTCCTTTGAAAAGAAAATTACACCCAACCCCACCCGACGGTACAACGGGAGCCAAGGCTGGCACAAAGCAGCACCCAAAGGCTTTCGCAAGGCCCCCACTGACTCACCTGGGCACAAAACCTCACCCAGCCAAAGCCTCAGCACAACACAGCCGTGGCCAGGGAGATCAGGAGCTGCTCCACGCCCTGCCGTGCCCAAACAGTTCATGTATCTCAGAAATGCCATCCAAAAAACCCATAAACAATCCGATTTTTTTCCTGATTTCTCCTCTTACAACAGTCTTAATAAATCTGTCCTCAGCCCTTGTTGACTCAGATCCCAGGAGCTGCTTCAGGGCCTGTTACTTGGAATGCCAGCATCCTTAAGAGAGTATTCAAGAAAAAAAATCCTGGGAAAAAACCCATGGAGAAGAGCCAGAGTTTGAACTGGCAAGACTTAAGATCTGTGCACAGTGCAACTTTAATAAGACTGGCTCCTTATCCAGATCATCTGAAATTACTCATAAAGATGGCACACTCAGAGCGGTTTGTTTGGTTTTGGGTTTTTTTTAAACAAATTCAGCAAGAAAGCTTCTCTGGAACAAAATTTAACTTTAACACAAATCTAATATTTGTGTTTTCCTTTAATACAGGCCATGAAAGCTCCAGAGCAAAATGCCAGGTATCACAAAGATTCAGGAACTCAGAGGGCACTCGTGATTTACATGCTGAGCAAGAATCCTCTCCCCCTTCACTCCCGAGGTATTAAAATGCTGCAGTGTTACAGCTTAATCTCATTTATGGAGCTTTGAATCATCTTAAATACTTAGGAAGTCTGTGTAAAATACCACAATCCCTGCAGTTTATATAGCCTAATCCAAACAGGCCACACCAGCAGCTTTCACTGCTGCTGATGGAAATAAGTTCTCACGGCTCTCCAATTAATTAAGCAGGTCATCTACTCCAGCACTGGCCACAGCCCTGCCACTTCCTCCCCATCAGTGTCCCTGTGGCTTTGGAAGTGTGAGAGCCACACACACTTCAAACAACTCTGCAGGACCAGGAGACACAAAGCTCTGCAGACAGCTGTAGTGATGCTAATAGAATATTACACACCATCCTGAAGTCTGCTGTTCTAAACACACATTTATCGTGGAAGACCTCCAAAACACGGAAACATATTCAGGTCATGGGAGAAATGGGAATTTCTTCAGGGTCAAGCAACTGGGAAAATATTTATGGATGCAACATGCTGCATGATGGTGTAAATAAATCAAAGATTGTATCATTTCTCAAAAGAATAAGATAAATCACTGTATGCAGTGAAAGGATTAAAACAGAACAGTCTTCATAGGCAAGATATTAATCCACTGACTTCCTCAAATTCACGTTGGCTCTTGCTCCTAAAAATGGTGACACCTTCCTTCTCTGTGCTTCCCATGGACTTATCACAGCATGAACATAATCCCTGCTTTCTGCTGAAACTGAACTGGCAAAAATGACAACAAGAAGCCATTTATTCTCAGGGTGCTACCACAGACAGAGGAAAATACACCAAGGAAAAAGGGATGTGTGTGAGCCATGACATCCAAGAGCGGACCTGATTCTTCCCAAATGTTATCAGTTTTTTCCAATTTGGGAAACTCTGTACATGATATGACCATAAGTAAATGCACCTGAGATACACTTGCATTGTAAATTGAGTTTAAAATTCTTGCATATTGCTCCTTTGCACTTAAGCTGATTTGTAAAATCCAGTTACCTGAAACGAGACTCTCACTAGCACAGCTCAGCGAGGTTTTCCTTTGGTTAAATGGCACGGGAGGATTTAGACTCTAAAGGATGAGGGGAAACAGAAGAGCCTTCCAGTCCCAGGAGGGTGATCAGTGGCTCTGACCGAGGCACACACGTGCTCTGCTTTCAGCACCTTCCCCAGCTGCATTAAGACACTTTTCTGGAACATTATCAGGTCTTTGAACCTGCCAAGGCGGGGAACACGCCTTGATCTTCCCGAGCTTTGTTGCCGCTGGAGTCAGGCTCTAACTTGTGTCAGCTTGCTGAGAGATTGGGGGAGAGCAGAGAAGGTGCAAAGTAGCATCAAGGTGGTTTTGCTTTTTCAAGATGACTTAATGGTTTATAGCATTTGGCTTTCTGTTTCTGCTTTTTAGGCTTAATGAATTGCCATTGAGAAAAAAATTATTACATATGGTTTCATTATTTCAGACCGAGTCCATCTTTTTACTTTTTAAATGATTTGCTGTATTTCAAATAAGAGCAGACCAGTCGAGAATGTCAGATCTTCAAAGTAAATTGATAAGTCCTTGTTTTTTAAAAATTAACTAGTCCAACTGACACTTTGAAAGGTGCCAGTCTGGCCCCAATAAGTACAAAGTACTCAAAGACTCTGAATGACTCACTGGTTTAAAAACAATTCTTCTAGCAGTAGAAACGACCCACTTTTTAATCGACTGGAAGTTATTTTAGGTATTTTATGCATATTTACGTAATAGTCTCCAAGACTGGCACTGAAGGATAAAATTCAAGACCAGTCTGATGCTATCCATATTCTACTCCTCTGTAGACAGGGCTGCCATTTAAGCAGAACTCTCCTGAATCCAGATTCTACTCATTCTATGCTGTATCCAGCTCTGATCTACAACACAGCTCCTGGACTTTGTTACCCAGAATAAGCTGTGTTACTGACACTGAATTTACTATAGCATGAGATAAACCAGCACAAACACTCTGCAGGAAACATGGTAGGTAAGAGGGAACTACAGAATACTTCACTAGAAAGTGCTGATTTCCCCCAGAAACACACCATCATTCCAATAGAGCTGCTTCACCCTGGATAAAACCTAACCAACCAGTACACTTGGTTCCCCAAACTGTCATTGCAGTTCTAAGCTTAGCACACCATTATTCTCCCTTATGCCAAAAATGTTGAACTGTTTCATTGCTAATCTGGCATAATTCTCTTCTAAAAATGCAATCTGCAGCATCTAAGAAGATTGTCACCATTTCCTATTCTACAAGCAATCATCAGCCTAAAATAACCTTCACTTCCACTGTGTGCACTGCTTTCTCCACTGCTGCATCATTTTACTTGGTCATCATCTTACTTCAGGCAGCAAGGGGGGTATTTTACAAGCACCAGCTATTTAAATAACTTGCAAAACAAATACTTTGGACTGTACAGTCTCCTGTTTGTGAGGAATCATGACACGGTTTCAGGGTAAACAAACTGAAAACAGACTATCCCACTACTAGCTTTTGTCATGCAGTACTATTTAATGTAATCAGAAACATTAAAATACAGTGAGAGACAGAAACATAGCTCAAGACTAAATGAACCTGAGGCAGAATGCCTGTCTCTGTCCACAGAAACTCACCTACAGAAAGCAAAAAAACATTCTCTGGATAGTCCTCCTAAGTGTGGGTCCCAAGAACTACTTTGGGAAGGAGTTTTTTTGCAAAATTTCTTTCTTCATTACCTCTTTTCTTTCCTTCTGAGAAGAAAGTTATGCTAATACTTTTATGTGTAACAGCAGAGACTCCTACTCTGCAGTTATCATTTCTATCATTCACTAAACATTCTTTAAACCTAAAAGGCAAGGCGGGTGTTTGCTTTTTGCTTTATTTAACATTTGGGCTATGCCTATTTGACTTCAAATCAACAAGTTACAGTCACTTTTCTGCTGGCACTCAGCAGCACAACACATTTTCCATGAGGCAGAGGATGTCTTAACTCACTGTTTATTCTAGAGGATCAGGTTTGTGTAGATGTGTAGATTTTTATTTCTAAATCCCAGCTCTCAGCCCTTCCTACCATCTTCCACAAAAATAAAGGAGATCATCAAATACATTGAAGTATTATTTTGATACCACTTAGCAGGAATTTGTGCCAAAAAAGAAATGAGGGAGAAGGAAATAAAGAACAAGGAGCTGTAGGTTGGGGGTTTTTTAATGGAAAGCAAGTCCCAGGAATTCACATTTATCCTCACAGGTAACCAGCTATTTTGGTCTCCTCCTCTCCCTAAAAACGGTGAGGAATGCAAACACCAGCAGAGAACACTCGGGCTGATGTCAGTGTTAAAGAAGGGGAGGTTAAACCTGCCCTAAAGCCCCAAAAGGTAAAGTGAACAGAAGGGGGCATGCTGGCAGAGAGGAGATAAAAATAGAAGAGTGACTAGACTTCACTTGACAGCTATTTCTGGATCAACTATGGAAAGAGATCTGAGAAGCTTTTCTATTTGTAAGGGAGACAGAGACCAAAACACAGCTACCTTCTAGAAGGCCAGTCCTGCACAGAAGTTTTGTTTATGCTCCTACTTTTCCAAATCCTTGTGCTCTCACTATTTGGAATCAGGGCTGCTCAGCCAAGATGTCATTCTGCGTCTAAGTGAGAAACCAGCTGAGATTTTCTGGAGCAGGACAGCAGTACATGTGGCATTGCAATTTAACAGAAACAAAGCTGACAGCACATGGTAAACTGGGCTGCAAACCACAATGCCAAGCACAGTAAACTGAGCCACACAGTGTTTTAGGAAAATAAGCAAAACCCTGCACTATCTCTAAAAGGATGTCTTGTGTTTTCCCACTCCAAAATGATGAGTGAAATTCTAACCAGTTCCAATTATGGATATGGACTAACAACAACAACAACAGGGACCTCCCAATTACAGCATGGAGTGCTTAACTGATGCATGGCTCTGGGGATGAATATTTTTGCCTGTTCAAGCCCTTTCCTCTTGAGTAGCTCTGCTAAAATTCCTTCCATTGAGTAATTTCTATCCAGACCCTGGCTGTGCTGGCTTTGTTCCCATTTAAAAGAAAACCTGCAGGCAGAAAGCAGTGCCATCTGCCCAGTTAGGAGCTGCTTTAATGGGCAAGTTTTATGTGAAGGGGAACAGCCTATTACACTTTATCTTCAGCAGCAGGACTGATGTTCCTCCTTTCCCAGGAGCAGGTTACAGCAAGCACTCTCATGCCTGAAGTATTTGTCCACAAATATCCATAAATCTCAATGGATATGTGCAAGCAACCTCTGGAAAAAAATCCATCCACCATCCCTTTTTTTCACGTTTGACTTGCAATTCAGTCTTTCCATTTCTCTTTACCTGTCACACCAGTGGAGTTTTCTCTGTGACAGCTTCATCAGCCTCCACTTTCTATTCCTGTAAGTGAATGATAACCCTGCCATCACACCTGAGAAGAACAAGCAGTGGCAAGGCCCTGTTGTCCCTACATAGAGAATTCTGCTCTGTAGCCGTTTCTGAATATTTTTCCAAGCTTATTGTCCCTTTTACATAACTGCTTTGATGGGATGATTTGCTCTGAAGTGTCATCTGGAGCAGGTTTGGGGCTTGTGTGGCCCAGTTCATGTTTCACAAGAAACAAAGGAAAAACTTCCTCTGAATATTTTCATCCTTGCAAATATCTTCAGGGCTGGGAAAATATCTTTCTCTTCTTGCCAATTAGCCAAGCAGAGTTTTTATCCCTCCTAGTTGGGTAATCTTCTCACTAGACCATCTTTGCAGAGAGCAGCGGATTCTCTCTGGGCTGCTGGCAGTTTTACTTAATTGCATGTTTAACTTTTTATTCAGCACTTAAACCCATAACGATGGGAAATGCACACATGCAAGCAGCAAACTATTATCTGCCATTCAAACTCCCCAGAGAACTCATAAACATCTTAATATTGCTGCCATACTTCTGTCCCTTTCAGAAAGGAAGTGCACACATTCCACAGCTGGATGGGAAACAGGATGACAAACACATTTACAGGGTAAGTTCAGTGATGCATCAGCTATTGCTGACCAATAATGATTGGAGAAGTGGAGCTTTGGTCCTCAAAATATATTAAGAGTTCTGAAAAAAATCAGCCAACTCCAACAGTGCCAAACACAAACAGGTATTGGAGACTCCACCATAGGTTCCTGCAACCCATCAGGCAGAAGAAATTCTACCAGGGCACAGCAATTTCCATTCCCTTCTCCCTCTCCCCAACTCCGAGAGCTAAAATAAAAAAATATTTTCCAGATGGTAATATACATTGGAATACACTTCCTATTTCATTCCAGAGCTACAAAATTTGCTCTGGAACATACTTGTTGCTACTGGATCGCCCTCTGGAAAGGCAACTTCTGTTTTAAAATGCTTCCAAGCCCTTATGACTGCAGACACTGTGAAGTATGAATTTCTAACCAGCAACAAAGCCACTGAACTCTTCAGAAACAGCAGATCAGCTTCAGCATTAACTATGATCCTTCATCACAGTATGCTAAGTTTAGAAATTAATGTTGCTGTCACTCCAGAAGGACCTGATGAATGGATCACCTCAGAGATGCAAAGATGTGACACTCCCCATGACAGGTGGATGTACCCAGTGCCTGCAGTCTGTTTGTCAAACCCTCCAGTTTCCCCACGATGAACTTCTGTGAGTCAGCACATGAAGCTAATACAGAAGAGTGTGATAAAGTACATGAGAGTGCTGGAAATGTGAATTAATCAGCAAATTATTGTATTATACGCTTTTCTAGTTCTGCTATTAATTTTCTTTTCAGTACCCAAAGCTGCCAGGTATTTCCAGGCTTCTCTATCCCAATGCAAAGGCTTTGGTGGGGACAGCAGTTCTTTGGTACAGACCATCTGTAGGCCTTGGCAGAGGCACCAGCTGACCACTGAGGATCCACTCTGCTCCCAGCACACATGGAGAGTGTTTAGGGAAAGGAAGGATACCTGAGAGCCTCCTGGGCCCATCAGATTAACACCAGCAAGGAATCTGTAACACCCATCAGTAATTCTCATGACACTTACTTCAGCTGCTTTCAGTCTTCTGGTACTGAACCATCCTGGTTCATTTAGGCTGCTTTTTTTTTCCTAATAATGTGATTTAAGAGCATCAGGGAAATTTTCAAGTTTAAAAGCTGCAGAACAAAAGGCAATAGTGATTGCCTTTTAAGCATAAAAGTGATTTTTATGCTCTCTAATGAATGGTTATTGCTCATTTATTTAAGTGGTACTTATCACTATAAATATTTACTAAACTCGTTTGCCCTACTGGTGTAACCAGTGCTGTCCCAGGAAATACCCTTCAATAAATGAATTACAAAAATAAAGTAGGAAAATAAATGAACCCCCTAGAAATAATCCTTAAGAAAAGTCTTCAAAAAGCGAAAAGACTGAAGATCAATGAATATTTAAGTATTTCACAGCTTAGGCCTGTTCTCTGCATGAGATTCAAAATAGTTTCCTTCCTGGGTATTGAATAGTATGTTCATTCAAAATCTAGCAAGTTTTCTCCCAGATCACACCAGGGCACTGTTCCCTCTTGCTTTTCTTTTAAATATGAGCACAAGAATTTCACAGCTGATAACATTATTCTGGAAACTACACAGAATATTCCGGAAAAGGCTCAAGCTGGGACTCCAGTGTTGCAACAGCAAATGTTTCCACATATTCAGATTCTTCACGCATCACTCTTTGTGAAAGGTAAGCAACAGAACAAGTAGCTTTTACAGGGTTCTGGGACGGAACTCTGGCCTCCAAACCATAAATAAGGAAAAAAGGACAAAGCACACGTACCTTCAAAGCACATTTCTGGCCTGTCACCTTGTTGAAACATTCCAGTACTTTGCCATTGATTCCTAACCCTAGCACGCGTTTGGAGAGTTTGTAGTCGTCTGTAACTGCATGTTTTTTTATCTCTAGTTTGACATGGGCTGTTCCCCCAGGCAAGGATTTCACGGTGCTCTTGCTCTCCTCATGACTCTCTGCCTTGGATTCCTGTTCAGCTTCGCTTTGTTCCATATCAGGGGAGAGTCTGGGATGACAGAGATATCTGACAGATTCCTGTGGGGTATCCTCAGCACAGCCCCTTCTCTTAAACAATCAAACCCAGTGCTTCAAACAGTCCATTTGCTCGCCATTTAGTCCTGAGTAAAAATGTAAACAAGTGTTAGTAATTGATGTCAACTAACTATTGTCCCAACTCGCTGCTTTTCTCTTTACAAGGTACCCAGGTGCCAGAGAGAGCAGAAGTGGAGGGTCGCCTTAGAAAAGCACACTTTGGCTTTACGGACCAGCCACCCCATTCCATACACACAGCTCTCAGTCTGCAGGTATAAATCACTGCTTTTACTGCAACAAAAAGTAACTGAGTAACTGCTGAGTCCTGGAACAACACTACAGCTAAGCTCTGTACAACAGAGCAGAGCTTCGAGCTTATAAACCCTCACCAACCACTTGTTGCCTGGATGTTTTATGCAGAAATGCTCACAGTGGTCCCCTGCCTCATCCCGACACTCCCAAATTACGCAAGAGAACCCCGAGTACCTGGACTGAACCCCAGAGTGGCACTGCCTGTGCTGGCACCGAACCCTGGGGCTGTCCTTTAATCGCCCGGGTCCGCAAGCGAGCGGCAGGGACATCGAACCACCCCACAGCTGAAGCCCATGGAGATGCCACGGCGTGGCTCCCAAAGCCGAGCGGGTCCCGCTGGGGGCTTGGGG
>VXBR01002252.1:596402-683847 GCA_013400215.1 Cisticola juncidis | reverse complement strand
TTTCTTTCCACAGAGCTTCATTTCTCCGGAGCCAGCGTTGAGACAGGTCGCTGCTCCGGCTCCTCCCGCAGCACTCGGGGAGATCTTATTTATTGGTACCTATTTATTACTATTTTAGAGTGCTCTGAAGGAAGATCAGTTCCTCTTTAAATAGATGTAATTTCCTTTTTTCTGGTTATTTTTTAAACTTTTTTTTTTGCTGCTGTTTTCTGGAAAGCAGAACAAGAATACATTATTTTTCTAAAGCAGCGAGAGCGCACGCATTTTCTTGGCCAAAGTTGCTGAAGCCTTTCTCGGACAGCTCGTCTTGTGCCTGGCTTTCTCTGAAACAACCTGCAGAAGGGGTTTGCTGGGACTCGCCAGCCTTTTCTCACCGTGAACCCCAGCTAGAGGTTGAACACGCTGCTTCGGGGAAGCAAAGAAGGAAAGAAGAGGAGAAATCACTTCCCACCTTCTTGAAGACTTAATGCTTTTCCCTTGGTCTGGGAGTGACATGATCCTCTGTGTTCAGGGGTAAGATACTTTGCAACCTTCTCTGAAAAGCTGTGCTTTGATAATTGTAATTAGGAAGGTTCTCTGGGACGGTTTTTCAGCTCGTGTGTGCTGCCGTGTGTAATGGAATGGGAGTGACTTCGGCCGGCTCAGTGCTGAGTTCTATGTGTCTGTCCTGTGTGTCTGTGTTTTAGATTTCAAGGCCAAAATCATGGAACCGTAAAGTATTCCTGATTTCCGTGCTTTCTACCGCTGAAAAACTACCCGGTATTCAAAGTCTTTGGGAGAGTAGAAATACCTTGGAGTGTGTTGTTCAGTGAGGTGGACACAGCACCAGTGTGGACTCCAAACCAACACCATGGGTGCTCTCTAAAGTCCTCTTGGAATCAAACTGCTTACTGGAGTAAAAAAACCTTCCCTGGAGTTTAGGTACTTTAGTCTATTTTTAAGGATATATATATGCTAAATTAACATCAATTTCATGTAAGTTTAAGTGTATGTACCTATACACAGCTTTCTGTAGAATGAGAGCCACAGGGGGCACATGGATAGTTCCATATCTGCCTTCAGAACAGGTGACATCCAAGTGCCTTCTCTGACATCAGTACTGAGCACTTCAGGGTCCCTGTGACCAGCTCAGGTAAAGAGCACCTGGTGTGCAGGAATCACCTGGTGTTTTTTACACACGCGGCATACTTGGAAATTGTGAGCATTTGTTTCAGTCTGAGCCATCATGTCAGATTTTCCTGTCACTCTGGTGTATGGTGGATTTTCCTCACAGTAAAATCTTCCTTGTTTGCTTGCAGTGATCAAAGCACAGGGATTTTTCTGCCGTTTCCCCCCCAGAATCTGTTCCACAGACAAAGAGAGCTCGAGCTTACCACTCATTTCCTGCCATGCAAAGGGGTTTGTTCTCACTCTGATTTTCAGTCTGCAGTTTCATATCCATGGCAAAGTGAATTTAGTTGTCAGCTTGGCCTTTGGGAAAGCCTTATCCGAAGCTGTTCTCCAGGGTCAACATACCAGAGCTACTGCTTCCCTTACCCACCAAGAACTTACAGAGCCAGATGCGTAGATGTTTTAATGTCTATTTTGAAGACCATTTATTGCTCCATTTTTCATTATCCTTTAGGATTTCAGAGATCCTGGACTCCATACTCTGTCCTGTTCAGACCCCGCTCCCACTGGAGTGTTGGAAGGGAGAGCAGCTCCACACTTTTTCTTGTAGTGTTTATACTGGTATGAAGTTTAGCTTATCAGCACAGTAACTACAAAGCCAACACTAAATGGTATCAGACATACCTGATTCTCCTGAACTTTCTTGCTAATTCCAAAGCACAGGGAAGTTCATTTGCTGTCTCTGGAGAGTGCACCCAGACTCCCAGCTAGACATGCCAAATTTCATATGGTTGTTTGCTTCCTCCTCACTGTTCTACAAACATTTTGCTCTAATCAGTCCTGATTCTCCACATTTTTCCTCCGCTTTCTCTCTTACAAGCATTATTTGCAAATCTTCTTGCCCCACCACAGAACTGACTTTTTCATGTCAGCAAACCTTTTTCAACCTCTCCTCATGCCAGCAAACCCTTCTTAATTCTCTTGCAAATGTTCCTCGTTGCTTGCTGATCCCTCTGCTCTCCCATTCCTGTGCTTGGAGCTGCTCTGTTTGCTCCCGGCAGGAGCTCTTCATCCTACGTACAGAGTCGTTTAGGACACCAACACCTCCCAGTCTATTAAAACTTTTTATCCTTCTCTCTTCCACCATTCTTTGAGCCTGCAGCCACACTGGAAGGTTTGGTAGGGCATAAGGCCGGTGTATAGAAGGAAAATAGGAAATGTGTGAGCCTGGCCCTTCTCTGGCTGCAGTGGAAGGATCCCCACAGTGCCTGGGCTCCCTCAGCCTCACCTGGCACAAATGTAAGGCAGCAGAGCATGAGGACAGTGGGAAAACTCACCTCAAGCACATGGGCTCTGTAAAAGAAACCCACTGAAAAATTCACACATCTGATGTGGTTTTTGGAGGACCAAACTGTGAACTGGTACAGCCCATGAAAGTAACAACTTTCCTACCAATTCACGGCAGACATTTCCCTGTGTAGTTTTGCTATCTCTCCCTTCCTTCACCACCTCTCAGCCAATTCCTTATTTCCTCTCTGAAGCTGGTCTATAAAAAGAAGAAACATTTCATGCTATGAAAAGTTTTCTTTATGTTCCAAACCTTTCTGGAAGGGTAGGCCAGAAAAATTGTCCAGGAGAAAATAATTTCAGAGAGATTTGACACTTGGACTGCAGAATTCAAGTTCTGGGGAGTGAATGGTGCAGAACTGATTTTCCTTGGTATCAGTCACAGTCCTTTTCAGCTCAGGGAACAGTTGGTATGAAAGACATTGCAGGTCTGGGACGCCCTCTTGCACAGCAATATTGGTAATTAGGTTTGGCACAGGCAAGGATCAGAATCACAGAACATTCTGAGTTAGAAAGGACCCACGAGGATGATGAAGTCCAACTCTGAATAACCTGTGTGGGATCAAATCCACGACCTTTATTTGCACCATGCTCCAAGCAGCTGAGCTGGTTTATGGTTCTCCTTGTGCAGGAAGGGGGTCATGGAGAATTGGGAATCTCCTTTCTCTGAGGACATAGATGGCTAGGCATTTGTGAAGACCATGACATTAAGAGGGAGACATCCAAATATCTTGAAAAATAAAACCCTCAACACCTATAAATGTATCTCAGAAAGATTTAAAAGAGAACTCAGAGGTTTCCCAACAATGATCTCCAGGTATAAAAATACATCCAGATCTACAAAAGCCCCTGAAAATGCAGGTCCTGCAACCAAGGGTGACCAAGGGCCAGCAATCACTTTTTTTCAGCCTGGCTTCCTATCCATTAATAGAAATTAAGAAACTTATATTAGATACCACGAAAGCCAAGCAGGTATCCTTCTTCTGAAATGTGATTTGACACATGGAAAAAGAAAGAATCTTTCCTAAATACCAACAGAATAGCAGGGGGTTTGCTATGTATTGCAAGGGCAAGAAGTATTTCTCTGTAGATTTAAATTTACCAGTGGTTTTACAAAACCTTACTCCAAACCTCCATGGTTTGTTTGGAAATGCAGAAATGTGGAACTGATCATGATTCTCACTTACAAGGTGTGAAGGTGCTTCCAGGTTCTCTCTAATCCACTTTTCTCCCCCATGTCTTCTTGTTCTGTGTCCCATACTTGCATTTCAGCAGTCTGAGGTGGTGGAGTGATCAGGTGCAGATCAGTTTACAGCACATTTATTTATGTACCTGAAGTGTCCCTGTTCACACAGAGCACAGGGAAGGAGGAAGATCCAAAGGGAAGCACTTGGACTTCACAGTCTCCTTCTGCTTCTCTTCAGTGATGTGGGGAAGTGGCTGCACCCTGTGCCATCCCTGCCAGCTCCAGTGGTGCTGTGGCAGTGTCACACTGAGGGTGTATTTCTCTCAGCCATCTTTTCTTTAAAGTGTCTGAAAAACATCTCAGGTGTGGTGGGGGGATGTAACACAGGATGATATGCAGCAGGACAGGGCACAGAGGCAAAGAGCTTACATACACTGGGCCAGAAATTAATTTTTGTTCAGGAGCTTGCCTGGGAATGAAGACTTTCCTGGCATCTGACATCCATCCTCCCCGTGGAGCTCTGCTTTCCTTTAGGAATTCCTGTGCTGCTGAGGAGGAGCACCCACTATCCATGAGAGCTCCAGGCTCTGTGAAAATGCATTTAGATGCTGAATAGCTACGCCACTTTACGCCACAGGGGAATGCACGTTCTAGCACCCTGGGCATGGCAGAGCCTCCTCCTGCAGTCCTGCAGGGATTACAGCCCCACTGACTCCTCCATCGAGCTGCTGAACGACGGGGTGGGTGCAGTGCACAGGCTTGCCTAAAACAAGAATTCTCATTGTTCTCCAACATGATCAGCTCACTCTGAGCTCTGACAGATTCATTTAGGACCAGGTCATCCTTGAGCAGAAAGTGAGTAGGACAAAACCCAAGATATCCCCAATTCTGCTTCTAATTATATTGCAGTAAATTACAATCCCACTGGCAGAAATAGAAATACTCCAACATTGTAATCACGTCAGTGAAGCTGTAATGCTGTTATAAACCTTACTGCCCCTGAAACTACGTATTAAAAGGCAACATCTAAAAATATCAGGTTCAAATCATCCTAAATGGCAAGACTGAGAGGTAAACTCACTGTCCCTAAAGGCTCATCTTTAGCTGTGTTCCTTCCTCCTCCCTTGCCTCTCTCAGAAACAATGGTGCTGAAGATCTGTATGTAAAACACAACACGTTGTAGTACAGTGTAGCCTGCACTGAATAGACCCTGCCACCGATCTCAAGGCAAGGAGAAATAGCAAAATGTGCCTTTCATTTCAGACCTCATCCTTTGCTGGCAGAGGAAAAGATCAGGAGACTGTCACTCAGGGGCATTGAGGAATTGTCAGAGCCCATCATGCAGCCTCTCCCAGTTATGGCCTTCCAGGAGGAGTCTGTGCCTGCCCTTGCACCTCCAGTTCCAGACAACAACCCACCTCAGACACGGGACCCTGAAGAAGACCTTCTCTGCATTGCAAAAACCTTCTCCTACCTGCGAGAATCTGGTAAGACTCAATTGCAAAGTCACAGGGTCAGAAGGGTGCAGGGACTCAACTCCACCATCTGAGCACCAGGAGGAATCTCCTGATTCCACTTCAGACAGGAACCTGGCTCTGTCACAGCCATGGCTGGCTCTTGTGCACACAGCCAGTGTATCTGCAGTCTCTACAAACTTATATCATGAACTAATTTATTGCTTTATCTTTTGTAACTGAATTGGGAGAAGAAATTGCAAAAAGCAATTTGCTTTTTCTCTGTAAACTGCAGCTGCTGCAGCAGCCGCCAGCCTGATCCCAAGCCCCAGCACAGAAATGGCAAGCACAGGCAGGAAACCCTTAGAACTTGGTCTTAATTTACGAAGGTCTTGCCAGCTCTGGCTCTGGTTGCTTCCCAGGCCCTGAGCGTGGTTTTCTTCAAGGCTTCCCTAAATACACTGCCAGTCCTATAACACATCCTTTCCCTAACAAATTCCTTCTGGGCTGTTTTTCCAGGCTGGTACTGGGGTTCCATCACCGCCAGCGAGGCCAAGCAGCATCTGCAGAAGATGCCCGAGGGCACCTTCCTGGTGCGGGACAGCACCCACCCCAGCTACCTGTTCACGCTGTCGGTGAAGACCAACCGCGGGCCCACCAACGTGCGCATCGAGTACACCGACAGCAAGTTCCGCCTGGACTCCAACTACCTGTCCAAGCCTCGCATCCTGGCCTTCCCGGACGTGGTCAGCCTCATCCAGCACTACCTCATGTCCTGCACCACAGAGAGCAAGAGCGAGGCTCCCCACCCGCCCCCGCTGCAGAAGGAGGTGGCGGCGGCCGCGGTGCACCTGAAGCTGATCCGGCCGCTGGGCCGCAAGGACAGCATCCCCAGCCTGCAGCACCTGTGCCGCCTGCGCATCAACCGCTGCACGGCGCGCGTGGAGCAGCTGCCGCTGCCGCGGCGCATGGAGGAGTACCTCAGGCAGTACCCCTTCCAGCTCTGAGGCACCCACGGCAGAGACAGCCACCAGATCTGGTGTCTCCGTCCCACGAAGGGTGGGCACAGCAGAGACTTGATCGTCAGCAGAGACTGCGTCCGTCTTTCCTCTCCCCTTCTCTTCACATCCATTCCAGCCCCAGGGAGGGGTGGGTTGTTCCAGTGAGCTCTGACCCTCGGGCCGTGCTGGCAGGGGCTGTGAGAAGCTCTGTGGGCATGGCCACACTACTTGAATGTCAGAGCTGCCACGACACCGGACATGTTAACGTTGTTATTTTTGCTATTTATTTCCAGGGCAGTTTCTCTCCTCATGATATTTTTAAAGCACCTTTTACTTTATTGTTGGGTTTTTTTTCTTTTGTGGAATTAGAGATAGCATAAAGGCTCCCAGCCACCTGGCAGCCGAAGCTCTGTGGGAATTTGGATTTGGATTCTCATCCAAACAGCTTCTGTTTGAGCCTGTCCCTGTGACAGGTTACAGAAGTCCACATCCAAGCTCTCCTAGGCTTCTGGGGTATGTGAGACTCAGATGACTGTATCCAGACCCACCTCTACAGAGGTAAAGACTATTTGTTTTCTCTTCCTACAGAGGGTATCACAACCTCAGAGCACAGAGGGAACTCCCAGAGATGTGCTGTATCGTGTATGGAAGGAGACTTCCTTGAGGAAGCTCTTCTTCCTTGAGAGCTCTAAGCAGAGGTCTGGGTGGTGTGGTTGGGCCAGGGAGCACTCATCCCATTTTTTTCCATCTTCTCCATCTCCAAAGGAAGTTTGTGACAAAACATTTCAAAACAAGTAATTAGAAACCAAATTTTCTCGTATGCAGACAGAAGCATTTCATTTCATTTCAGTTGGGCCAGGGAGCACTCATCCCATTTTTTTCCATCTTCTCCATCTCCAAAGGAAGTTTGTGACAAAACATTTCAAAACAAGTAATTAGAAACCAAATTTTCTCGTATGCAGACAGAAGCATTTCATTTCATTTCAGTTGGGCCAGGGAGCACTCATCCCATTTTTTTCCATCTTCTCCATCTCCAAAGGAAGTTTGTGACAAAACATTTCAAAACAAGTAATTAGAAACCAAATTTTCTCGTATGCAGACAGAAGCATTTCATTTCAGAGCACCCTGAGTTTGGCCTGTGTTTTCAAAGTGCTGTTCCCTGGCCTTGCCTGAGACACAGGGTGAGACCAGAGTCTCCTTGAGCAGGGGCTCAGACACAGCTCTGCTGGGCTGCACCAGTGACACGCACAGCTTCAGGATATTTATTTATTTATTTCTGGGGTGCCCTCGGAGGCCCCTCAGCCCACAGAGCTGTCGTTGCTCCCTGCTCCTGCCATGCCAGGCTGCCTGCTCTGCTCCTGCCATGCCAGGCTGCCCTGCTCTGCTCCTGCCAGGATTAGTCACCGCCCGCACAGCTCCCGCCAGCCCTGGGCTGGAGCACACACTGCAAACCACAATCCAGCATTTCTGTTTGCCAAGGTCCAGGCCTCTCCTCCTGCTCTGACTTGCATGTTTGTTAGACATAATTAGGCTTTTGGCTCTGGGTTTCATCCTCACACCCCATCCCCTTTACCCCCTGCAGATGAGGCACAATGGTTCTTCCCCTGCTCTTCTACACACAGACAGCAGACGGGATCTACCCCAAACCAGCACAGACAAATTGGCCCTTCCTGCTCATTCCCTGAATCCCATCATCTTCCCAGCCTTGACATCGATGAGACTAGAGGAGGGAACAGACAGGTCTATAGAAATGTTAATTTGGCTTATTTTGCCCCCAGGACCCCCTTGTTCTAGCATGAACCAACATTAGGGATTCCTTGTTCACCCCTCCCTGGGACTCTCTCTAAGGCTCTGTAAATGAGAATGGACAAACCCCCAGCTATAGCTGAGTGTTGGAAGAGAAGATGGAAAAAGATGGGATGGTGACCCAGGAGAGAAGCTCAAAAAATGGGTGAGTTTCTTCCACCCTATCTTAAAGCTGCCAAAAGGGACAAGATGGCCTGATGTGCTTAGTCAGTGTCCTTTTTTTTTTCCCCTCTCCACATTTATACAAGTTTGTGCTGTTGCAAGCTTTGTTTTTGATACTTTGATGATTGACAGTGTGCATGTGTGATGTCAGGTTTGCTTTTTGGTATATCCTTCCCCCTTGCCTTCTATGGCAGCAACCATGGGAAGGTACTGAATGAGAATGAAAATGTGGAAGGCAAAAAGGAAAACTTTTTTTTTTAATAATATAAATGATAAACCACTGAAAAGGCTTCCTTTTATCCAAACACCTCTATCTGCCTGAGGACACTGGGAACAAGAAACCACAGCTCTCCAAGAAGCAGCAGTGATATCAGGAAGCCCACACAGCTCAGCCACAGGCCTGGTGACTACAGCTAGAGAAACATCAGCTGGAGAAGTGTGCAGAGGGAAGGGCAGATGTTCAGCTCTCTGAAACTTGCCTCCTGCTTGATCTGTTCTGTGTTGGGGGTGATGGGGAGGCCGAGCTGTGGGTTTGACTCAGTGCCCCCAGAGAGCCAGGAGCTCCTGGCTGGCCCCAGGCTGAAGGCTGTGAGCTCCCATGGGCAGGGACCAGCTCTGTTCTGTGTTTGTTCTGCATTTAGCACAGTAGGGATCTCTAGGTGCTACTGCAATACAACAAATAAACAATACAGTTACTCCAAAAAGTCAGTTTCTTCTGTCTTGAGACAGTTCGTTAAAAATCATTTGACTCTGGATTTTAAATAAACATTTTAAATATACATTAAAGCCACTCAATGTAAAAGTCTTTGGTAAAATCCAAAATGGATGAATTCATTTTCTGTTTAGAGAAATCCTCCCCAAGAACACAGGGCAAACTCTTGTCCGTTTTTTTTTTCAAACAAGACAAAAAGCCTTTTAACAAAAAAGGCCCTTCAGATACTGGGAGAAGAAACACCAAAATCCTCAATGTGGGCCTGGTTCCTACTGCACACAGATGAGCAGCAGCAGATCCCAAGTTAATAAGGGCTGAAGGAACATTTTTTAATTATGTAGAAGAACACAGGAATTATTCTTGTATTGTTTCTGTGTGCCATAGGAAACCAATACAGTGCAGGGGAAAGAAGACAGAAGATAAATGGGCAGACGATGCTTTGGGTGGGAGATCCAGGGCAGATCCCTTTCCCCTTTTGTGGGGCCCTTGGGCTGCAGTGTCCCTGTCCCTGTGCCCTGGCCCTGCAGCCTTTGCCCTCACATCACCTGAGACACCAGAGAGCAGGTGGGGAAACCATGGGGACGTGGATCTGCCCTGTGATGGCAGAGGGAGACAGAGGAGATCCATCTGTGCAGCTTCTGAAACAGGGAACACTCTGAGCTAACACCCTACTGGGAGGTGACTCCACTGGGGTCCCTCGGGGCTCCTCTTCCACGAGAGATTCCCAGGAGATGTCCCTGCCCAAGGCAAGCACAATGTGCTCCCAACCAGTGGAAAATGGAACACACACTCAGAAAAACACTGACAAACTGAACTAGATCCTCTCCCATCCTTCCTCCTCTGTGAATCCACTGGCTTCAAAGTTCAAAATACTGCTTTAAAGTATTCCTGGAGCACATGCTGTACTTCCTATGCCAGCCATGGAGCTGGCATTCCCTAGCAAATATTGTTTCCACAATCTCATCAACGTGAGTCTGTGGGTAGATTTCCATTGCACACCAAACCAGGAAATGTTGGCAGTGCCATAATCTTTTCCAGATCAAGTTGTTAAACAAAAACAATCACATCCCTCTTGGTTTAATGGGAAATATGGAAAGAGAACTGTATAGGATAGAAGCAAAACACAAAATAAGTGGAAACACGAAAACAAAAGGAAAAGCTGTATCTATCTTTAAAAAGAAACTTTGCAAAGCCTGGAAAAACTTGGAAAGAAAAATGCAGCATTTCTGACACATTATTGAGTGATTTCTTAATTTCTTAGCTGGGCTAAACTCTTCCTCTGAGTACACATAGGAAACCCTGCTGTTCCCTTTCAGGCTGAAGGTGGAGATGATTGGATGTGCCAGGCTGGCCCAAAGCTTCAGTCACACACGGTTTTACCTCATCAGTGTTCCCTCAACAACTCCCCCTCCTGCACCTTCAGCACATTCTGTTAAAGAAAACAAGTTCACGTTCTGAAAACCCCTGTGCCAAAGCTCTGTGCAGACTGAGCTGATTTTTCCAGTTGAGTTCCCTGTCTCTGGAACCAGGAGCACTCATGGCAATGCATCCTGGCCTTTATCAGCACTGAGGTACAGCTGCAGCTCCTCTCCCTGTGACACCTGGATGGTTGTTGAGCCAGTGCACAACAGTTTGGATTCTCTCCTGGTTTACAGTTTCTGTCTGCAGATAGAAACATTGGTGTGAAGCCCTCACAGAGTCTGAAAAGCAGACTGATAGGACTGGGAATAGAAATCCCATCCATGAGTGAAACCCCACTCCCATGGCCCACTGCCACAGCAGAACTCCCCTGCAGTTTGTCAGGCACACATGGTATCATTTTCTGTCCTAAACCATCAGCCTTCTGAAAAAGCAACACATGCAAGGGTAAAATAACTACTTCACATG
Source organism: Cisticola juncidis (assembly GCA_013400215.1). NCBI lineage: Eukaryota > Metazoa > Chordata > Aves > Passeriformes > Cisticolidae > Cisticola > Cisticola juncidis. Next base: position 673,182 of record VXBR01002252.1, on the reverse strand, counting down.
CACATATCCCTATTCTTTTCAACTTACTGAAATCTCAGTCCTTTCCTCACATCCTTTCAGGTGCCCACCATCCCCCAGTCCAAGCCAGGGGAACCAGCAGCAAATCAAGTGCATCAGTAGAGTGTATTTACTTCTCTTAGGATAGACCTGGTCAGGTGATTCCAGTTATTGACCTGTTACACATCATTCCTAGTCCAAATTCCATTGTCAGTCTTACCTGCTATCCATGAAATTAAGGGAATTAAAACTGAAATTAACTGGACATTGTTTGGCTGTTCTGCCAAACATGTTCTTGTGTTCAAATCTGTCAGAAGCCAAAATCACAGCCTCCCATCTGTCCCTAATGGCTGTTGAGACCCTTGCAATCCTGAAGAAATTACAGTATCCTCTCTTCCAGCCCAGAAATCATCAGCAGTCCAAAGGTCTGGAGCGGAAGGTAAAGCAATATCCAGTGAGGATGTGCCAGAACAACTCTGGATGCCAAGTAACACCCTGCAGCCCCCTCAGTTCTGGGCAGCATGGTCACAACATTCACATTGTGCTGTCAGTGACCCCCACCCATCACTCACGGGGTAAACGGGAGAAAAACCCATCAGTCTGGGCAGCTCCCTACCAAAAACACCCAGAGATAAAAATAAGGTGTTACTTAGAGATCTGCCCTGTCCTTGGGGGAGCTCATCCTCTGTCTGTTCACAGCGAGCCAGCTTTGAACTGGGAGTCCAAGGGAAGGCAGCGCTGCCGGCACTGCCGGCGCTGCCCCAGTGTGGGTAACACGTTCAGACCCAGCCATGTCTGCTCCCTGCCCACACCCACACGTGCCCCTGGGGGTTTTACAGTGCCAGGAGCCACAGCCCAGGGAGCAGGGGCAGGATCAGGCTCTATTGGAGGCTGACCTGCCTCAGATGAACCTGGTGTTGATGTCCTGAGAGCCACAACCATCGTGAGGCTGCTGCTGCTCCCTGCAGTGGCCCTGGTGACAGGCACGACCCTGCACACCCAGCACACATCTGCCACCACCTCTGCCACCACCTCTGCTGCACAGCACACAACAAGTTCAGGCAAAAACTACACAGTGGCCCTAGCAATAAAATTAGAGTCTTTTAGTGTTCAATTATGTGGACTAGGGAGTCTACACAAACATAGTCTTCCAAACTTTAGCAAGAACTAGTAATTTTTTCTACTTGAAAAAGAACATATTTTTCAGAAGAAAAGGCTATTGGTAGGCAACATGTTCACCAGAGAGAAGAAAAGCAATTTTAAGGGCTTCACTGTTAGCCTGGGCCTTAAATTTTGAAAGAAAACTATGGATAGTAAAATTCAATTTGGGCTTTACATCATAACAATGTTAACCTAGTAATTCAGAGTGGTTTTTTATTTGGAAAGGGGAGGGAAAACAACACAGTTTCAGAACTCCAGTTTATATTCACTACAGATGAGACAACAAAAAAGGAAGTTTTACTGCAAACCACTGTCCTTCAATTTCCCTGTAACCAGCTGTGGCAGTAGTCATAGCTGGAGACAGGCTGTTGGCCCATCAATTCCCCCTGTTGCAAAATCCTCATTTGATTAATTTAAATATAGGAAAGAATAGTCTCAGGGGAAGCAGCCTGGCCCAGCAGAGGAAAGGGTTCAGTCAAAACTGCTCCAGCCTGACAGACCAACCTAGATTTGCAGAGAAGGGTTTCCTTTCATGAACAAGAACTGCCTTCCTCCTTTTGCTCCTCTTCCTCAGACCCCACTGGCAGGGTTTTCCCCTCAATGCCATTACTTCTTAAATGCAGTGTAAATGCAATTTGCAGCAGCTCAGATTTGAGTTGCAAAACCCAAATACGTTAGTTTTTGTCAAAACAGCTATTTAAAGAGAACATCCATGTAGCCAGGAAAGGCATTTGTTTTAATGTCCCCACAATGGTACTGCAGTGAGAATAAAAGCTTGAAATCATGCTGGTTACTGCAGCATTAGATTGCCCAAACAGATCATCAGAGACTTGGTATTTCTCAAAAACCTGATATAAATATACCAGATGAAAGGACAAAGGAAGAGCTGGTCAATCAAAACTCAGTGGCAGGGCTCAGCCAGGACTGAAGTTCCTTGGACTCTGGCCTGGCCAGTAACTCCACCATGTGACTGCCCTGGTCTGGAAGAAGAAAAGCTGCTGCTTTTCCAACTGTGGCTCTTGGAGAAATGCTGCCCTTGCTGAAACAGCCCTGCCATGGAAACCTAAAAAACACAACAGGCTAAATCCAGGTTCCTTTCCCAAGGACTGGAATGGGAATTCATTTACTTCAGGAAAGAAGTTGGTTCACTTCATATTCCCAGTTTTACAGACAAGAATTTTATCTCTGGTCAAATTCTGACATGAATTTGTGTGCAAGGGAAATTGTAACACTGAAGTGCTGCTGATTTAACACAAGAAAATCCTTTCCTCGCACACTGTCTCCAGCATGCACAAACCCAGCATGCAGGTTTTTCTTTTAAAAGAAGAAGGAAAACCCGTGGTGCAGTTTACAAATAAGTTCTGGCTTTCTTGAACTCACACACAAATATTCCAGTCAGAACACGTGCAATGCCACTTAGGGATGTAAACATCACCCATGGAAAAGCAAGCAGCCAAGCCTGAACTGATCTCAGCAAACTTGTTTCACCTTGGCCAGGACAGAGCTTTCTGTGATGAGAACTCCTAAAAACAACAGATCTGGGTTATATCTGGGACAAAGACACAGCAAGGCCCACTGCTCATCTCCTGGGGTGCCCTTCCCTGCCAGCTGCTCCTTGTGGGCTCACTCAGAGCAAAGGAGCAGAGATTTAACAGCTGATCACAGACTGCAGAGCCCTTAATGTCAGGGCTGTTTCCTCCCTAGAACGGCAATATGGTTTGAAATACAGATTACAGAAGGCAGAGCTGTGTTGATACTTGTCAGAAGTTACCCAATTTGGCGAGGATTTTTCTCATCATGCAAATGTCACCACAGCCATTGCCAAACACTGCAGAGGCAGAGTTCAAAACGCTACCTCCAAGCCTGGAAATAGATGAAGAAATAAGCTGCCCACTGCACATGCTGTATGTTTGCACTTGTCTGAAAGTGCTCAGCACTAACAAAAGGTGTTGTTATAGTTAAAACATGAATCTGAAAATAGTTTGAAGCAGGACCTGACATTGTTTATTAATTCCCAGGGAATTTTTTGGAAAATCTCTCTAACTTTATGAAAATACCTCACTCTTTCTAAGCCCTTGGTTTTGGAATATGCCTCAAATTCTTTTAAGATTCTTTGTAATTAATCTCTTTCAGTTTTGCTCCCTCCAGCCCTGTGCCATGGAAATCCCCTTGGCTGAGAGGCACTGGGCAGCATTTTGGGAAGAACAGGGATCAAACAGCGCTGCAAGGCTGGGGATGGATCAGCAGGGGCAGAACAAGGCGGTGTGGGCTGACATGGATTCTCCACATTACTCTTTTCTTTCCAAGAATACAGGATATTGAAGGCTCCCTGTGCATACAGAACCTTTTGTGGCTGATGAAAGCCTGTGGAGGGGTTAGCATGACCTGCCAGGCAGCTGACTCAGGACTATCCACAAACAGCCACAGTGTGCAGATGTTGTAACGCCCTCCTGCCCTGGGACACTGAAACCTGCTGGCAGGAAGGTTTGCTGTGGAGCTTGCAGGGAAACACTTTGGTGCAGAAGGTGTGGATTGTGTTATGCAGGGAATATCTGCACTGTCCACTCTCCATTCCCAGAGCAGAGCCCTCTGATGAGATGAACCAGACTGGTCTCCCACTCCTATGGTCCCCACTACTCCTTCAGTCATCTCTCCTCATCTCCAGCAGCTTCCATCTGGCATGCTCATGCACTCCAGGCTGCACACAAGCCCCTAGCTGGGCTCTGGGTTAAGGGAGGAATTTCCCTGTGCCCCGCAAACCCAGGCAAGGGGAGGAGGCCTGGTCCACCCACCCCGGAGAGCGGGCCCCTCCTGTTCAAAAGTGCCACATGAAGAAGGCACCTGAATGCAGTTTTTGCATCCCTTAGCTCTCTCCTGCCTGGCTGGAGAGCACAGCCTAAAAGAGAAAACTTCACTACATAAGCCAGAACAAGCCAGGCATGCAGCTGAAAACAAAATAACTTGTGCCAGTGTCAAGTGACAGTGTGACACTGACTGGTGCAGTAAGTGAAGATGTCACATGCTGGCTCCTGCTGTTTCCTAACATAGCAGTGCATTGCTATTAACAGAAATATTCACTGATCATCACACTGGTATTAGTTCTTATACAAACCGTCATTCCCACGGGATGGTTCAGCACAGCTACTGGAAGTGGGAATACTCCACCCATCGTGGATGAGAAGAGAGATGGGTTCAGAAAAGTCCTCTATAACACAACCAGACAACCCCATCACATACTATCAATCCAGACCTATTTCACTAATAAACAATAAAAACAATACATTACCCTGCTTATGTTTCTCTACCCAGTTTGCAGGAGGCAACAAGCAAGATTTTGCATGTTAATTTTGCAGTTTATTTTGTATTTGCCTTTTGGCCTATAAGTACTCCAATAATCACCTCCTTAGTCCTAGTTCTTCCTAGAGGAATTAACCGATGGAAGAACAAGACTCCTGTCAAAGAACTTCTTAAACCAAGGACAATCTTTGACCTGACCCTGTGAGTCAAAAGAAGCATTCTCTTCTTATGTTTAAGTGAAATAGGAAACTGTCAAAGAAGCAGGTTTTTCTCTCCTCCCACTTCCCACCAGCAGCATAGCTCTTCCGCCTATTATTTAGGGCAGTTAAAAACCAAAAGGCTTACAGGAAATACTGTATACCCTACAGTGATCCTATAACCAGCATCACCAATTCTTACTGCAGCAGAAAGAGAAAGCTCTCAGAATTCCCAGTTATTGACAAAACAAGTGACCTAAGGCAAAGGGAACATGTTCCAGGCACTGGTGGTTCCAGGCAGCCCCGGATCTGGTGGAACAGCCCAACAAACACCGTGTGACGCAGCCAGCTGAGGTCAAACTCCTCACCAGGCTCACCTTGCCCAGCTCCAGGGATATAAATATTCCCAGTGCTTGGCTCTTCCAAGGTGTTTGCTTTCCAAGATGGGCACGTCAAATGGTGATGTCACAGAAAGCAAGGCATAAAGGGGTTATTTTTTCACCCTTTCCCTCAAGCCTTCTGAGGGCTGATATAATCAGTGCAGCAGTGCAGGTTTGGAGGCAGCTGATGATTAAAGCCTTCAAAAGGAAACACTTCCAAGTTCTGTCAGGGAACACAGACTTTTCATGTCTCTTTTGCCCTGTAGAGATTGCTTTTTGATGCAAAGGGAAATAAGTCAAATGAGGTTTTTATGTTATGCTGCCAACCAAAGGAAAAGGGGAAAACCCAGGCCCCTTTAGCCTCTCAGCCATTAGGTGTTCGTGCCAGCTGGAATTACTGCCAAAAAAAGAGCCCAACTCATCACTGGGAAAGACACCCCCAAAGCTCCACCTGTGTGAACAATGCCAGTGAGCAACGATGCTTCCCACAGATTCTCTTCAGCTTCATCTCCCAGCTCCAGTTCTAAACCTTGGGACCAGCACATATGCCAAGATGACTATGTAAAAAATCAACATGAAACGTGTTCTGAAGTCCTGCCCCAGGAACACAAACTCCTTAACTTGACCCTTATCCTGAAAGAACCATGGCTGGGATACCTTCCAACAGCAACAGGGAAAAGGAAGGTACAAGGATAGAAGAAAACCTACAAATAGTTAAAGCAATGACCACCACTACAGCAAAATATCAGACACTGACAATCTGCACTGAAAAGTCTCTGGATTTTTTAATTTTTTGATTGTTTAGATCTATGAACCTCAGCAATACTTTTCTTTTTCTCCTTCTTTCTCACTTGAACTATGTGTATGTTCAAGGAACATTAGGAAAATGAGCAAATAGAGGAAGTTTCCTCTTTGGTTCTTCTTCTTGTTTTGCAGAGATGTTGGGCTTTTGTGTGTCCTCCAGTGGGGAGACAGGAGGATCCTGTCTCCTGAGTCCAAAAGGCTGAGGACACCGGGACTCAATGTACATCTCCTGCATGGCACTTGACAGAAGTGCCTGAATTGGTGCAGTTTTCATGTTTATCCTCGTTTCTGCTGCCTGTGCTGGTGATTTTCTTCAACATCATCAGAAAATACCTGAGTGGTATCTGAAATTATCACTGGTGACCAGCCTGACCTTGAGACACAGGAAGGCAACCACAAGGTTCAGCAGCTGAGGGTACACTGGGATGCTAAAGGCACTTCAAACCTTACACGGTTACCAAGTAACAATTTAACTTCTGTTTTCAAAGGCCAGCTGTCCCTGCCAAAAGTAGGTCATTTCTTCTACATCAAAGTCAAAGCAGCCCGACCAGAGCTGTGTTAAACAAGTTATTCTGCTGTTCCAGGCAGCCCCTACTGCTATTTTACACCAAAAGCAATCCTGTGCATCTTGTCAAAACTCCCTCGAAGCACCCAAGAACAGAGTTTGACTCATTCCTCTGTCCCCAGGGATGACACAGGGCTACAGGAATGGATCACTGGATTTACAGACAGTGGTGTGGAGACAGGGGCTGCCCATGGGTGGCCTGGGGAGGACCCTGGGACCAAACTGTGCCCGAGTCCCCGAGGCTGCTGCTGTGACCCAGAACCTCGTTGGCGCCTGGCTGGCGCCGCCGCAGCGGGAACGGCCCTTATGGGCAGTGGGCAAAGCGCCCGGCGCCAGAGCAGGCAGGGCTCGACCCAGGCCTGAGGAGTCTCACCCAGGGCAGCTTCCAAACAAGGGAAGATTCCAGCAGCAATCCCAGAGAAATGCTTATGGCAGCACGCAAAGGGGTTGGTTCAGCGCGCCGCCGCCTCCGCTGAGCTCAGCCCCGCACCAGCAACCTCGACACAAAGTGAGTCAGGCCCAAAGTTACTCTGGGCAAAGGTGGCTCTTTCTTGCCCTTTGCAATGCTGCCTCAAATCTGAGCAAGAGCAATCTGTAAGTGACCCAAGCTCCCTCTGCCCTGCCCTGACAGAGGAGACAAGTGCATTGGAATGGTAGGACCATAAAGGAAAGCACCAGTGGCCTCTTGTCCCACCAGCAATCAGTGCCACATTTCTGATCTTGCCTGATCCTGCCTGCTCAGGAGGCAAAGCTGTCCCTGGGTTCTCACCACACAAAGTCTTCCCTTGGTCCTTTCCCTCTCAAATGGTGAACTCTGGGACCTCTGATCCCAGAGCTCTCACCCCGTGCTCTGTTGCTCAAGCCCCAGGGCTGTGCTCAGCACTGCCCAGCCCTTCCTCCCCAGCGTGGAGAGGCTCTGCTGGCGCAGGAATCGCTGCTGCTCCCCGGGAGCTCACCCTGAGGGAGCAGCACTGCAGCACCTCAGCAGGTCTGACTCCTTGCTAATGAGCTTTCATGGAAAGTTGGATTCTGTTGCTTATTAGATCTAGCTACACCCTTCTCATGACAAACACCTCTTCCACCTTGTTTACTTGACAGAAGAGAGTTAAGATGATTTGTCTGGAAAGGAACCAACTACAAACCAGCATTTCCTCATGCTGTCTTCATACAATGTATCTGATTAGTTTCACTTCCCTGTGCTGTTAAATGTCAAGTCCTTTTGTTATGAGTATTAGACTTATTATATATACACACATATATATATATATACAAGTAGTATCCTTACTTTTTTGAGTCTCCAGTGCTGACCAAAGGAGCATGGAAAAATAAATTTTTTAATTGTACTTGACCCCCTCTACTTGAAAAAGTACTTTTTGCCTTTTTTATATGGTGGACTAAAACTTTGTAACACTTGAAGAATTCCTCCCATATTGTGGAAAATGTGGAGCAGCTCCCAGCTAAGTCACCCAGATGTGTGGGAACGGGCAGGTCACAACCCCTCTGTGCAGCAGAGTAGTGCACAGCCTAACAAAAAGCTTTGACCTGGGAATGGAGCAGCCAGTGGGGGAAACTCAAGTTCCTGGGGCAGGAAACAAAAGCAGAGTCCTTTCTGATTTTCTCTAGCCAAGAAGCAGGGTTAGATTTGCTGCTGGCTGAGCACAATCCATGGATCAAGTGTGACATCAATAGCAGTATCTCTTTCTTTCTGCTTAAACTTTGAAGGGCCACCTGTGCAGGTGAGAAAACTTTAAATCTTAGTGCTACTGGAACCTGAAGTCTGAGGTGAGGCTCAGCCCACCACCACAGGAGTGGGAATCCATCCTGAGTGGATAACTTCTCAGAGCAAGTGTCTGTCCTGCTGAGAGCCCAGCAGAGCCTGCAGGCAGGTGGCAAATCCCTGCACCTCAGAGCACCCCAGATCTGCCATGTTTTGGTCTCAGTTTCAGACACAAAGCAATTAAGTCATTTCAGTGAGTTATATAAAATTGACCCCTCAGAGCAGACAGAACACAAGCACTTTAAATCCAGGCACTGCCTTAGCTCACCCTGACTTCCTGACAAAGGAATCCTCAATCCTCAAGACAAGCTCCTGAGCTCAGGGCAGCTGAAGCCATGGGCTCCCAAGGTTTGCAGCCCCCAGGAATGCTCTCATGCAAAGCAGCATTTTCCTACATGGCAGGTTCAGTCTGACTGCACCAAGGCAGCAGCACCTTCCCGTGCCTGCTCACACCCCAAGCTGCACCCACAGGACACTGCACACAAAGCAAGCTGGGGTGGGAAGAAGCTTCCAGATCTTTCCACTGCTGTCTTATATCCAGACTGTGGCACAGGCAAATTTTTCATTTCATGTGCACTCCCTTAAGCCCCTGCCATAAGGACTGAGGTAGTATTTTTCCCTTCTTCCCAGGGTGCCCTCAAGCACGAGGCAACAGATATTTAGTGCAGATGAAGGATACTGGTGATTCTGTAAATATCAAAACATCTGTGAGATGATTGACCCAAAAATATCAGTCCAGGCCCTATCACCAGCCCAGAAGGAGAAGCAAAGAAAAAGGTTAAATCACAGCTACGAAATTTGCAATTCCTCGTTGTTCCTTTAAAAGCAGAGAGGCGGGAACAGTGCAAGTAAAACAGTGAAAGGTGAAGGAAAACATCATACAAATGGGAATATGATGTAGAATTACAAATCTCTAATGTAAGGAAGGAGTGGACAAATTTATCTGCCGAGCCTTTGGGTCTCTGGAGATGAGCAGGATGCTGGCAGCACCCACAGGGTGCCCGGGGGCACAGAACCACAGAAGGATGTCCCAAAGTCCTCACTACACAGGATGCTGCAGGAACACCCCAGCGATGTGGCTGAAGCTGTATTTAACACTGTCACTCCCTCCCTTTCCCTGTCAGGCTGCAGCAGAAAACTGAACGAGCTCTCCAGGCCATGCAGGCTGCCCTTCCCCCAGCAGGTTTCTGTGGAAAGCCCGCTGCTCCCTGGGGTCATTTCCACTGCGCTTCAGCTCTTCCAGGAACTGAGCCGAGCTGACAGCAGCCCCTCCTCTGCCGCACGCCCGATCGGCGCACAGAGGGACGCATTGCTAAGGAAAATAAATGAGCAGCTTTATTGCAAAGAAAAGAAAATAAAAAGGAAAAATCTCCACCCAGCCCAAATCTACTGCTTTGCTCTAAGAGCAAATTCTAGGAAACACAGAAAACACAGAAAGGAAGATGGATCAGCTGGAAATATTGCCTAGGGAAGCACACAAAGCTGAAAATGAATTTTCCCTGGAGTCTGGAAGGACCCACACCTGGCGTGCACCTTACACTGACAAGGGCTTCTCAGTTTGGGAAGCAGTGCCCAGAAAGGAGGTCAGATGGAAGCCTCACGTGCACGTTTAGTGAGAGCTGTGGGCAAAAATCCACTCAGAATCCACCCTGTGACAGGAACTGCTGCTCACTGTGCAAACCCATCTCGGGTGATCGCACAGCAAAGGGGGGAAGTAAGGCCAAGGACAGTGAGCACACAGCCTCTGTCTGTGGAGCTGCACTGGTGTGTGCTCTCCTGCTCCAGGCTGCTGCAGCAGATGGCTCTGAGCTGTGGCTCTGCAGCACCTCCTGCCAAGCTGGGGAGTGAATTCTGCAAACGCCCCCATTTCATCCTGGCAGCTTTAGGGGCTCAGTGGGGTCTGGCTGTGGGGTCAGGGAGGGCTGTGCCAGGGGGCATCGGCCCCTGCCTTGCCCTTTACTGTTATCACAGATGGCTTGTACAGCCTTTGAACTGCCTAAACATCCCCTTGGGACTGAGAAGCATCGATAAAGACAATTGCTAACGCCTTATTCCAGGAAATTGTGTTGTTTCTAAGTGTTTCACCTGCTTCTGCTGCCTTCAGCCTTCCCCCATACAGTCTTATGCAACAGGAGAATAAACTAATAAACAAGAAGGCAAGCAAAGAGGGAGAGATGTGCAGTCTCAGGAGGGAATTAGTACACTGGCACTACATCATGTTGCAGCCATATGGTGCTGTGAATACCTTTGGAAGCTTCCTACCCACTGTGAGCAAGAAATCTGCACAGGCCTTCCCCAAACCCCACCCAGGAGCCAGTTCACAGGGAAAACCCTCTTCCAAGGACAGCACTAATTTCAGGTTGGACAGATGTCTCCCCTGGCTAAAGAGGCAGGAGTGTCATGCCTTCTGCACCTCTTTTAGGATGCCACAAAGAGACCAGGACAGTCTTTAAACATTACCCTGTTCCTGTTCCCACTTCTCTCCAGCTGCTCCTGGCTCCTTGCTGTGCCAGCCCCAGCTGTCAGCGCAGTTCCATGGAGCCCAGCACGTGGGAATTTCCACTGCAACTCCTGCCATGACAACGTGGCACAGAGAACACCCAGAGGAGGAAGGGCAGAAGCTGCCTTACTCTGGGAGCCAGAACAGCCCATGGCACAGCCCAGTTAGCCAAAGGGCCGTGTCCCATCTGCAGGGGACACAGCCATGCTCAGTGTCCCAATCCCAGGCATCGCACATAACTCACAAGGAAACCTGCTCAGGCAGGAGCTACCTCTGCATTTAATATCTGCAAGGAAGGGGGTTCTCTTACAGGACAAAGGAAGTGTTATAGCAATAAATTTATGTGTTTAGGGAGGGGGAGGATCTGTTTGCCTTTGGAATCCAGTTTCCCATAGGAAAAGTAAGCTGAACATCTTCCTCATCCTTCAGATTAGGTAACAATTTCATAAAAAATTAACTCCTTGACAGCTCCTTTGAGGAATCCCTGCACAGCTTGTTTGAAAGCCAGCAGCCAGAAGAGTTGAGACTTGTTCCACCCTTTGTAGACGCACATAACAAACGAGTTACGTGCAAGCTTCAAAGCAAACCTTTGCTCGCAGGAAAATCAGTAGAAAACACAACAATGCACGGATCAAAACTCCCTTGAGACTTCACAAACAAACAAGATAATTGCTCTACTTCTCTGCCAGTGATCTACAACAGCAGCAAAAAGTTTCTGTCATTGAACCACCCCTCTTTCTTGGCAGTCAGCAACAGCTGAAATGCAGGGTCTATCCATGTCAGCAGCAGCTGACAACAGAGAATAATGACATGGAGCACCTGCATCAGTTGCAGAAAGGGAAAGGGAGAGAAGAAAGAAAATATCTTTTCTTCCTCCCCATCTTCATATAGAATTTTCTGTTTTCCCTTCAGCTTCATCCTGTCTCTGCTGCAGCAAAGCAGCAAGTCACAAACCCAAGGAGTCCTGTGAATTTTAAACACATGCCTGCATCCAAAAGGAGAAAATTTGGTGAACAAGGGAAAAACAAATGTGAAAGAAAAGCTACTTCTGCTGTTTTAGCTACATTCAGGCTCAGTGGAGATGTTCTGAAAGACCTGGGAATAACTCCCTCAGAGCAGAGCAGAGCATCTACAAACAAAGCAAATATAATTGATTTCCCAGTTCCTCAAGGACTTTGCACAGAAAGGTGACAAAAAGAGAACTGAACCTGTATGGGGAAAAAGGAAAACTCCAGCTGAAGAGTCCACAGGCAGTATTTTCTTCAAGAGCTTTATTCACTGGCACCTGCATCAGCTACAAACCAGCAAGAACTTGGGGACACCAGGAAGAAGCTGTGCCAAGGAATCACCCTCTGGCCAGCACTCACCCTTGTGGTGTGAAAGCACAACAGGGAGAGAGGCTCAGCATTTCAGGTGTGCCCAGGTAAGCAAGAAGAGAACCCCTTCACACCACGGGCAGGAGGGATGCTTCGAGTGCAGCCGGCAGAGCTGCTCCTGATTGTGCCTCCTGGAGACCCCAAATTCTGGTAATGCCCCCCTGTGCCCTCCCTCCACGTACCCCAATGGCAAGGGGCCTCTGCCCACCCCCCTGCAGGGCACATGAAGCTTTAGAGGGACACTGTCCTAGCACAACACTGAAATTCTTCTGTTTTCTTTCTAGGAAAGAGCTAAGTCTTTTGATCTGCTACCAAAAACTGAAAAGCAAATTAAATGTTAATAAAACCTTAATAAAGAGCTACTCTTCTGCATTTCAATTAGTTGTTCATAGAAACCAAACACATGTAATAGACTAAGAAAATGAATGGCAACAAGGAAGTTGCTATGGCTTTGATGGAATAGCTACTCCAGTGTCATAATCCTGTGAATGCTTTAAGGTCTTTTACATGAAGAACAAGAACAGCTGCCTCCTCCACAAACATGAGCTTCTTCCCAAAGCCAGGGCATACATGAGCTGAAAAGATGTTGTTGGCTTTCATTTTGTGGAAGTTTCTCAACAGTGGAAAAAAACAGGACATAACAAAGAATGAAGAGGAGGAAAGACTCAACAGCAGTATCAGAAAGTCTGGTCAAACATTAGAAGCAGAATTGCAATAAATAAATGGGGAGAAAGAGGTTTGGGGGCAGACTGGTACCTGAGAAAGGCATTAAATGTGAAAGTAAAGAAGCAATCTGCACCCAAGTCTAGGGGAAAGCTGATGGCATTAAATAAACAGCTCCAGAGGACAACACACTTGCTGGCTGGAGCACAATGTGACAGAGCTGTGGTTGTCAGCCCAAGTCAAAAAAGAGCAGCAAAATTCAGGGTCAGACTTGGTACAGAGTTCACAGATCTTCAAAGAGTAGGATGAGACTGGAAATAGTGTGCAAAATGATAACATCCCAATGAAATTCACAGCACTGATGAAGTCAAGGCTTAGGGGACTCATCTGGTCTGGCTAGAAGGCCAGAAAATGTGAGTTCTTCTCTCCTGTCTTGGAGCAATTTGTGTTAGGTTAGCCCACCTCTCCAGGAGAGAGGCTCCTCCACATGTGCCTACCCAAAAACTGAGAAGGCAGGCACTGCCTGCAGCATTGCTACAGTGGCTGAGAAAAGTGCCTTGGAAGCCAAAATCCAATCTACACACTTCCTCAATCCCATGCTAATTTGAAGTTAACCCAAAGCAACTCAGCAACTGCATGTAAAAATTGTGTTTAAAGCCAAGTGCTGTGAGAAATTCACTCCTCTCAGGCTGCCAGCAGCATGCAAAATAATTTTAAATTCTAAGTGGGCAGTAAGAATAACATTAATTTGTCAATGTCATGCTGAGTATTTTCCTTAGAAGCTCTGCAGGGCTTGGGAGAAGAGTTCCCATCATCTCCTGCTTTGGAAGGAGGGAACACACAGCAGAGACCCGAACCTGGGACAGGCCAAGGACTGATGTGGGACAGCAGCACCAGGCAGGACAGCAGCACCAGGCAGTGGCACTCAGTCTGCCTTGCTGCTTTTATTCAAGGTCATGTGGTTGTGGGAGGTTTCAGGGTCCCAAAATCTGTCTGAGCTCCTGGCACCCTCTCAGACTCCTACCATGGAGATGATGACTGATGGCGGGAAATTCTGACCTTTTAACTCCATATCCCTTTTCTAAATTCCTGTGGTCACTACTGCTGTCTCTTATGTAGCAAATTCCTCCTCTCGATCCCTCGAGAAGCCAAACAACATTCTGTAGTAAAGAGCTGAGTGGGGCATAAATCTCCAGCCCCTCCAGTCTCTGGTAATCTTCCCAGTGCCGTGGCCCGACTCCAAACTTCTGCCCCCGGCCGCGGGGGAGCCTCGGGTCACTGGAGGAGCTCTTTTGCCATGCTTGGAATGGCAGCGAGAATTCTCTGAAGCGTCCCGCAGGGCAGCGCTTCTCGGAACTGGCGCTGCTGACCGGGCCGAGCTGTTCCTAGAACCGCGGGCTGCGCTCCCCGGGCCGGGCACGGCAGAGGGGCAGGGCGGCAGCAGAGCGGCCACACCGCACACCCTGCAGCTCCCCAGACAGGCCCGTGTCCTTCCTCACTCCCAGGAGGACTGTTCTGACCCTCTTTTCTCGGTGTGGATGAGCCCAGCCTGTCTGCGAGGGCAGCACAGCTCCGCCTCTCCCCTGCCCGGCGCTGTCTTCCCCGCTCCCGCCGTGTCCCAGCTCTGCTTTCAGACACTTCAGCCCCTGCCGGAGGCACGGCCACGCCCGGGTATCACACTGAAAATCCCTTCTGGCGTCAGCACACGTTATACCAGGAAGCATCAGCGATAAAAAATATCACCAAGATGGAAATCTGCCATAAAACAGCGAGGTCTTAACTAGGCTGAGCCTAACACGGGCAATGCAGGCTGGGCATGATCTCCAGTACCACCATGGCAGCTGTGCCTAAGGACCACACACCAGGGCGCTCCTGGCCCTCATTTTATAGAGCATCCTTTCTACCCAGGCTTTTTCAGGAGCCACCTCGGCTCCTAACTCTACTCCCATCAGCTTGTGTGCACAGCCAAGCACACACCTAGCTATAAAATTTATTTCTAGATAAATAGATGGCTATGGCATGAGCCAAGACACGGCTGGGACCAAGTTCTCAGCTAATCCCATGCAGGTTCTCTAGTTCAGGAAGACTGTGCCAAGCCAATGGAGAAGGAAGCTGGCCACAGTCTGGGTTCCCCCAGCACAGCATTCGGCTGCAGACAGATTTAGAGTTTACAGAAGGAAGCTTGCTGAGCACCTGGCTGACAAGCAACAGCCAGAAAAACCCAGAATGTGGTGGATGAAAACCAGGAGTTGAAGGAAAGTAAATAAACTAAATGGATTTCCCTGCTGTTGACAGCACACACTTTTCCTTCAATCATCTGCACTGCCATGAAAGGTGATGATATTGCTCCACTTACTGCGTTTTTCCTGGCCTGTCCCCAAGGCCACAATACTGCGTGTTTGTTTGGTTTTTCATAATGTCAAAGAAGCGTATTTGGGTAGAACAGAAAGTTTACTATGGACTTTCACCTTTGGGATCTTAAACCAAGTATGACAATTGCAATGAAAAATATTTACAGCTGTCTACACATATTGGGGAAGGGCTTTTGGAAGAAAGAGGGCTTTCAATCCCACATCCTTCTCAACAGCTTCCTTAAATATTATTTATTACACTCAAGAGGAAAAAGAAGAAAATGTCAAGATTTAGACTGTACAGTGATCCCAGAACACACTACTGGTCCTTTCAAGGCATGAATCACAGATGAGTGAGGCACTGGTCTGTGTGGAAGAATTCCAGCAATAAGCACTGTTGTTAGAGCAGGTACCTGGGCCCTCTGTGCTCACACACCAGTTTAAATGGGTGGGCAGAAACTGCAACAAGCAGTGATGTACAATATTGCCTTTTCCATGGATCCAGAGAAACACTGGCTTGGCTTATCAGCTTTCCTTGGAAAGCTCAGCAGGCTGGACCCTCACATACTTGCACACCTCGAGATGAGGTTTGTAAAATCAGGCCATTATTGAGCATGCACAGTGCTCAAAAGGCACTCTGGGCTGCTCTTCACAGCCCCATGGTCTCCACAGTCTGGCTGATGGACAATTATTTTCCTGGTTGTATTGGCCAAGGAAACAGCCAGAAATCAAGAGGACTGTGAGCCTGACACTGGTCCACAGCTTGGTCTCACTTTTCCAGAAGGAACAACTGCAAAGGAAACCACTCCTTGCTACACAAGTGGAGAACAAACAGCCAAAACCCACATTCCTTGAGAGGTGAGAACATGGCAAATGGGGAAGGCCAGGAGCTCTTGCTGAAAACCCACCCACTCTGACTTTGGACAAACCCACACTGGCTTGACCCAGCAGCACAATGTCTACAGTGACCCCATGAGACTGCACAGCCTGACTGCCCTGAGATCCAAGCCTCTTTCTGACACAGAAAGAAGAAAAGACATTATAAAATACACACCAGCATCACCAGAGGCACCATTAGGCTGTCTTAACCAGTGGCTTTCAAGCTGCAGCCCTTAGGACAGAGGGATTTCCATGGATTACTGCTGCCATCCACAAAAGATGACTAACTAGAGGATGCCTACTGTCAGGAGAACTTTCTGGTGGCAAGTCTTGAGTTACATTGAATGTGCTGACACATTCAGCAGTGATGAGTTGATGTGATGAGTGCCAAACAGTTCCCCTGAGTCTCTGAATGCCTTGGGTGGGAGCTGACAGGTGATGCTCCTCTTCCTCCACCCATACACTCAGTTATATTCACTCCTTCTTAATTTAGCTCCCTCCCTTAAATTCCAAGCAGCTTCCTTAAGTAGTCATCTCTAAAACTGAGACTAAAATACAGCAGGTCCAGGAATGTGAAATAGGTTACAGATTCATCCCAGATATGTGAAAAGGTGAACCATGTTCATAACCCCCTCTGCCCAACACTGTGTGAAGCAGAACGCCCGTTCTGAGTGGCAGAATGGCAGCACCAGGTGATGTGGGCAACAGCTGTAAGGAAAATTCTCTGGAGGTGGGAGCTGGGCCTCATCAGCTCTGCTATGAGGATCCTAGGAGAAAGCTGCCTATTAGGTATTAATGTACGGTATATGTGGGATAAACATGTAATAGACCTACAAAAAATGTCTTCAATTGAAGTTACAGCTGCTGTAACTCAAACTGCTATAAGTTACAGACAGTGAAGACAATACTCTCACTCAGCCAGAGCACATGAGGTGATTTTACTGATATGGGAGGAGAAAGAAGCAGGAAGCACTCCAAAAAATAAAACCACCACCCTTTTTTCTTTCTATTTACAAACCCAGACATTATTTTTCTTTACTCTTCTCTCCAATTCTCTAGCCAAAACAGTGAAATTTTGAATCCCAGAAAAACAATCCCTTATGCAATTCCACCCTTTAGGCAACGTAAAACTGCACAAATTGAGTACATAACCCTGCCTTTACATATTAACTTCCCAATACAGTGTGTACCATCACTGCTGCCAGTTTGCACACACAGCGTACTCAAGCCTGATAAATCATTGGCCTTAGTTCTTTCTCCACAGCCTTGTGGTGCTGCTTTGTCTTGCCTTTGACAGGACCTCAGAGCCTCCACCTTTTCTCAGAAAACAACTGAATCAGCTGAACAAGATATTCCTTCTTCTTCATTCTTTGTACTCTTTCTGAAGCCATCAAAGCATAACTATAAATAATATTTACCCCACAAGATGGTGATTAAAGTTGCTCATCACTGCTACAGCATCAGACACCTGCCTTGCACCCTGTGTTCCATGGGATGGGAGTATAAGAAAGGAAGCATCTAGGAAAGAAGAGCTGTTCTCCACACCCCTCTTTAGTCCTTTTGGGTTCTCAGAGTTTAAGCACAGCATCAACTCTAAGTCTGTGCAAACAGCCCATTTCTGAGAGAGCTCCTTCAGCCAGCACTCAGGTAACTGCTGAATTTTTCCAGCAAACCATTGGTGTGCCAGGCTCACCTCACAGGACTTTAATTCTATCCCCAGCAGGTCTTTCTGCCCATAAAATGCACAGTCATTCCCCACAGAGCTGGTTTCCAAAGAGCATTTGGATTGCCAGGATTTGACTTCATCGATACTCAGAACTTCTCCACCAGCTACACCTATCACAGCTGGGCAGCCACGAGATTTATCCCAATTTATCACCCCTCTCTCTTGATGAACTGCAACTCCCTGCTGGGGTTGCTGGAACCAAGACTTGGGCAAAAAACCTTGAAAGCCTGATCCAAGCAAACTGCATCAATGCTCAGCAATGGCAGTGTGCCAGTGCTAAGTACTTCACTGCCAGTGAGTTTATCAGGAGCACCCAGCCAGTGTGCTCATCTTTCCAGTCCTCTCCTGTCTCCAAGTGCTCCACCTTTCCTTCTTCCCCTGCTGAAACATCTGGGTGGCACCCAGAGAAACACCTGCTCTTCTCACAGGGCAGTTTATAGAGACAACAAGGGCTCTAAGGAACAGGCTGTAATTAGGTGCAGTGGAAAACAGAGTGAGAAACCAGGGCATAAGTGTTAAGATGCATTAGGTCCAGACTGGAGCATCTTCTCTGTTGCTCAACACAGGAACATGGAGCTGGTGCCTACATGGAAGGGTAGGAGGCAGCTGGAACAGCACAGCCTGGGAGAGATGCATTCATTCTCCTCCCTTTCCCAGGAAGGCTGGGGAAATTAAACCAGGTCCAAGAACTCTTTCTTCTCCATTAACACTCATCCATCACCACCTTTCTTGCAGTCCCTCCCATCCTCCTTGCTGCGGTCACTTCAGCCAGGCTCTTCCAGGAACTCAGGGAAGAGCAGAATCCCTCATCTGCCAACCACCCAATCAGACAGTGGGACAAGAGACTGTAAGAGGAAACACTGTTTAAAAAGAAACTTCTTGCTGTTTCTTGGGATCTGGCTTCTGTGTAGAATGACACACAAAGAAACTTACAACACACACAGTGAGGAATTCAGATTAGGGAACTACAGAGGGAAGCGGAGACAGCTCTGACCCAAGCTTGAAAATCTGCAGATCCTCAACAGGCTTGTGCTAGGAACTAGAAGGAAAAATCGGCCTCTGTTAAATGTTCCTACTTGAGGAGCTGCTGAAAACTTTGTTTAAACTGTCGGGGTTTTTTGACACAGACAATCTCCATGCCTGAATTTGAGGTGGGAGGAGGAAGTAAGTGGCTGCCAACACAGCAAAGCAAGTCAAATCTCACCAGGGACAATCCTGAGTAACTGATCCTGAATGGAAAAAATGAACTCATGTCTTCTAAAGGGGTGTTTAATTAAAAAAAAATCTCAAAACCAGACAGAGCTCTAAACTCTTATGCCATTAATATCTCATAGGCTTACTTTCAATACTTCTCATCCGTATGATATGTGTCCATAAAAAGAGGGTAAATGCACTTTTATGAGTTTAAATCTTGGAAGGTTTACACAAGAGCTGGTGAAAAAGTCTCTAATTCTATAGTCTGGGTAGTAGTACTGCCTTAGGCAGCAGAGGGAATGCTTATTTACAGGTTGTTCCCTGCAGCCAACCTAGAGAACAAGTGATCAGGGATCACAGCTCACTCTGCAAGCTTGATTCGATTTATTGAGTGAAGCTTTCCAAAGCTGGTCATAAAATTGCCTTTCATGTCTCCCTGGATCATATGCAGCTAAATACAGCGACACCTGAGAGTGCCTTTGCCATCCTGTCCAGAGGCTGGGATTCAGCTCCTAAACTTCCAAAGGCACAGTGTCCCCCAGGGCACAGGGGGTAAACACACACTGACCTGAGCTGCAGGGAAAGATGAATAAAACAGAAAATATGGAACAGTTTACTATAGGTTTGATTGATGACTCAACAGTTTGTACAGTCTGCCCAGGAAAGCCTGGCAACCTGAAACTGATGTAAAAATAGAACCTTTTCAAATAATTTCAGAACTAATCAAACCTCTGCAGCAAATCCACTGAACTTCAGGTTGTCACCGCACTGTGTTGCGACATTTTGGAACTTCCCAGAACAAAGCTGCTGTCCCCAGGACAGGTCCACTTGCGCAAAGCAGGAACTTTGTGGCACTGCTGTCACACACACTGCCACTGCTGTCACACTGTGAATGCTGCACACACACAGCCACTGCTGTCACACAGTGAATCCTGCACACACACAGCCACTGCTGTCACACAGTGAATCCTGCACACACACAGCCACTGCTGTCACACACACAGCCACTGCTGTCACACAGTGAATCCTGCACACACACAGCCACTGCTGTCACACAGTGAATCCTGCACACACACAGCCACTGCTGTCACACACACAGCCACTGCTGTCACACAGTGAATCCTGCACACACACAGCCACTGCTGTCACACAGTGAATCCCGCACACACACAGCCACTGCTGTCACACAGTGAATCCCGCACACACACAGCCACTGCTGTCACACAGCCACTGCTGTCACACAGTGAACCCCTCACACACAAACACAACCACAGCCACCACTGCTCCTCAGCAGGCAGGAAAGGCACTTGCTCGAGCATCTGCACGTGGGTGCAGCCACAAACAGAACAAACTGCATGTGCAGGTGTTTATTGAATTGTACTAGCAAAAGCTTCAGTAAGAGATATTTGCAGTCATGAACTCAGCAAAGCCAAAAGATAAGATGAATATGCAGTATTGACACATCCCTCTTCGGGCAGAGGGTTTGGAGAAGAGGGACTCTGCAGATTCAGTTTTTCCTGGGCTCTGATGACTTTGTGGTAGAGACAGGTGAAGTGAAACCTGAGTAGGGTAACTCTAACCAGAGAGTGAGATAGAAATAAACAATATTATTTCCTGGAAAGAAGGGATAGTAGCTGTCCTTCTGCCAAAGTGCACTCCAGTCCAGAGCCTATTAGCTACAGATTCTTTTCTGGGCTCCACCTCCCAGTGTCAGGGCAACAGTCCCAGGTCTTGACGTCAAAGCTGCTTTTTGTTTGCTGCACAGATTTTCCCCTTGTGCAGGTTTAGCAGATCGAGGCACCAGAGCAGATGTGCAGAGAGCTCCACTCTGATCAGATATGCAAACTCAACACAAACCTCCAAGGAAAGTCCTCTCCCCACATTACTAATATCAACCGTTCCAGGGGAGGGGGGAATTAAAAAGAAAGTTCAGTATGTCTAATTTTTTCTACGTCTGAGCCGCCCTTCTGCTAACCTTTCGTTCGATTTGTGCCCTGGGTTTTATCAGCTGTGGTTTTATCTTGCACTGTTTAGACTGCAAGTGCTGCCAAGCAAGGAGTGTGACTGTAAGAATAAGAAAAGGCTGTAAAATGACTTCCTTAGCTATCAGATGTATTAGGAGACAATCCTTACAGACTTGGGGGATAAACTCGCCGTGTTCCAGAGAGTGCTCAGGGATGTCAGAGGAGGAATAAAGAATGAGACCAGGTTCTATCACAAAATCCTTCCACCTCTCCAAACTGAGGACAGCTAGAGCTAAACTGATTGTTTTCCAAACTCAGAAGAGCAGCCTCTCCTCCATTCTCCTCCATTGTCCTGTGACTTGGACACACACAAACTATTCCTTGTCCTTCCCATCCACCTGACTCCCTGCCCCCAAACACAAGCTACACAGTGGGAGCACAGGGGAAAAGAGACCTGCAGTAGAACTTGTTGTTAGGTCAGGCTTTTCAGGCTAGAAGCACTTTAGGACACCCCTATAGCAGTCACTGAAGGGTTACACCATTCCTAATATAAATTTGATACTCTGCAAGAACCTATAGCTTTATTTTTAAAAAGTCAATTAAAAAAAAGGAGCAGTCACATAAAGCACACAGAAATGGGCACAGTAAACACCTGATACAGATTTCCAAGAGGACATGCCAGTCACCTGACATGCTCATAGTTGAGATCTCACCATGTCTGTAATCCCTCCTTTTGACAGCACCTTTTGAACCTGACATTGGCTGGGACATTCCCCAGCACAGCTTTTCCATTCCCCTGCCACTGAGCATCTCCCTCCACCTAAGGCAGAGGGCAGAGCTCTCACTCCTGTTCTCCAGACACAGATGTGCTCAGAGGCTCTCCTTGTTCCCCCCTCTGAAAGCTGGGGAACCTCTGGTATGTCTCAGTCCTGTAAGCCTCCCCAGCTGTGATTCCTGCAGGAGTGCTGCTGCTGGCTTTGTACACCTGTAATTGAGTGGAAAACATGACTATTGTCTCTGGCTCAGGCACGGGGCCAGCACTGCTGGGATGCAGCACTCCTGGGCTATCACCAGCTAACAAGATGAGCAGCATTTGCTCCTGCTAATGAACACAAAAACAAAACAAAACAACACCTACAGAAAACCCCACAAACTTTCTATGATCTTTGCTGTCAGAACAACACAAAACTCTATGCTCAACCCAGGCCAAAGTGTTTCATCCCTTTTACAGTGTTGTTCTGGGAGGCAGAATGCAAGTTTCAGGTGTTTCAATAGAGTCTGGTTGTACATGTTCTTCCTCTGATCTGCACAGAAAACCAAACTTCCTAAACAACGAACCCACATCCAGTTCCCTGGGACAAGCCCTTCACTGACTCGAGTGAGTAAATCTTCATTCAACAAGACACATCCTGGGTAGGAGGAGGGAGTCCTCACACTTCCCTCCCCTGTCTCTCCCTTCCCCTGCCAAGCTACAAGCACACAAATAAACACAGGAACTCTGTGTCACATTTATTCTTTTCAGCTGCTTCCAGTGTTTTCAGAAAAGTCACCCAGCACAGAATGGAAAGGCCTGCTCATTTCCACTTGCCCTGTACCAGCAGGAGACACAAGCTGGGGGTCAGGAGGGTGATTTCCTCCTACTGACACACAGCTGGTATTGGGGCAGATGTCAGAATCCAGCAGCAGCCACAGCCAGATCCAGAGCTCTGCAGGGCACTGCTACCCCAAACCAGGCTCTGACTTTCTATCAGTGTGTCCTGGAAACCCACACTGCCAGGCAGGTCACAGGGGAGATAAGCAGGACTTCTTAGAACCTCAAATGGATCCTTTCTCTTATCAAAATTGAGCCCTGGGGATGACTGGCAACCTGAACTTATTCATGCCACAAAGTGCACTCTAGAACTAGGCTGTGCTGCAGAGAGAGAATATTTCCAGGTACTGAAGAGGCAGCTATTTCAGGAACTCAGCAGTCCCCTCCCACTCCACTCAAGTAGGTGAGCAAGTGCACAAGGTTTATTCCAAGTGCTCTCAATGCAGGAATCAGCTCTCAAGAACACAATGGAACAAATGCTCACTGTTGGGGTGTCAGGGTGGAACAGCTGCATGGGACTGGTTATTGGCCTTCAGGCTGCTCATCCCTCACAGAGTTGTATTTTTCAAGCTCTCCCTGTTAATACAAGGGCTGAGAATATGCTCAAAAATAATAATTAAAAATTCATATCCTAGACTATCTCATAACAAGAGAGACTTATAAATCCAGAGGCTTGAAGAAAACCAGCAACTCTGCAGAGAGAATCCCCTGATGCTGCAGACTGAGAGCTGGCACCAGTCTAAACTAAAAGCCAGCAGCAAGGCAAGCCCACTATCATTACTTAGAATATCTGCTTTTAGAAATCAGCAAGCTCCTGGGCAGGGTGTGTGCCACAGCAGCTCTGCCCACTCCCAGCTCCCAGCCCTGCTCTCCATTCCAGACTCGGATGATGCAAGAACAAACTGCCAGTCACAGGAGGATGATCACTGCATTTAATTTGTTCATATTCGATGGGGTGTTTCCAAATTAAATAATAGAAACCAGCCATGTAACTGAAAGTGCTCAGCTACATCCCAGTTGTCTCATGGGGCCAAACAAAACCCTCACCACCTCCTGAGCAGTGAGTGGCTCTCCCTACACTGCCTGCTGGGCAGAACTGCCTTCCCACCCCAGTTCAGACAGACTGAGCACGGGGCAGGCACTCCCGGGGCCCAGAGGCCACGGCTGCCTTGACTGCTCTGTCTCTATCACTTTTCTTTTCTTCTTGTGATGTTGGTGAAAAGACCGAAGGAAACAGAAGTCCTGGGAGGAAGTGAGTCAGGAAACCTGTACCATGTTTCAGGGGAAGTGTGACTCAGAGTGCTCAGAGCAGAGCTGCCTCTCCCTGGTGCCCTGGAGGAGGTGATAAGATTGTGTAATCCCCAAGATAACTTGCTGCACATCCTAATTCTGCTGATCCTCCCAGGGGAGGGGTGCTTCTGCCGAGTACTGTACATTAGCTGATTTCTTAGAATAAACTGTGACAGCTCCCTGTGAGCTCATCGTGTGGGAGGGGGTGCTGGGCTCCCTGCCTGCGCTCTCGGAAGATGCAGGAGCAACAGAAACACCAAATTTATCAAGAGAACAGCCAAGACCTGGCAAACCTTCATTGGTCTGTTTGTTCTTCTTCAACACATGGTGTGAGGACAAGGGTACTTGACAGCCACAGAGGAACCAGCTCTGGTGGAGGGAAGGATAAGAAAGAGAGAATTTAAGAAAGAAGAGGACAGATGTGGTGGACACAAGAAGGGAGGAGGCAGTCTGTGCTGCTCAGAACTGGGAGGAGACAGTGAGGAGCACAAGATACTGGAGGAAAGAGGCCAAGAGTGCAGGCCAAGCAAAGGAAAAGAGAAGGGCAGGTAGGATGGAGATAAGATCACAGGAAGAGTCCCTCCGGAGCAATGAGGAAAGTGCAGCGATAACAAAATGCCCCTGGGATGGAGAGAGCAAAGAAACCTCACACTGAGGGAAGGAGGCCTCTGTCCCTTCTGAGTTCTCAAGTGCACACCAGAGGCAGAGCTTGTGTTTCTGGGTCTCTGCTCACCTCTAAGTGCCATTCCTGGAAAACAACTAAAGCCTCAAAGCCAGGGGATGCAACAAGATGCAAACCATCCCCCTTTTCCAGCCCTGCAGGGTTCTCTCTTTCCTCCTGGCATGAGCACTCCCAAGCTGTGCCACTGCAGCACCCGGTGCCAAGGGTCTGGGACACCAGCAGGCTTCTGGAAATTTCTGCTGTACAAGTACAGTTTGCAGGCATCTTTGGGAGCTTGATGCCAGCTGAGCTCTCAAACTCCAACCCTCTGCTTTCTGGAGACCCTACACAATTGTTTGGCAAACAAGCGACTGAATACGAATGAAGAGAGAAGGAAGCAGGAGCCAACAGTGATCAAACCATCCATTCCAGAGACTTTGACCCTCAAGTGAGGGGCAGCAAAGCTGCTGGCTGAGACTCAGAAGACCCAGAGCTTATTTCCCTTTCTGCACAGACCTGTCAGCTACTCTGAGACAAACAACTTGTGCACCCTGGGCTTCTAGGCCCCTTTCCCCCTTTATTTGCCTCACTGGTATCAAACACAAGCTTCCTGTAACGTTAGATGCATCCCAGATTGAAATTGCTGAATGGGTCTGTAATGGAAATTATAATGAGCACTTTTGGATTTCTAGGACAATTGTCACAGCTCATATCACCAAACATCCCAGGGCTAGCAAGCCTGGGAAGAAGCTGCTGGATAAGACCTGTGTGCAGGGGAGCAACTGACCCTGCAGCTTCTGGTTACAAAAGAGGAAGATTTTTACCACAAAATGTAAATTGAAGAAAATCCTCATTCTTCACCCATGAAAATTCCAGACCGCTGGAAAACAAATTTGTTGGAAATTTGTGAGTGTTATCATGGGCTCATTCCTTGTTTTACTGTGACTTACTCAGAAATAGGATGACTGTATTTTATTCTCGTGGGTGTTATCTGCAAGGCCACAGTGCAAGGTCCAAACCCATCAGTCTCATGCCTGGTAAGTGTGTGTTAGTTATTCTGCAATCACTCACCCACCTTGTCAGTACAGCACAAGGATGGAGCTGTGTCCAGACAAGTAGATACACACAGATTTCTGTTTAAATGATGTTTTGTGGGCTTGACTCAGCTGCTGACACCTCCTCACCACACAGGATGCCTGCAGTCTTTTGCAACAGCTCTGTTTTTCCCCTTGAATCTGTGCTAAAAGGAAAATATCAGGTGGAAGCTATTTTTCTAGTTAGTATTTTTCAAGATGATGCCTGGCCTAGATCAATTCCAAGAACTGAGGCAGTCAAACAAAGAAACCCTTACAGGCTGATCAGCAGCATGAGCATTGCTGCTCTGGCAGCTTCCCACGCTGTGAGGAGAATGAGCACAAACTAAAATGAGACCACACGCAGCACAAGGGCTGAGCTGTGCACTCAGGGACTGCAGGGGCAGCACCTCCAGCCCCTCAGCACACCCACAGCTCCAGCTCCCCTGGAACACCCCAGGAGAGAGCTGCAGCTCCAGGGGCTGCCCAGAGCTCAGCAGCTGTGGGAGCTGCAGATGGGCAGGGTCACTCAGCTCCTTCCCCAGAGACCCTCACCAGGGACCACAGCCCACAGCCTCTTCCCTGCCTCACAGGACTAGGGGATGCTGCCTCTGAAATTCAACTGAATAGCAGTGAAATCCCTTTAGGGGACAGGAAGGGCAAAACAGAGCCTTGTAGGATCCAAGTGCTTCAGCTCTTCTTCTTTTACCCTCTATGACAGGAAAAAAACAAACCAGTCACTCCCACGAACTCTGCACAGGAACAAAAATCACCTCAAGAGGTTGTCTCATTACATGCAGCTATGGGTTTTGCCACCCCAGGTTATCCCAACACCTTCTCTCCTTTGGGTGCCCTGTGCCAGGTGCCCATGCTGGCACTCCTGACAAAGTTTGTTTCCTTTCCCAGGTTACTGCAAAGAGGAGCTGAAATCAGGGGACAGCTCTCATCAGAGCTCCACTGAGAAAGTAAAGTATCAGTGATGACCTGTGTCAGTTGAGAAGTCTCAGCCAATTTTAAGCACAGGAAAAGAAATGGATTTTTTTTATCCCTTGAATAAAGCAAGCCAAAACCATTGAAAAAGCAAAACCTTTGGACTACTTCTATTAATTGCATCCATGGAAATATCACTAGACGTGCCTGTTCTGCTCACTTTAAGCTGTTTCCTGATCTCATCAGACTCAGCTAAATTTGGCACTGGGGCCATGGCTGTGACATTCACAGCTGGGGAATAACAAGCTTTGAATCAATCTAAGCAAGGAAGCAAATGAACCAGTGCATTTCCAGTGGTCTGGTAATAGATTGTGTTTCTGGAGATTTCTCTGCCTGGGGACCCCACAGGCATTAATAAACTCTTAGGAACCACAGGATCAGTATATCCTAAACTACTCAGGGAAACTGAGGCACTGGAGAACCCATCATGCAATAAGAAACAGAATCTAAAATACAGGATCATAAACTATCAACTCCTCCTCTCTATCTGTAACCCTCATAAAAGTAATTTCATTTAAGTGAGTGGAATTTACCCAATGGCACAGTTGTTACATGGTTCCAAAAGCACAAAATCAAACATTTTGTGCATCACTACACAGCACCAAGCTGGAATTGCCCTCTCATGGTTTTTGTTAACTAGGGCAGTTCTGGGGAAGTCTGTGGCTGAGCTCTCTGCTCTGCAAAAGGCACTTCCCTCACTGAGCATAGAGGAGGACACAGACACTGGTACAGCCTGGCTGAACAAATGCTCTGCTTCAACTCTGGTGGGCAAAAAGCCCAACAAAAGGGGTCCCAGCATAAACCTGGACAGCCTGAGTTCATCAGGGATGCGTTTGCTGATGGTGTGACACTGCATTTCAGAGTGACTCCCAGACACACAGCACCCTTCTGAAAGGGCATTCTTTGTACTTTGTAGCCTGTCTTGGTGCAGTGAGGGTTAATCCTGGCTAGAGAACAAGCAGGATTGAGATCAGCTCATCTTTTCCACTGCAGCAGAGAGGCTACACAAACCCTGGTTTCTCGATGCTCCTTGTCTCAGTGACTTCCAGGAACAGTGAGCTAAACTCAGCTGCTCTTCCCAGCACCAGCTGAGGGGGCGGCAGGGGATGGAACACAGCCTGTTCTTGGAAGGCAGAAAAAAATAAGGCTCTGGCAGAGCTGAGCAAACTCTCCTCTCTCCCACCTCCTCTCCCCAACAGATTCCTTTCAGCATCTCTTAAAGCCTCACAGTACAGATGGGTTGGTTTTCCTTTCATCACCAGGCAAACACAAGAGCAATGCAGGAAGGCAATTCTCAAGCAGAGAGAGGTTAAGTTAATCAAATAAAAACCAATAAGCTCATCTCCATGAGCTCCCTCATGCCCCATGATCTTGCTCAGTTTAGTGAATGCCCTACTGTACTTTTTAACATTTTCCTATTAGATAAACACAGAAAGTTATAGAGCCATCCAGCTCACAGAAACTATTTTTGGCTGCTTTATCTTCAAGCATTATGAATTCCAAGGGATGATTGGGTATTTGGACTTCTCCCAGCCTAGCTGACTGTGAAGGGAGCAGACAGTAACCTCATTGCTATTCTTCTGTGGAAACAAACATCTTTTAGAAATGACAAGTGTCTGGCTTGTAGGTACAGCACTCTGAGATTCAGGGAAATGGAACAGTCACCAGCTGTGAGGAATGTGAGAACAGCCTTGAGGCACAGAAAAAAAACGAAAACAGGAACCAGAATGAGTTTGGTTCAGGGTTCCCCATAAGCTGCCCTAGAAATACAAGGCAGCAGCAGAGAGTTATGAATAGGGGGAGAAATCCTGCTGCAAAGTTTGCAGTCAGTGGCACAGCTGAATTCACACAGTTTTTTGAAAATTCAAGCCTGACCTTGCTGGAAAACACAAGAAATCTTGTGTCAGCTGTGCTGGGAGGTGTGACACCCGTGTGCCTGTGTGTGCCTCAGCTGGGCACTCAGCAGCCTGTGCCCTGAGCCCTGGCAGTGGCAGTGAATGTCCCCGGGGGTGGCAGCAAATGTCCCTGGGGGTGGCAGCAAATGTCCCTGGGGGGGTGGCAGCAAATGTCCCTGGGGGTGGCAGTGAATGCCCCCGGGGATGGCAGTGAATGTCCCCAAGGGGGTGGCAGTGAATGTCCCAGGGGTGACCCGAGTGGCGCTGCCATCCCGGGACAGGGCTGGCCCGATGCCCCCAGGGGCTGCCCAGGAGCTGCTCAGCTCACAGATAAGGCTCTGTCTCCTCTGCAATCAGTCTCTCACCTACTGTAAGTGCTCCATGCTCTGGTTTTGTGTATGTTGGGTGTTTCTTTCAGCTGCTGGACAGAAGGGAAGTTCCAATCTGTCTGGTTACACAGGATGCTGGGTGTCCCTGCCATGCCAAGGTCTGGAAGCCAAGCAGGCTTCATTGCTCTTTTACATGCATTTTAGGGATATTAAAAACCCACCCAGGGAATAGCACAGAAAGCAATGTGGAGTGAGCAGCAAATCACAAGGCCAGGTTACAGGCTGCTGAACATTTTTCTCTCTCTGATTTTCAGGTTCTCAAGCACCAGCTTAGAGACTGAATCACCCTGCTGTCCCTCCAGGACTTCTGAACTCCTCAGCACGACACACCATTTATCTCTGCTCCCTTCAATTAGGAGCAGGAAGCAGAGAATTGGGCACTGGGCTCATTTTTAGCTGTGCCAAACTGACAACCCAGCTCCTTGCCTATAAATCAATGTAGATGTGCTCATTTTTGCTCTGTGAGAAATTGGTTCATTAGCTAGAATTAAACAGAGGCCCAAGCCACGCCATTTAAACTTGAACAGTGCTCTTGAACACCCTGTTCTGCCCTGATCTGGGACTTGCTTGATGCTTTCCTATATTTAGCATACAGTAATGTAATTGAAGCAATAAAATTCGACCCACAAATAGACTGGTTTCTCAGTACTTAATCAAGGACCTTTTCCTAGAACTGCAGAGGGCTGAAATTAAAAGAAAGGAATGTGTGGTAATCAGCCCCATGGAGGCAGGAGGAAACCACCAAGAGTTTAAACTGCAAACGCACACTCTGGCCAGCTAAATGTACCCTTGTTTAAATGAAATGTGGCTTTACAGTGACCCAGGCCAGGGTCACACTGCATGAACCACTTGAGAACGCACAGCCCACGTAGAGGGAATTGGTGAGCAGATACAAATCGTGGTCTGTCAGTCACTGAACAATGAGAACGTCCTTGGAGCCCCATCCACAATGGATGAAGGAAACAACAGCTCCAGGGTACCTCTGCAGTACCAGGTACCTCTGCAGCAATGCCAGTCTCTCAGTCCTGTCAAGCTTGTGAACAGCAACAGGTAAAGAAGTGATGAAAGACAAACCTGGTGTGCAAACCACAAAATACATAAACCAGGCAGCAGTCACACTGCAGCTGGAAAAACGGCAGGGACCTGCAGCACAGCACTCATTCAGAGTCACTAAGAACAGGTCTTAGAAGATAAATTGGGACTTAATTTTCTGGCCTTTTCTTCTGAATAATATTATTTTTACTGGGAGACAGCTAATAGGAGAATTACATTTCAAAAGAATTATTTTCTATTATCAGTTTTCATGTGATTATTATGAAAAATATCCTCTTTACATTCTAACCTAACAAGTGCTAAACGAATAAGGCAAAGAAAATATTTCATAAACAGAAACACAGTCAGACATTTGAGTGCTGAAATGCTTCAGAAACTGCAAAGCTTGGGGCTGACATCTGGAGCTTCATTTTTATGGATTTCTGCAATATCAGCACCCCAAGCCTCACAGTGCCAGTTAGGACATGCAAAGACTGATGCAGAGCTAACACCTAAGGAGGTATTTTAAAATGTATTTTCGAGGTGCATTTTCCAGCTTTGGCAGTACCCTTGAGGAGGTCAGTTGTAACCCCCATCTCCTCTGCTCACAGCCTGCAACTGCTCTGCAAACAGATGGAACAGCCTGTCAGGCTCCCAGTGTGCCCTGGAAACATCCTCCAAGCAGCTTCTGCCAAAGAAGTTTCAGGACTGAAGTTACTGCCCAGATGTAGGAGATACTGATTCCTGGAAAATTCTTTCTGCATAACATGGGATTACTGCTAGATCAGACAGATGATGTAGAGAGATTAAGAGTTTCCCTGAACTGGTTTCATTTACTGCATTTCCACCCCCAGAAGATAAGGACAAGCAGGGCCACCAAGCTCACTCCCCTCCTCACCCTGCACAGAAAAAGCAGCACTGGGCTCTAAAACTGCACCTAAAAATCACCCACTGAAAGCTTCAGATACTGAGAATTGATTATGTAAAGCTGCACCAGGAAAAGCATTCCTTGTGTGGTGCAGATCTTTTCCAATGCAGGTCTACAAAACATTACAGTGTAATTAGGCTTCCATAAATACTAATAATTCCATTTGTAATTCAATTTCTAGTTCCTAACATTCATGGAATAATTAATATTGCTTTTGCATCAGCATCACAGATACCAGCCTAATAACAGGAACAAAAGATTAGGCTGAGAAGCTGATTTGTGATAAATGGAGATGAATAATACCAGGTGCAAAGTGCAGGAGTAGAGAAATTCAATGCCCCTATCTCAGAGCTAACTGAACACATAAAAGCCTCTCTGTGATATTCACAGGTACTGGCATTTCCTAGAAGACCGAGAAGAAATAATTTACCCTTAAATTATGAAACACTCACTGGAGATGTCAGTACATCTGAAAAATGCCTGTTAAATAACAATTCAGAGAAAAGCACTCCAGCATTTTAAGAAAAAAACCAAATTACCTTCCCAGCAAGGCAGCATTAAGCACATAAAGTGGAATTACCACCTCTGCCATTGTGGTGAACTCATCCAAGCAGAGGCACAGGAGAAGCTGAAGACCAAGCTGATGGGGAGGTGGGGGATGGTGCATATACTTATATATTAAAAACAAAATAAATATCTTTTGTCATATAACTGAAAGCAGAATGAGCATCTTGCCTTCTTGGCAAGGCAGAGAAGCAGGCAAAGGCTGTTCCTCTGATGAGGCTTCCCTCTCCTGCTCCACCCTTTTGCAGTGAGGAGCTCCATGGCTTGAAAGCAGCACCCAGACATGTCTGTCTGTCTTGTGACTTTGGAGCTTCCCTGGGCAGCATTTCACCCTTTTATGCTCCAGCTGGTTATGCAGGAGCAGTTTGGGCTGCCAGACCCCATCCAGGCCTCCAGCCCAGAGAAGGAAGCCCCTGGCAGTGCCCCAGTGGAGACACAGCCAGCACACAGAACCTTCCAGAGTTCATCTTGGGAATCCTGTCCTGGAGCAGGCACAAAGGTGGGAAAACTCCCTCATTTCTGGGCTGTTCACAGAGCACCCAAGCCCTGCAGCTGCACAGTCCAGCCCCAGCAGCTCACCTGCAGCAGACCCTTCCTTCAGAGGGAGGCTCCAGGCTGTACAGACTCCATGCCCCCTTCATCACCCACCAGAGGAATTACTGATTTCAGCATCTGCATCATCACTCAGGACATTTCCACAGGAAATGAATT
Organism: Cisticola juncidis; assembly: GCA_013400215.1. NCBI lineage: Eukaryota > Metazoa > Chordata > Aves > Passeriformes > Cisticolidae > Cisticola > Cisticola juncidis. Next base: position 641,227 of record VXBR01002252.1, on the reverse strand, counting down.
CCTGTGTAAGCAGGAGCTCAACTCACTGGTGGACAGAATATCCAGGAATAAACAGCATGGGACCACCCCTACCACTGAATCCAAAATCCACATTTCTTTGGGGAATGCTGGCCTGGAACCTCAGCCAGCCCACTTCTCTCTCAACTCAGCAGCACTTTGGGGCTTTTCTTGATCCAGAGCCTTTTAAAAATTTATTTATTTGATTCCATGACTCCAAACAACCTGTTCCTAAAGGTGCTGACTTGTCATTCTGTCCTGCAAGAGTCATGACAGGCTGTAAATCCAGCAACTCTACAAAGGGATCATCTCCCTCAGGGCTTCTCCCTAAACCCACAGAGAAAGGAGGGGACAGGGAAGGAGCCCTTTGCTCTGAAATCCCCACAGGATTGTTTTTCTTTGACTAATCCAGGTTTCCTTTTGGCACATTAAGATCCCAGAGTCCTGGACTGCCCCACTATTAAGAACTGCCACATGCACAGCACCTGTCCTCTCAACACCTCTGCTGGGGCTCTTGCCTGCACGTTATCTGAACATGTACTTTCTAAAATGCTTATTACTAGTTAGTATTTTATAATACTTGTCTTTTCCTGGTGCCTAATAATTGAGAAATTAATTCATTGTCCTCCTGTGAGTCTAGTGTATTATCCTGCTGTCATCCAAACACGGATCAGAAATACTTACTAAATGCTTCTACTTATTTTCATCATCATTAATAATTGCAGCATTTCCATTTCAAAGAGACCTCATACAATTACTTTTTCTGTTTCAAGCAGAATGTTTAAATTCTTTAACACCCTTGAAGATAGCAGTCAAGGATAATTTAACATTTTCATTTCTAGTTTTCTGCACTTCATTTCTAATTTATATTAACTGCGCTCAGCTCACCCTGCCCTTACACACTGCTTTCACTTTTTTGTTCCTAATGCTGTCTTCACCACTGAACAATGATCAGCTTTTATGAAGATAATTCTTTCCTGAGGGCAAATCATACTTTTTTGCAGTGTTTTTAAAGAATACCTAATTCTAATAATGTTTTCTTACACAACACTTGCCTAGTTTAACTCAAGAAGTCTTTTAACTTTGCCTAAGTTACATGTTATGGTATTAGCTGGGAGAGTCTTCTTTTTATTTAGGTTTACCTTTAACAAGGTCACAGTCATGCAGCCACTACCAGCTCCAGTCCAGCTCTGAAATCCTTTGCTCCCAGATGTGCTGGGTCTGTTAAAACACTATTTAATTGTACCATTTCTTGGAAGTCCACAGAGCACATCAACCCTTCCACTCCAGGAGCTGCACCTGCTGGTTTGTGTAACCAAGCACCCACGTTTATCCTCTCAGATGCACATTCCTGGACTCCCACTGTCACTGAGTCAGTGTGGCACAAGGGAATCACAGGTGCCTTCACCCCAGCACCAGCTGAGGACAGTGCTGCTCTCCCTGGCATGCACAGCATCCTCCCACTGGTGCTGGACTCAGACCTTAGAAATGTGCTCCAAAAATGGGTGTGAAGGAAAATATTATGGCTGGAAAACTGCAGAGGGACAAAGGAAGAGCGTGGACTCTGCACAGTGCTGATCCTGACACAGCTGACAGCTGGGGATTGAGACCTCACTGCCTCAGGGGGACTGAGGCAAGGACAAAAGGAAAGGCAAGGGAAGGTATCAGTCAAAGGAGTAGAAATATCTTCTTGGGTCTCTTTTGGCACAAAACCCTTCTAGGTGGAGGCAAGAGGAAAAAACAAGAATGGAAAAGGACCACATGAACAATAGCATTTCCTGGAAAGCTCTTGACTCCTAGGACCGTGGGTATCTTATGCCACCCAACAAGAAATTATTGCTCTCAGTCTCTGATGAACTGTTTGGTCAAGCTATTCCCTCCTGACCGCTTCACTGAATCAACCTGTGCAAAGACAAAGACAAATCTGCTGGGGGTGGCCAAAACCAACTGCACAGACACCTCCAGCAGGGTCCTGTTAGGCCCATGGAGGATTAGAAAAGCACACAATGGGAGGGAGCACATGGCACTTAAGGCACAGCTTCCTAGAGGTGTGAACCAGCCCCTTTGCAGCTCTGCCCTTAACTCCAGGACTGATGACAGCTGTCACCAATACCTGTGGTGGCTGTTCCTGCTGCCTGTGCACTAGAAGAGCACAAATCTAGGAACCCCTGGCACGGTTACAACCACAGGCAGAATTCCTCTTTGCTACCACTTAAGGCAGGGGCAGGAGGAGTTCTGAGAAAATGCTGCCACATGTTCACTCCATGACTCAGGGTTTAACCAGCAGCTCTTACTCAGTGCTGGCTTCACTTTCAGTGATTGTAGTGCAGGGTCCCACAAGCAATGCCTTGCAGAGGAAAGACCAGAGCTGGGCTACTGAGGCAATACTCGTGGCTGTGAAGACATCTAAATGTTCTGCTGGCTACAAATGAACAGGAACAGTGGTTCTCTGGAAGGTTTCTGTCCTTGGGGTCTCACTTAGCCCCTCTTATCAGAGGAAAGTCTGTCCCAAAGCCTTCAAAGGCAGCCTTCCCTCATCTCTCAGACTCTGGTGACAGCCTGGCTTTAGCCAGTAACCAGGACTGAGGTCAGTTCAGCTGTCTGACACTTCCCTGTGCCATGTCAGTGCTGTCACTGTCAGGGGTGAAGGCCACTTTCACCACAAACCCACAAGGCACCTTCCCCTCCCCTCACTGGCCATGCCTGCTGCTGGAGGTCACAGAGAGCTCCAGCAATGACTCACTGATGACAGTCAGAGAATTCTGTGCTGATGCCCAGAGTAAATAAGGTGTCTTTGTGGGTAAGCTTTTCCAGATCAGCACCCTGACCCTCCATCCAGGAGAAAGGCACTGAAATTCCGTGCTCTGTAAGGCTCCCTTCCACACACAGGGAACTTGGAGGAGGAAGGAATGCTTTGCAAAATGGGAAACATCTTTGAAGAAACCAAGGAGCTTCTGTCCCACTTCCTTGTTCTCTTCTGACCAACCCTTATGTTTCGTGCACACAGGTAGGGCTGGATTTGTTTCCTTTCACTACACATGGAACTGAGAGACAAAACAGTAACAACCCTGTGCTGATTCAGTTATCTTGGGAAGTCAAAGCTTTCACCTATGCTTAGGTTAATGGGGGAATGAACACTAGGAAAGGGGACATATTCACTTTTCAGAGAATACTACAATTAACTGCACCACTAAAAATTAATATTAAGCACAATTCTCCAGTTCTACTTTCCCTGCTCACACAGAAATAAACAGTGTTATTGAGGAATAAACCTTTGGAATGAATCAACACGAAGTCACTACAGCACCATTTTGCTGCAAACTGCTGCAGCCTCATCCCCACTCTGTGCTGAGCAGCACCAATCCTGCCACAGTGTCTCTACCACTCTGTCAGGGAAGAAAGATCAAACAGATGAAAAATTAATCAATACCTGCTTTGAGACTTTACTCTGCCAGAGAGATGTGAAGCAGCATTTCTGCAAACCAGGCCCTGTGCCCAAGCTGCTCCAAGCAGCCCCTGCAGGAGATTAACTCCTGATTTACACCCAGCACCTGAGTAACTCCTGCACCACGGGCAAGCACCCACCAGCCCTCACCAGCCAGGGAAAGCCACTGGTCACAGATGTCCCCACTCACCACATCAGTCATTAAATACTTCATACAGAGCTCAACCAGCCCCAACGTGGGCCAAGCTCAGAGCAGAACATGGCAGAACACAAAAGCAAATAGACCAAAACCCAAATAATCTGGTCATTCTTCCTGTTGTCACTTAAAAGAGAATGAAAAAAACCACCAAACTCTTTGATGCTCCACAACCTATGACACTGTGTGTTACACCATAAATGCAGCTCCTGGATCTCTATCATTCAGGTAAAGCCACTGAAAAGCCCAGGAGCTTGGTGTGAGCTCTCAGCTTCAAGAGAGAAGCCTGCAAGCAGAGGTGGGTGGAGACAACACCCACATGAGCTGGTATGATGAGAGCAGGAGATCCTCCAAACTGTTGGCAGAGATTTTATCAGAGCTGGGCAGGCACCAGGCAGGGCCTGAGTCACTTGGCAGGAGTCCCCTGCCATTAACCCCTGCCAGCAGTGTCGGTTTGAAGGTGGAAAATTCCAGGTGTGCTGCAGATCAAGGCTGTGTAACAGGTCACTCTGAGAGGTTGTGTGCAGCTGCTTCACCAAGTGTCAAAGTGAACTGTGAGGTGTAAAGCCCTCAGAAAATGGGTAAAAAGAAGCACTGCACCTTCATAGTAACAGGCTAGAAATTCCTCACACAGGTATCACTGTGATCTTCCATGACATTTGCAGCTAAACTTAACTTTTACCAGATGATGGCCTGTCTCTGTGTGATATCCCTCACTCTGAGCCAGGGAAATGAAAGGCAAATGCCTGCAGGGACTGCACTGCTTCTCCTGGTCAGCAGCAGCACAGAGGAGTCAGAACAAAAGGCACAACACTGAGGCTGGAGTAGTCCTGGATTTATACAATTCTTTTCAAGGTATTATATCATGTTAGTTCACTTCCTCAAGCGAGTTTCCTCTCGAAGGTCTGGAACCACTGCCTTGGACACAGATTGCAGCATCATACAAACATCCCTTCCTTCCTCATTGTTCAGCTACATTTAAATCCCACCTCTGCACCTTGCTGACTGCTGCCCGGACTCCCTTGCAGTCAGATGTACAAAAAAAGTGTCACAAGTATCTGCCTTATGTTGCAATGCAAATTGTAACCTGAAATATGTATTCTCTGACCATCTGTTAAAACCAGCTGGGGCAGTGTTCTTTATCTCTTTGACCCATCCTCCCTCTGGGGAATCTCTGCAGTTAATGGGCCACTGAGGCTCACTGCATGGCTGATAAAATTACATTATCCCTTTGGGAGATGCTCCACCCAGGGGGAGGAGCCCAGCATTCCCACCTGGATAAAAGCTGAGATTCAGAACACCAGAGGCAGCCTGTTTGTACTGCATTCCCGAAAGAAAACCAGACCCATCTACATCACCACTAGACCTTCAGAGGAAAACTACACCCTTCTACAGGATCACTGCTCCAACAGGAGCCCATCTGTCACTGCAGGAAGACTGCAGCCACCATTTCATTAGACTGCTACCAACACCCTGACCAACAGGGGGTCAGGCTGTGTTCTGGGGTTTTTTATACTACTGCATTTTTATTTTAATTTTCCTAGTAAAAAACTGTTATTCCTATTCCTGTATCTTTGCCTGAAAACCCCTTAATTTCAAAAATATAATAATTCAGAGTGAGGGGGTTTACATGCTCCATTTCAAGGGAGGCTCCTGCCTTCCTTAGCACACACTTGTCTCTCCAAAGCAAGACAGATTTTGGTGACCAACGTGCACCCCGAGGGCCTGGAGAGAAAAAGGGTGAAAAAGGAATAACAGTTCTTTAGTGACCTCATTTTTTGTGTGCTGGATATTAAACCTCGTTAGGTGGTACCATGTGGTCTAGCTTGCCCTGGTTTGGGTGGCATGTGGTTGTGGCTGTGTTTCTTCCATTTGCAGGCCCTTATCTAAACACAGCCCCTATAACTAAGGCTGCTGTGGCTGTTACCCAGTTTGCTTTAAGGGTTAACAAGGTGAGGAATGCATGGATTTTTAACTTCCTCTGGAAAGCACATGGACACATGGCTATCACACACTGTGTGTTTTTGGAGTTACTTTAATAATGCTACCTGCTGTGAGGAAATGACACCGGGGGAGTTTTCTCCCAGCCCTTCCCCCAGCTCTTTGGGTCCACCCCATCAGTTTTTGAGGGGTTCAGATCTTCTGTGAATGCTAATGATATCATACAGTGGCTGGTGTTGGTGATAGGCTTATTCCACTTAGGGTTCAGAGATAAGGGGAGATTGACTTGGATAATCCCCCTGATACTTACTCCAGAGAATAGGGATGCTGCCCCAGAGCCTGACCCTGCCCCACAGCCCACCTCAAAAATTACCCACCCAGATTGGATTGGGGATCTGGTGAAGGAGATACATGAGCTGCTAAAGTAGTAAATGTTCCCAGTTGGTGGCAAACCCTTCCCCTGCCCCGAAAAAGGAAAGTCCAACGGTGCAGCAGTGGAACCCACAGACATTACAACCCTCCAGGTTCCAGCTGAACCACAGGGGCAGTCACAGCCAGCAGCAGTCGCCCCTGTGGAAATGAAGAAGTCTGCGGTGAAATCAGAGCACCCAGGTAATGAGGATAAGGAAGGAGGGCTCTTACAACCCACAGGCAGCCAGAGGTTGAGAGCATCACCGAGTCCCTGTCGTATAAAAGTCTCCGTAATCTGTGACAAGACAGTATCCACAATTCTAGACAGAGAAGCAGACATTAAAATCTGCCTCCTCCTTAGGAGCTGGGCCATACTTCCCATCTGAGCACTGAGCTCTGTATTACAAGACTGTAGAAGCTCAGGCATAGCCAGGAAAAGGAGAGGGGAGGGTAATCCCCACTTCCTGCTGCTTTCTTCCTTGTTTTATTAATTCATCTTCTAACCCATCTGCTCCTTCTTTTGATCTGCTGCATCCTCACCCTGAGTGTGCAGGCAGTGACTGAACTGAGCATGGGAGACCCTCCACATCCAAAGGCCAAGATTCACCCCTCAGATATTGTTACAATGAAGTGGTACAAAATGTGATGACGTGGCACTGGTTATTACTGACACATTTCAAGAACAGGCTCACATCACTTGAGTGTGAACCAAGCCACAGAGCTGTGTCAAGTTCCTTCCTGCCACTCTCCCCATCTTTCTATGGAATGGTGTTTATAAATCCCCAGGGCTGGCCTGTATTTGAGAGAGAGTGCAAGGTCCAATCCATTGGGGGTTGGAACTCTGCACTGTAGAAATAGCACCAGGTTCCTACTGCCTTAGGGATAATGGCAGAGCTTGTTTCAGTTCCTCACCTTTCCTCCAGAGCAGGAAAAAACCATCCAAGCACAGGTGACCAACTGCACCAGCACAAAGAACAACCCCAGCTGCCAAGCTGAGTGTGGAGACAGGAACAGCTGGTGGGAGCACAGGACAGGAGATGGGGTGTCCTTTGCACCAGAGCTGCACTAACGTCCTAACTGAGACACAAATGGGGGATAAAACTTCTAGGATAAAGGTTTTTCATTATTCAGTGCAGGAATTTTATCCCTTTAATGGAAACATCTTGACAATCATTAGTAGGGGCATTCAGATTACAGAGCAACAGTAGCTGTGTTTTTCAATTTATTTTGTGCAACACACTCCAAACTCAGTTTGTTTTGACTGAAGAAACTGTTCTGAGTTCCTTCACTGGGATTGATGAACACACCTTTGGGCATTCAGTTACTCCACCCTGCATTGCTTACTGTCCAACTGAATGCAGCCAGAATGGGACAGGTTCAAGGAGAATCTCACTGCAAGGACCCTCACCCCAGGCACCTCAGTGGAAAGGATGAAACTCAGCTTGAGGGAGGAGCTGAGCAGGTCATTCTGATAGGGTAATTCTGGGTAAGCAGGAACTGTGGTAAAAGGGCTCCTTAAATGGGAAAAAAACACCTTGAAATTTCTTTCAGGCCAGTTATGGGTACAAACCAGCAAACACCGTTCACCTTCCCTCTCTTGCTGGAGAAGCCTGCCTGGCTTGCTCCAGGCTGCCTCTCCATCCAGCTGAGGGTGGGGTGTGACCCCCACTGGTGGCTTCCACAAGCTCCCAGGTCTGCAGGGCAGCCCTGAGGTTGTGTAAAGCAGGCAAACCAGGATTCTGTGCTTCAGCCCCACAGGCAGCAGAGACATGTGGCAGTGACACAACATAAAGAGACACAGAAAACATTTTTCAAACATCTCCCATCATTCTGAGGGCATTGCCCCTCTGGAATGTCTACAGCTGAGGGAGTCTCAATATCATTTACAGAAATACACAAACTCTGGAGGATCCACTGTTCTCAGCTCAAACACCTGCTAACTCCTGAAAGTTTCAAAACTGAGCGTGTACTCAGGGCAACACTCCAAGTTTACAACTGCTAATTTTTCAGAATTCTTTCAGTCCTCTCTCACATCTGCTACAGTTGATGACATCCACTGCTCTGGTTTGGAGTAAACGGTAGCAAAAAGGGAAGGCAAATGAGATTTGAGCCCTTTGTTTCTGTTACTGCCACTTGCCAGAACTAATATAATAAAAATAGCCCCTCAATGGGCAAAAGTTTCTTACATTAGCTATGAGAATTACAAAGGCATGAAACCAGTACAACACAAGCACCTTCCTTCATTTCATAAATGAAACCTTCCTTGGTTTCATTTAAGATGTGAGGAAAGAAGAGAAAGATTGGAGCAGCAGAGGAAGAAAAAAACCAGAAAGAAATACAGAAATTTGTGTTGACTATTCCCTATACAGATTATTCTCTATGTTAAATTGACAGCAAGGACAAAAGAATTTGGGGGAAGTATCAGAAGGAGATAGATTCATTTATGCTTTCTTGAGGCTTTCAACTTCTTAGTGAGGAGCATTTGTTGTACTCCCCTCTTCCATTTGCCAAAGAGAAGACTGTGTGTAGGCAGTTTCTCCAAATGCCTCTGTGTTGCTAAGGCAAACATCCTACGACAGCTTGGAACAAAGATATTCTTGTCATAGCTGAACAGGCATTGTTTGGACAACTGAGGAGAAAACTTTTGTCTCTATAGAATAATAAGTCTCTAACTCCATTTTTCAATTACTGAAGAAAAAGAAAAGTGAAAGAAAATCCCTTCTCCCTGCTGACTACAGATGTAGGACTCACAGAATCCAACCACTAGATACAGTCAAAACTGGATGTCTGCAGAGATCAGCTGCTCTGAAACTCTCCTGCAGCTGATTTGTACCTTGGCTATTGAATCCTGACTGCAGCTGCTTCACCTGCTCCTGCAAGCCACCCTCCTTCTGCACTACTGGGTCAGGCTGTCTAAGGCATCTGCAGGCACAAAATTAAATGAGAGAAAACTTGCTACTGCAGGCTCCTTTACAAAGCTCCCTTGGTTTCCATTTCTCCCTTTGACACACTGCTCCAGAACCTCACTACAGTGGTTGAAAATCTAATTTCCAGGCTAAGTTTATTAATAGCAAATTTGTACCATTTTGTCCTGGTGCCAGCATTGATTTTTATTACAAAGGACTTTTCTTCCCCTCTAGTATTTACTTGGCAATTAAGTGTTTACCCATTCTTTCCCAGGCTTTGCTTTGAAGGCAAACACAAATTCCTCTCTTTTGGTTTTTCCTCATCTGCCAGGCTTTCTGTCCATTATTCCTCCTCCCAGCCCTGGTCTGCACCTGCCCATTTTTCAGACTGAACCCCACGCAGAGTTCTTGGCACACTCCTGCAGCTTTGTTTAAACTCCCTGTTTGCAGCAGGGCTGTCTCCCTGAAACCATCCTGCAGCCATGTGAGCCCTGACTCCTCTCCACCACACATTCATTCAAAACCTGGAGCTTCTCTGGCTCAGGCAGTGGTGACAGAAGGAAGGACAGAGCCTCCATTAGACCCTCAGATCTCAGACCTGTCCTACTCAGAAGTTCACAGCCCTTACCTGGACTGTGCAAGCTCTAAAGGCAGAACACACATCCACTGAACACTTTTGTTGCCACGGACAATGGGAACATCCCTCTCCTAACAAGGCTCAGTTACCCTCAGGCTTCTCTGCTAATGAAATATCTGTTCCCTGCTCATGGGCAAACTCCCTGCTGCCTGCATTTCACTGCAGTTTCCCCACAGTTTTTAATGTTATGTAGCTGTGCTGTCTCCTAGACCCCAGCCTTTGCCTTGTCTTTCCAAGATCCACTTTCAGTACAAACCTAGGCTGGGAACAGCAGCATATGAAACACCAGTTAAGAACAAGCAAAGGCATTCTCATACAAGCTTAAAGCATCAACTTGGACATAGCTAGACCCAGATCTCAGCCTAGGAAATAAATTCTTCCATAGCCGACATCTGCTTCTCCGCTGTGGATGCTACTCCAAGCTGAACATATTTGTTTATAACAAACAAGCTGGTTCTGCAGTATCAGTTCGTTTTCTTTAAACTACACAGTATAATAGCTGCGTGAATTTAATTTAAGACTGATACACCCCTCACCTGTGCTGGGATCCACACTGGAATTTGGTTCCCCAAGCCATGGGTTCCCAGCAGTGTCTGTAGTGACAAAGGCTGCAGGGTAACCACAGGAACACTTTCCTCCAGAAGAGCAGCCAAGGCCCACCCACCACACATCCCATTCCAATGTAAAGCAGGACAGGAAAGGAAACGCTGGCTCCATTAATTTTGTGGCCTCCCAGTCATGCAAGCCATCCTCCCTGCTCAGGACACCCTGGGGTTTTTTGGAGCTTGTGCTGAATGTTTGGCAGCACTGGGGAGAAGAGGAACAGGCACGGTGACATTTGGCATTTCCCACAGGTGGAGGAGGCTCCATGAGGAAGTCCAGCAGGGAGAGCAGGGTGTCCTGTCCCCGGGAGGGGCAGGAGGGACAGCAGCCAAGCAGCACATCCCTGCCTTGGGAGAAGGAGGATCACCAGAATTCCCTCACACCTGACAGGATGTGCCACAGGCACTGCAGAGCCAGGGAAGGCAGCTGGGGCAGTGAGGGGACTTTCAGGACTTTCACTATGGAGTCTTGGGTTTGAGTGAGAATATCCAAGACTTCTCTACTGACAGTGCTCAGGAGTGCAAGGAAAGGCCTTTGCTGGGACAGGACAGCAGAAAAACTTCAGCAAAACAACTTCTTGGGAAGAATTTCTTACAAGAACAAACAGTTTCTTTATTTTTTCTTTTGAAAGAACACTGATCAAAGTTCCTGCCAAAGCTCCTTGGAACACCCTTGCTTCTGGCAGCTCAGAAGCTCCATTCCATAACTTCCCAATTTTATCTTAAGAGGTCTTTATCCCACATGCATCATTATTACCTTGTCCTAACATGATAAAAACAGTGAAGTATTTTATTACTTTTCAGATCATTAAGATGAATTGCTCTTTACTCCCTAATAAAATGTTACCCAGTGTTCTAGATTAAGCCATTGCTGGGTGTTGTAATGGCAGTGCCAGATTCTCATCACATTGCAAACAAGGCAGCTCTTGTTCTTGGGAATGAAATGTTTCAATCATATTAAGCAGCTGCTGTTCTTATTGATTAAAAAATAAGTAACTACCTTTTTCTACTATAATACATGTACTGTTACCTGCTACTAGACTTTGCTTAGAAAAACAACAGGAAGTATAAGCACTACAACAACTTACAATGGATATAACTCAAAAAAAGATTTCAGAAATCCCAGAGCAAAACACTTTTAAAACTCAGAATCTGGGACACAGTGTCCTCATAGGAAATTTTAAACATGATTTCATTCAGATTACGGAGAAAAGAAAAAAAAAAGCCAAACAATCTTTACAGCATCAGAACTTCCCAGGAAACAGCAGTTCCAAGATAGACTAATGTGCCTTAATTCCAAGAAGCCCGAGCAGGATTTTCTGCGGGGAACAAAGTCCAAGAGGATGTGGAAGGAGGGAATTCTGCAGGGATCCAGAGCACAAACAGGGGGGTTATGGCAGGGCAGGCACAGCTGGCCCAGGCTGAGCAGAGCCTTGCTGGAGCAGTGAGGCACTGCCAGACTGGAGAAGGAAGGAGAAGGGGGTTCCCTCTGCCCAGCCCTGCACAGAGCAGCAGGTCAGAGCTGGACAGAAGTGTCCTGCTCTGTGTGGGATGTACAGCCCTATCCTTATGGGAATGCTCATGGCTCTACTGGAAAGTACACACAGCTTCCAGAGGGGCTCAGGAGAAGGCCCAGACTCACAGAGGGTTGGGGCCTCTCCTCCTGCCTTTCCAGACTCTGCAGAGGAAGGTGCCAGCAAGCACCAACCCTTGCAAAGAGGGGATTCCAAGCAGTTGTTTTGTGATCAGGACTCCAACTGGCTACAGGACATTCATCTGGACACCTTCATCTTTTAATTCTTGTGCTCATGACTACCCTGACCTTAACCCTGTCCCTCCTTAGCAACAAAATTACATAATTACTAAATTAAATACTTAATTTAATACTTAACTAATACGATTAAATTATCCAGCTTGCACAAGTTACCAGGACCACCTCTCTCAAGACAAAATTTTCACTCTCAAAGTACTTATGGCCTTTTTCTTCCCCCTATAGGCAGCAGCAGATCGAAAAGCCAAAATAAATGAATAAGTAACTACCTCCATACTGTTGGCTTTATTGCTGGTCAATAGGGCACACAATCAAGCCCTGAGGTGGAACAGACAATATATTTGCTGGAGTTTATTGCACAATTCAGGACCTGCATCACGTGTGTGTTGTGCGTTGCTGAGGTGGAAAAAGTTGTGCTGCTGAACAAAGGGCTGCTGGCTGCTAACACAAACAGGACAAAAAGCCCACTGACCTGGAAATTAAAGTACAAAATCTACTTTCAGCCTGAGTGCCTGCTGCCCATACACATTAAATGAAGAAGCCTTGTTTGAGTGAAGAATGAGCTTAATCTGCCCTTCTCAAGCAGAGAGCACATGCCAGCACCAGGACTCCACCCAGCAAACTCCACCAGCTGCCAAATCACTGAAGGACAGTGCAAGACTTAATTGTATTTTAGAGGGAAATTTTTCTGTCACAAGGTTACTCCAAATTATCCAGCATCAAGAAACTTACCTATGCAAGCCAACAACATTGGCTGGGGGAGAGTTACACAACAAGATACTGGCGGGGGAGTAGAGAAAACTTAGAGAGAAATGGAGCAACCTGTGAGGTGTTTCTAAGCACTGTGGCAATACAAACGCACCACAAACTGCACAGGCTCAGAGAAGGATTCTGGAGAGGCAGCAAGATCAAAGTCAAAAGGTGTGGTGAGAAGGTCACTGCTGGTAAGCAGCACAGCAATCAATACAGGAGAGGAAAAAAGATTACAGCTTAACAGCCACTAGTCCCTGGAAAGACTTAAATCAATGTGTGGATGCTGGTTTCACAGAATACAAATACCACACAGCACCAGGTGTGCCAGCTGGAATCACTGGGATGGCTCCACTGAGGTCAATGCAGTTGTAACAGCTTGCCCTGGGTGTACATCTAGAACATCAAAGTACTACACAAACCTAAGTAATTAATCATCAGCCAAATGCCGGGCCAGGAATTTTATAATAATTCAAGGCTTTTTCAACAACCCAAGCAACTGTGCTCACATTCCAGACAGTCTCACATGAGCATTCCAGTGAGAACAGACGATGGCAGAAGCCACTCTCCCACAGCACTGCTGGGTGCTGCAGCTCCTGCAGCAGCTCAGGCTGCCAAGGGCAGGACTCCATGGCCACTGTGCTCCCAGCTGATGGACATAGCCCACTGTCAGCGTGCTGCTGTGTGTGTGGGAAACAAGCTGACCACCAGGAAAGGAAGGAGCAGCTGAGGAGCTAGAAATATAGGGAGCAGCTGGCATAAAGTGGGAATCAAAGTCTCCCACTGCTGAGGACGTGCCTCAAGAAGCAGAGTTCTGTCTCCCCTATCCTCACATCCAGCCTGGCAACTTCCATAGACACTGTGTTTACAGAAACTCAGGCCAGTGGCATCTCTGTGTCACACTGAGAGTGCTCTGCTCTTGATGAACAGGAGTGCTGTGCTCTGTCCTCTGTTGCTTGCCATCACCTGTGTCCACCAGGAATCCATCCACACTGCACAAGGGGCTCCACTCACTTGCTGAAGTGCAGGCATTGAGCAGAAATGCTCAGTTTGCCTCCTGTATACAACTTGCACCTTACAGAGACTCAGTCCCACACTTCTACTTACAATTTCAGAGTGGCAAAGCAGGAATGTGGTAGCACAGGCCTTCCCTCCTAAAACCTCAGCTTCATTTTAACACACCCTTTCCCAAGAATCTTTTCTTCCCTAGATGAGCTTCATGTAATGGTTTCTTCACCTCTCCCATCCTCCAAACAATCTGTGTGTGCCTCCAGCCATTTAGCACTGGCTCTGCCAGTAACACACTGTGAAAGTTACCTTCCTGTCACATCCCAGCACCATGGCTCTCAAAACTGAACATTTCTCTGGTAACAATCCTTACTTTCTGCTCTCGAGGCACCATCATCCTTCCAAGAAACAGCTGGGATGCACACTATTTAAAATATCAGTAAAGGGAGGAACAAGTACAGCAACATCTGGGTTTGCCAGAACTGCCACTAAGAGCATGTGCCTCAGTTTCTAACCACACCTGTTGCCACTGGATATTTGGATGGCAAACTCTTCTTTCCCATGTTGCAAATTCCAGCCCAGGACCTTATCCCTGCCATGATCTCAGAACATCCCAGCTGTCACAAAAGAAAGGATGAAGTGTGAAACTACCTATGTAGACCTTTGAAGCAAGCTGAACCCAGAGCAAACAGTGACTGGGGCCAAGGCCCCTTCCTCCCCAGGCAGAAGTCTGTTCACATGCACTGGTTCTGAGGCCTTCCACCCTGGAGTAACCTTGCCCGTGGTTATCTCTGTAATGCTGACAGGGAATCTGCCACTGAAATCACATCTCTGCCCAAAATGCTGAGATGAGCACACAAGGGTCACTGAAGGGTGTCCATTCAGGTGTGCTGGTGAAGGGAGCAGATGAAGCAGATCTCTAGAGGTAGAAGTTGCTGCTTAAACAAAGCTACAATTCTGACATAACCACACTAGGGAGACAAACCAGAGACCACAATATGTGGCAGCACTTCCCTGCACCTGTCTGAGCACAGCACCCTTGACACTCGTGCACTGCCAGAGCAGCACGAGCTGCTGTGCACAGGATGCACCTTCCCAGCCCTCTGCAGCAGCCCTGCCACGCTCTCATCATGCTCAGGGAGGCACCTGCTGCAGAGAAGCGACTGCTGCTGCTCTGCTCACTCTCACATCCTCTGGGTTTGCACTGGAAAGCAGCAAAGCCCATCTGGTTCATCCCACTGCAGCAGGATGCTGAGCCCTGTCACCAAGCAGAGGAGAGGAATTTCATGGAAGTGCCCTCTGTGCTCACCAGAGACTGGAGGGACCACACTGAGATTTGGCAGCAGCTGCCAAGGAAAGAACGTGTGACATGACCCTCCACAGAGCAACATCTGAAACTGCTGACACTGAACTCAAAGCACCTCAAAACATCTGTGGAAGAGGAAATAGCCTGGCAACTGGATTAAGTCTCTCTTGGTACCTCATTATCTTCTTGAATGTGGGAAAGAAGCCTTCTTATTTGTTCCTCAGGACTGTAGTTTATTAAAACTTAAATACAGTTTTTGGCAACTTTCCCACACACAAAACCCCCAACCAACCAACCAACCAACCAACAAAAAAAAACCAAAACAAAAACCACCCTACCCCCCACCCCCCCTCAAAAACAAAAACAAAAACAACCAAAACCAGTTAATGCAAATTTTGGCTTGGTCTTCACTTAGGAAATGACTGCTCTATAACAGCTTTATTATCCCACTCATCAGAGGCACAAGTATCACCCCTAACAAGTCTGAAGCACACACTGTAAGGTCCCCCCTACATTTCACAAGCAGAGAGGGAAGGATGCAAGCAGCCTGCAGAAAGAAGTCTGGAGTTCTTTGCCCCAGAAGTGAAGACTGAGGAAATATGGGAACAGACTACCACATGGAAGGTGCTCTAAGGAGAGAGACAGCTGTTCACCTCAGATGTGCTCAGCTTTAGTCACAGCAGAGCTGCCATGACAAAAGAAAACTTCCTAGCATATAGAACCACAAAGCAGCAGGACAGATTGCATACTCAAGTCCTTACCAGCAACGGGAGCCTCTGGGTCAGGCTGGGCAAGCATTTGTCAGGAATGAGGTAAGGCAAGTTGATGCTTACTTGGATGGGGAATTTGGCCTGGATGCCTGTCAAGCTCCCTTCCAAGCCATTTTGATCTATGGTGCTACACTGGGGAACTGAGTGCTGGCCAGTAATCCACACCCACGGTCATGTGGGACCCCAGAGATGCCCTGTGTCATCCTAATGCAGTCCCTCTGTGTCTGTCAGCTCCTTCCACAGAAAGCAGCCTCAGCCCTACAAGAGCACAGGCTCAGCAGAGAACACTGTGAGGATAAATGTTTGTCTCTCTAGGGTCCCTGCAAAGTCCCTTTCACCCCATACCTCAGGTGGAGACTGAAAGCCCAGTCAGAGCCTGCACTTCAGGGTGCTCACACGGACACTACACCAGAATGGGAATGGGATCCAGCTCTGACCTCCAGCCCTAGGGGTGCTTCGGGCCTCCCATCCACAACAGGAGGTACAACCCCACTCGTGTGCCACAGCTGAGTCCCCTTCCAGCCTCCCGACAAGAGCCCCTTGTGGAATTCCTGTTTCCCCAGCACAGGACTGAGATTAAAGCCCCATTTGCAGCTGCACCTATATCCAGCCCTCTGCCGACCCCTGTCCTCGCTCTCCCTGGGCCTGCACCTTGCCCAAAGCGGGAAGGCTGAGGCAGGAGCGTCTCCAGCACGGACACAGCGAAACCGGGACCGCAGCTCCATCTGCAGGGCTCTGCCAAAGCGGCTCCTCCGCGGGGAAGGGCAGCGTCCCCCTGCAGCAGCGCGGGGATGGACGCGGCTGCTGCTCCCAATCCCCGAAAAGTGAACAGCGTCTCCTCAAGGAGCCACTCGGTGGGCACACGGCACTCACTGAAACCCGCACACACACAGACACACGCACACACAAAAACACACACACAAACACACACAGACACACACACCCCCCACGGCCAGCTCGGCAGAGAAAGACGGGAAGGGTCTCCTGTGCAGAATTCAAGCCAAGTTCATTTTGCAGATTCACGCCGAAGGATCCAGGGACAGAAAGACCCAGATCAAAAAGAATGCCCAGGGTTAAGGGGGGTCAGAGGCCAATGGTCTGCGAGCACAGGGGCGGTGTGAGGGCAGGGCAAAGGGCAATGACCTGCAGAGGACATACGGGCAGACCATCAGCGATACCACAGCCAATGGGGAAACAGGGAAAGGAGAAACCTCGAGAACCAGGAGCATCTATGAACATTAGAGCCGGGCAAGGCCCACGGGCCAATGGGAAAAGCAAAACTGAGGTGGGTTAATGCAGTGCTGCAGAGCACCCTGGGGGAACCTTCCCCCTCACCCAAGCAATGTGGCATTTCTGAAGCCTATGGCAGATTCTTCCAAGGCACTGCCCTGGAAGTTTCCCTTAGAGGCTCAGGCACCTCCACATCACCCCAGCATACATCACACACCTGGTAACCCCCAAAACACCGATGTGAGCACAGCCATGCTGCTCAGCGTCCCAAAAGCAAAACCAGCCCCCCTCTGACGGCACCACCTCAGGAATCAAATCACAATTTTGATACAATTCCCAAGGCCCAGTAAATTCAATGTGTCACATGCCAGATTATGCAGAATGACGAGGGAAGCCTCAGCCTTTGCCTTTGTGGCTCCAGGGAGCAGCTGTGTCTCTGCAGAGCTCATGTGCCCAGGGCAGACAAGGCCCAGGGCTCCAGCCAGGCTCCTGGAAAGCCCCAAAGAGCTCTGCAGTGCTTCTGTACCAAAAGGAGCCCCGTGCAGAGCACCGAGGAACACGCTGTACTACCCCAGCACATTCCCTTGGATGGGAGTTCAACAGGAACATCCAGCCTCTTGGGAGGAACAGCAATTTTTCTTTTTATGAAAAGGTCAGCAGCACCATGTGATTTTCCAAGATATATAACTGCTATGCAATGCAAATACATAGAAATGCAAGTGTTTTAGTGATAAATATAGGAATTTAACACTTGTCCTACTGGATTAGACCAATAGTCTGTCTCGCAGGGGATTTGTCCTGCTCAGGCTCGAAGGGATTGCCTGATGCTTCCAAGAAAAAGCACACTGCCTTCTGCAGTCCAGCCACGGGCACTGCTAGAGGGCCACCCAGCACCAGCCTGCTGCAGGAACCAGCCCACCCCTAAAGAATGCAGCATGATGCTGCTTAACATCCCCATCAGCCCATGGACTATCCAGCTTTTAAGGCCTCCTGTAGAAGCAGGCTGTGTGTAATGTTCTGTGTATAATAACACAAACACTGCTAACACCCAGGAGAAATCTGAGAACTAATTTCTTTAAATTTAATTTGTAAATGGAGTCTGACAAACTGAACTTAAAAAATACCCCTAATTGCTATTAAAAAAATCCCAATACACACAAAATACCACCCCTTTGAGTGTACTTTGTACTCAAGGCTGTAAGAGGCTGGAAATCAGCTGTTCTGAAATGGTATTTCCAAACCTATGCTCAAGTGCACTTTAACTGATCTGTTTTTGTTCTCTCCTTCCTTAGATTTCCTCTGCTGTGTTTAACCAGGGCAGGTACTGCACGCCAGAGAAGACTCACAAATTCAAGTAAAGAGGGTACAGGACATGGTAAATTACTGGGGTGGATAAATGTAGTGCAAGATGTACAATGGGTGAAAGGGAATGTGAGAAGGGAAAGGAACCCAAGTGCTGGTTCATCAGAGAGAGCTCAGGTGTCTGTGGGAAAGCAGGGCCCATGTTCAGGAGTTAGGGGATGGAGGAAAGACTCATCTGAGGAGTAGGAGTGTGGGAGGCAGAGGGGAAAGGCAGAAGATGTGTCAGTGCTCATGTAACACCCTCTGAACTGCTGCAGCCTTCCAAGAGACTCAGTCTGCTGCTGCATGTCCTGCCTGGTGTCTGCCTGTGCTGCCCCAGCTCAGCCTGCACACAGCAGGGCCCTGTCTGGACACTCCCACCCCTCCTGAGTGCTCACCTCCACCGGCCCAGTACCTGCTTCCATCTGGGCTGGCAGACCAGAGCCTTTCCTTGGCTTGCTCTCCTTCCTTCCCTGGCTGGTCACGGTCTGGAGAGGATCCTGCACCACTGGAACCGGCAGCAGCAGTGAGCAGCAGCTTCAGTTCCATCCTGTCATTATTTACACTGATGTGATGCTGACTGTCCCCTTCAGGGACTCCCCTCAGTGCTGAGGACTAGCTAGGACTCAGCCCCAGTCTGAGTCCCCTTCCCAAAGAGACAGACCTCAGCTGCTCCCATGCCTGCCAAGGGTCCCACTCCAAACTCAGCTTGTCACATTTTGTGCAGGTCATTTCACCTCCTGTTTTTCAGCTTCTCCATCTGCAAAACCAGAGTAATGACTCTGGCCTTCTCTGTAAAGTGTTGCAATTAAATGCCTCATGTGGAATTTAGGTATCTGTACTACTATCAGGGCAATGTGTGGGTGCCAGATGTTTATTCAGGCCTGCCAGCATCTCTGAATAGTTGCAGTGAAATTCTTTGAAGGACCCTGATCTGAAGCACTCTCTTTATTACAATGCTTTGACTGTTTCTGGCAGCATCCACCAAGTGTCAAGGGCTGTAAATTCAGGTGCTGTAACACGTGCACTGATCCTTCAGGGACAATCACTCAGCAGGAGTGGGAAACAAACTTTGCTATTGGAGCATCAGGATCCTGGAACAGAACTGCATTTGAAATGTGCACAACAGTTATGTCCTGTTACACCTGCAAATCCATGTGCCAGTATAAGCCAGGGTTTGGGATCATCATCCTATCTGGTCACATTCTATATAAATGTATCTCAAGGCCAATTTTAAAAAATATAATTCAACTCTTTCTAGGCCAAAGGGGTGATCTGGCACGTTGAGAGGTTGTATTTTTAATCTGGAGCTGTGAACTCTTCTTCTGTCTTGGGTCCTGAGATGACTGGGTCACTTTAGCAGAGCAGACTAAAATGTTTCATGCAGTTCCCTGAGGAAGGTGAGACACTTCCACATGCTCAGCTGAACTCCTCCACCTCTGGATGAGGTCTGTGTCAGGAAATGAGGGGTCTGTCACTCAAGAGAGAGTCCAACACTGGGGAGTGCAGATTCCTTTCACAAGAAGTTGTTCAGCTTGTTCAAGAGCTCTTTGTTCAAGAGCAAAAAGGATCCTGCAAGCAGAGTTATGTCTGACACAGCTGCCAGCTGCTTTGTTTCTGGATGTGCAGAAACCTAGGCCTGTGGGAAAATGCAAGACCAGAGCTTTAAGGGACAATATGCCTCTACCTCCATCCTATAAAACCAGTAATTTTCCAGTGGCAATAATCCCACCAGAGCCAGTCACCCCATCAGAAATGCTCACCTGTGTCAGAATTTCTGACTCACCCTTGCCAGGCTGCCTCAGGATATCAGAAGGCTGATACTACCAGGGAGCCCCTGTTTTGTCAAAGACAAAAGGATGCAAAAGCTCCAAAAATGTGAAGACAAAAAAAGACTTACTTGCCACAAAAGTCCTTGTGAACAGCACGGAGGGTGAGCAGTAAGTCTGGCTGTGCCTGTAGCCAGTGCTCCACCATGTCTGGATGCCTGGGATCAACTTCCAGAAAGACACTCCTGAAAAGACACATTGGGGAGATGCACATTTAGGTTGCTAAACTGATAAAAATGAAGATATTTCCTTCTGTATGACTCTGAGCAGTGCAGGAAATGAAAAGGTCAGTAAACACAGTGCAATCCAAGAACCCTAAACCAGATCATAGCTGTCTGTGTAAGATGCAGATCCCAGCTGCCTCCTTCAGGGGAGAGAGTGTTGATCCTGGGGGGAATTCTTTGTATGCTGTGTGAGCAGTTAAAGCCTCATACTGAGATGTAACCAGCCCTTCTGCAGCCCACCCAGAGATACCACCAGCAATGTGTGCCTGAAACCCCCAAAGTTTTAAGGGCAGAAGACAGTTCTTAAGCAGCAGGAACACTGGCCTGGCAGCCTGAACTCCCTCTGTGTATACACAGTGAGAGATGTGAAGTGAAAGTCAGAACACACATTCTTCCACAGTAGATGTCTCATAAATCAGTTATGAAAACAACACCAGGATTCAGGCCTAAACACAACTGATCAAATAAGCTCAGTTAGGGCACCAGGACCAGGCCTGGACACTGCAGGGCTATTTCCATCTCTGCCAGGCTTTATGACACTGGCTCATTCCCCAAATCCCCTCCTGTGACAATGCAGAACCACCCCAGCTCACAGGCATGGAGAGTGATGGTGCTGGTTGTGGCCTGGGAGACAGCAAGAGACACATTTAGCAGGCAAAGGACAGGCCAAACCCCATCAAATGCTCTCCTGAGAACTTTAAAAACATCCCACACTGAATACTCCCTACAAATTCACCAGGCTAACTACAAGCTGGGTGTGGTTCTCATTCCTGACCTTAAAAAACTGCCACACCTCAATGCATGCTCCACCTTATTAAACTAGAAAAAAGAGAAGGAAAAGAAATAATTTTAACAAACAGCCCCACAGGACTAGTCTCTAATGCTGGGAAATTCTGAGGAACATCTTCTGCTCTTGTGGTCATGCAAAGCATGAGGAATTAATTCTGCATGCACTATGCCTCTCAATATTCCCATTCTTCCTCTCAAAACAGCAGATTTTCAACGACCTCTCTTGTGGTCACCAAATGTCAGGAATATTCAACAGGATGTGCGAATGCCCTGGCACATGAACAGTTCAGGCTTTTGGGTATCGCACGTCGACCTTCAAATGGATCCCACATGACAGAGAACAGGAACAATCACTCTTGGATAGAAATCATGGAGAAATTTAACAGTTAAGAAACTATCCCTGACTGACCTTCTTTCTCCTGGGACATTCAGCATCATATACTGGTACAACAAAGAAGTTTCCCCTAATTAAAGGGTGGGAGGGAAGTGGAGATATTCATCCACCCTCAAAGAGTTCTCATTGCTTCTCCTTCCCTCAGTTACTCACCTTAGAAAGCTCCCCTGCTTTCTGCTCTCTCTTTCTTGGCTACTCTCTTCCACGTTCTTTTTGTTGCTGCTTTGACCTCCAAAGAGTCTCACTTCACTACTGACCAGGAAACACCACCAAGAACCAAGGGAAGGGCTCGTACCACTTTATTAACCAATTTCAAGCTAATTTTGCTTACACACAGGACATTTTAAAAACTGCTAATACTAACTGGGCCAATGAGGGGACAATTTGACAACTATTTTCTCTCTGATTTGTTTTCATACAGGGAAGTACAGAATTTACAGAAGAAGATGGATGAAAGACATGAAATTCAAAAGAAGGTAGTGCTTACCCAGAAACTTTCAGAAGAGAAGGAGCCAAAGCCAGAATTGTTTTGATGACTCTCATGCCATCATCTCCCCCATCCAGGGCATCAAGGTCCTCATAGCTGTGGCAAGAAAAAGACATTTGACAGCAATTCCTGAGGCCCTTAAGAATGCATCACCCCACAAAGAAAGGTGCACCTGACACACCTGAACTCCAGTGCTCCAGAGCAGGTGACAGCATTCACCCCTTTTGTGGGAAATACAGGGAGGGAGGAGGCAGCTGCCACTACTGTGGTTGAAACCCCACATTTAGCACAAGCAGAGAACATCCCTGAAGTATTTCTGAATATTAGGAGCCAGCTGTAGCTGGGATCTCACAGTTCCAACACACAGGTCTGTTCTCCCTAAGCTGGCCAGAGAGCAGGGGTGTTGTACAGCAAGGGCTGATTGATCCATGCCAAACACCAGCCCAGGCTGGGGCTAACCCAGCAGAGCCAGCTGGGATGCACAAAGCTCAGCTGTCACAACCTGCTCTGGTGCACATCTCATACAGAGGCGGGGGCAGGACTTTCTCCTCACATGCATGACAATCAGCTTTGGATTGGAAACTTGCTAATTTCAAACTGTGCACTTTCTCCATTTTAATCCATCTTTAAAACACTTCCATGTTGCTTCAGGCCTGTAAGCAAGCCTGTATTATTACATCCCAAATAAACACACCCATATTTTGCATGTGTATATTACATTTACATGTTTTGTGTGCAATTGTGTGTAGTACAAGGAAGGAGACAGAAAACCTTGCTTCAAGGAACAGGAGAGGAAAAATCTCTTTTCTGATTACCGGAGGATTTCTGCATCCAAGGAAGCCATGTCTTTGTGGAACACATACGGGGGGTTACTGACGATAATATCTATGGGCCCCCAGAGCAGCAGCTGTTGGGCACAACCTAGAAAAGAAAAAGAATCACAGCATCTTCCCTATAAGCTCAGTGTCAAGACCCTCCCCAGGAAACTGTCTCCAGGCACATGTAAATATGTTTGGCCCTGCTTTGTGATCATAACATTTTATCCTATTTTTTTCTGCCTTGTTCCTGGTCCGGGAGTGCAGGAGTGATACAAAGGAAAACACAAAGTATCATTTTTTCATATCAAGAGCCTACTTAACAAAACAGGTTAAAAAGCACAGGAGCTTAACGCCCTGGAGCTCTGTGCTCACCCGGACCTAAAGCAATAACCAGAACTCAGAGAGCCCACAAAGGCTTAAGTGGGAGCTCAGACTGCCCAGATCATCCTCCCTCCTACAGAGCTGCAGCAGGACCTCCAAGGAGTGCAGAGCCAGGGCCCTCACCAAAACCAACAATGGGCTGCTTTTCTGCAGGCCAGGAGCAGCTCCCTGCCCTCCTGCTGTGTCTGACAGCGGCCAGCCCTCAATCAGACCTCGTGGAACCACGGGAGGGTGGCACTGTCCTCAGGCAGCCCCTTGGCACAGGGACTCAGCTCCAAGAGGCAGCAGTGTCAAAAACAATGTCAGAAAGGTGTGCTAATGAACCCAGTGCTGCAGCTCCTGGCTCCATGGCTGCTAACAGCCAAGCACTATTGACCTAACTGGATAGACCACAACTAATGTTAGTTTTAACTGGTTTCAGCTGGCTCTGGGGAAGAAAAGCATCTTTTCCTGGTTCAGCTAACTTAATTTCAGGTGAATGAGGTTGGGCATTTAATCTAAGCTAAATATATGGGCTCCCTCTAACATCAATAGAAAGACAGACATGTACATGTTTATCTAAAGCCTCCATGTCTGCATGGAATGATTTACACTCTTTATGTATTTGCCTTTCCCCAGCAACAGTAAAGAGCACCAGGACTCCCAGCTCAGGCACAGCCTTGGACACCAAAGCCCAGGCACAATTCACTTTCTGATATAATCAGGGACTCCTGTCAGCTGATGGTGCTCCCTGGAAATCTCTGCAGGAAAAAGCTCCACTGGCTCACTTCTTACTGACCTTTTTCTCTATCAACTTCAGCTCTCTTCTGCCCCCTGCATCCCAGAGTGGTCCCTTGGCTGGGTCTCATGCCTCCCTCCACCCATCAAAGACACAAAGAGAAGAAGACAAAGGGATAATAACAGTGAAAAGAGTTACTGTGTGAAACGTCTTGGTGGATGATGTGAATCCTTTCTTGGAGCTGCAGCCTGTAAAATTCCAGATGCAACAACAGGAAGAAGAAAGATTAGGAGGCGTATTTGTGCTCATGAGCAGTACATTCTACAAACAGATCATTAAACATTGCATCTCTTATCTGACACACTTATATTCACAACTGCCAAGATCTTTTTAGCATATTCTCTTCCCCACCACTGTGGCCTTACACACAAGTTCTACTCCCTTTGCTGAGGGCCTGTGGTCCTGCCCTCTCAGGATACACAGGTATCAAGAAAGGGAGGGATTCCTGCACTGTGTGCCACGTGCCCAGATGGATCTGACACTGGGATGGATCCAGCAAGGCTCATACAAGCATCCAGAGAACACAGCTGGGATAAGGGAGCTCTGAAAAGCAGGCAGGATCTAAGCTGGGTTCAGTCAAGCAGTAACACAGTTTATCCTGCTGGCTTCCCTCCCAAGAGCTACAGGGCACCATGCCAGGGACAAGATCACAAAGACGCAATTAAAATATCCATGGGGAAATATGAAGCTCTCTGACATGGCATTTATACTCCCTCATGCACTCCTGAGCCAACAAGCAATGTTAATAAGCAAGGCAATTTTCCCCAGAGGCCAGAGTTATAGTTTATCAAGGAGACAAAGATCTGGCCAGCTTTTATTATATCTATGAATAATTGCGACAGAATTTGGTTTGACACTGACACACTGGGAGGCAATCTCTGCTCCCCATTCCCTGTAACTGGGCTAGGAGGCAAAGGGTGACAGTGAGGGGACCAGTTTGGGAATGGCTTGTTCCTACTTAGCCCTTCAGACTCACACACAGGCTGGGACTTGCAAAGAGGTGAAGAAATGCAGCCCAGTGCAGGCAGCACCAGAAGTAGCCCCCAGAGGCAGCAGCAGCTTGGGAGAAGAGGGACATGAGGGCCTGTGGACAGACATCTCAGTCAATGAGCACCTCTTGAGACTCATAGCTGTACTAGACTCATGGGAAATAGCAACAGGAATTCTTTCTGGGATGGCCCTAATTAATGCCCAGGGCCCAGCAGTTACTGAGGACAGGAATGAAATCTGGAACTCATTTGATGAAGCCTACAGAGACTCAGAAGCACACTGGGAACCAGCTCTGGGGTTCCCTGTGGTTGTGATGGTCCAGAACAACCTGACAGAAGAACCAGCTGAGGAAGTGGAGCCACTAGGAAGGACAAGGACAACCTGACAGACATCTCTCTGACTTCAGCACAAGGTGTTTGCTTGAGCCAGCAGCTCAGAACACCCATCCTGCACCAGCACAGGGGTCTGAACTGCACGGGATCCAGCAGCACCACTCCCACCAAAGCAGGACTGCAGGGAGGATGCTGAGGGACACCACGCAGCACATCAGAGGAAAAATGCTACTTGACTTAGGTCGCACTGTAATACGTAACCAAAAATAAGTGTTCTATTGCCATCTGCTGAAATGGGTTGGGGAGAGGGTTTTATCTCTTCCAGGACCTATCCTCCCTCCAGGGGATATCTGCTGTTAATGGGCCATCGAGGCTCACTGCATGAAGGATACAATTCCATCATCCATAGGGAGATGCTGCATCCAGCGGGAGGAGCCCAGCATTCCTACCTGGATAAAACCTGGGATTCAGAACACCAGGATAGCTGTTTGAACTGCATTCCTAGAGGAAGACTGGACCCATCTCACTATCACTGGACTTTGAGAGGAAAACTGCACCCTTGTACAGGATCATCTGTGCTTCAACAGAACCACATCTGTCACTCCAGGAGGACTTAACTGGATTGCTGCCAACACCCAGACCAACAGGGTGTCAGGTTGTATTCTGACTCTGTCAGTGTTTTCTTTTTTTGTTTGCTTTTTTGTACAACTACATTTCTATTTTGATTTTCTTAGTAAAAAACTGTTATTCCTATTCCCGTATCTTTGCCTGAAAGCAAAGATTTAATTAATCAAAACTTCAAAATTACAATAATTTGGAGGGAGGGGATTTACATTCTCATTCCAAGGGAGGCTCCAGCTTTCCCTGGCAGACACCTGTCTTTCCAAACCCAGACAACTGTGCAAGCATTTCTGGAGGAGCAAGGTCAGAAACAAGTACAATAATGATTGAAGGAACCAAAGAGAAAAAGGCTCAGGACACATTTATCCTTAACTTCATAAGTGACATAAACATTCCTA
Source organism: Cisticola juncidis (assembly GCA_013400215.1). Lineage (NCBI taxonomy): Eukaryota > Metazoa > Chordata > Aves > Passeriformes > Cisticolidae > Cisticola > Cisticola juncidis. The sequence goes on along the minus strand of VXBR01002252.1, from coordinate 614,875 downwards.
GTTCAGTCCTGAGCTCACAAATAGGGCTAAGAGTAGTTGCAAAAAACACTTTGAAACCCCTTGACAAACAGCATGTGAGCTTTTTTTAGGCTGCTTCTTTGCAAAGCACATTCACAAGCCAAAGAAATACACTCTGGTAAACGTAAGTATTTTTTTCTGAATTGTTACACACTTTAGGAGTTCAACAACTAAATATTCTCTGGTGGTGATGAACATGAACCACATGTACAAGTATTGAGGATTCTTGGTCTTTTCTCAAGCAACAATTTACAAAAAGATGAGTAATACATGGTCTTGTACCTATGTGCATTCTCCCTGGTGAGATCCACGGCAGCCTCCTCTTTATCCATGGCTATGACTCTGCTCTGGAACAGAGAAAAACAACAAACCCTACCAAGCAAGTGTCGTAACACAAGATTCCTGAGCAGACACACTCTGCCAGACATGCAGGATCCAAACTGACAAGAGACTGCTCACTCCTGGCTGCTGAAAGGAGCAGCTCCTGAGGAATGCATGCAGGGCACAGCTGGGATCACGAGTGATGTGTGCAAGGCACTAAGGGGACTGAAGGCTCTCTGTAGCACAGCCAGCAGCCCTCCAGGACAGATAAAAACAGAGCCACAGTGACTCCCCTCACCTGATCCCTCCCTGCTCCTGGCAGGCTGAGAGTCCACACTGGGTAGTCTGGGCTAGGCACAGGCTGCAGGAAGGTCACGTTTATCCTGGATTTATCCTCCCCAGCGCAGACAGGATCCCTCTCGACAATAATACAACCACTCAGATACAGATTCTGGCATTTTCCATTGTTATGCAGACACCTCTCACCCAGTTACTCCACTGCAGTCCTTACACCAGATTCACTGCCTGTATTCACTGCATGTACCTGACCATGTATCAAGTATTGGAGAGTTCTCCAGCATAATGGCAAGAGACAGGGCTCCACAAAGAGATATTTGTTTGACCTTCAATTCCACCTTGGGAAAACCACAGGCCAAGGCCTAACTTGTTTTTGCTTGACTCAATGTTTATTTAAGCACAGGTATTGATAAGGATTTACACAGAGGACACATGCCTGAAGAAACTTTGCATTTGGAGATGATGGTGTGATCACTCCTAAGGGGATTAATTTCATGGCCCCAGGCTGGCACCCACACACATGAAGCTCACCCTTAAGGTGAAGGACACAGCTGAGACCATAAATGAAAAGTTGCTGCTGCTTTCTCAGTACCTTCGTGCCGAATTCTGCCTCAAACACTAAGGAGATTACCCAGAGTGTAACTCCACTTAGCTGTCAGTGTGGCTACCACTAATTCTAATCAGTCAAGGCTCCTTATTTCCCTGGGCACAGCAGTTTGGACTGTTATGAGTTACAGAGACAGACTGACACAGCTCTTTAAGTTAACAAGCAAGGAAAAAAGCATGAAGCTCTTCTCCTAGCTCAGGAAATCAATGCAATTATACTCTGAAGTCATGAAGCTCAAACATTAACCTTCTCAGGTCACTGGGAGGAGGAGCATCCCTTCCATTAGAGGCATCAGCCTCTAATTCTTACACAGCAGGGCTTATACTTCTTCAAGAGAAGGGGCTGGACACAGCAATTCTCATTGCTGAGAAGGAACTGGCTGGTCTGCAGTTCTGAGAGGAAAATACTTCTCCCTTGACCACATGCAATGAGATCCTGGATTCATTTCTCATTTTCTTGACCAAGAATATCTCCATAAACATGTTACAGGTCACATGAATCAGGGGCAAGAAGGGCTTTGGTCACCCAGATCTCAGTCCCCTTCCTGCTCTTTTGACTCTGTTCAGAAGCTGTGGGTTGTTACTAAGAACAAAGGACTACAAAAACATGGCTTGGCAGTTGTGGCAGTGAGATTTGCCTGTCTGATTGATCCCAAGTACTGACACTGTTATGGTAATCCCTTTCCTGTATCATTTAGTCTTTAGTTTCCTAGAGACAAGATCTTTTGATTCACAGCAAGGTGGTTTTTAGAGATGACTGCCTCATAAATTCAATTAATAGAGTGTGTGACCATGCCTCAGTCCCTCCTGTCCTCAGGCCAGGGTAGTATCTTAAACCAACACCCATCAGTGCTACAAGGTAAGGTGATTATCAGTGAGCTGCAGCAGCTCAAGAATGAGCACATTCACTTTTTCCATTCTGATTATGTCTCCGCTATTCCTGCAGACAGATGGGGAGAGGGACAAATTCCCAAATATCTCTCCTGTACCTGCTAGGAACTTACAGAGCCTGTCAGAGATGTGAGCTGCCAAAGTTCCATCAGAGAAGTTTGTGACATCTCAGTGAAGACGAGCAGAGTGGGATTGTCCTCTAACACAGGATCTATCACACCAGCAGCACTGAAGGGAACTCACCTGTGGCAGTTTACAGAGCAGACTCAGAGCAATTGCTCCAGAGCCACAGCCAATTTCCAGGATCACAGGATGAGGAACAGGAACTGGGAAACAGAGGGCTGAATTCTCACATTTCTGAAATTCTTCCTCCACAACTAAAGAGACAAGATCCTAAGAAAACAAACAAACAAAATTACAAAGGGAGCTGTTTTGTGTGATCTGAGGACTGAAGTTTAAATTTCTTGACTCTGTACCCAGTAAAATGCATTTTTGTTGCTAATTTTGAAAACACAGATGGTAGCAATGGAACTAACATGGCAGAAGTCCCTTCAGCTCCATCTGCCCCACAGGGTGCTTTGATTAGTACCCAAATCCTCAGGATACAATCTCCCACAGATCCTCTGAAATCTTCTAGCACTGTTGGGAAAAACAGTAATGAGATAGCTGGAGCACATTATCTTCTGCAACACCATTTACTCCAAAATTTTGGCTTTCAGAATTTGTAAGCTTCAAAACTCAAGATTTCTACACAGTCTCAGTAGGTAGCTAAGCAGGAGCCAGTTGCTCCCAATAGCATCTAAACCAGTAATCCAACCTGCAGATGAAAAGTCAAGGCAGTGAATTACTAAATGATCCAAATGAGCAGCTCCCTGCGTGGATATCAGATTGTGGACTCCTGCTACATTTTATTGCTATAAAGCCACATGGCAAAGATTTTCACCCATGCTCTGGGATCTGTGAGCAGTTCTGCCATTTCTGCCTCCTCTTATCTTTTAAATCCCTTTGCCATGATATATAAAACCCAACAGAGCAGGACAGGTGTCAAAGATTTCTAAGGTTTGTGAAAATGAGATATAAGAGAAAGCACACATGTGCCTCCCTCTGAGTGCAGCATGAAGTTCCTTTGTTATTCACTGGAGAGAACTGTAAGATGGAATCCTAATGAACCCCTTGAATGCATCAGGTGCTCTCAGCAGGTGCTCTCAGCTCCCTCCCAGCCTCATGTTTTCAGGGCGCAACAGCACACACAGGCCTGCCTGCCCAAGGTGTTCCCAACATGGCTAGGATTCTCCCCTTGCGAGGGCTGCTCTTGGATCTCTCCTGTAAACACAGAAAGTTTAACAAAAGGTACAAAAAATAACCAGCATAAACTGTGAGACATAAATGGAACAAGTCCTGGCAGGCAGGTCACTTTCTTTTTTACTTTACAATGGCTTTTATCAGGAGCCTGAACTGGACAGGCTTGTGCATAAGGGCAGGAGCCTTTCCTTGGATCTCTCACCCAAACTGGGGTGTATAGGAGATGCCTTGTGCAAAGCTGCAGCATTTCTGGAGAGATTCACAGCTGCTGGCCATCCCTCATGACAGCCACTCCACATGTGCACTAAGTGGGAAGGGAGATGCAGACAGGTATAAAAATGAAGTGTTCAGGTAGATGAGCTTTGATGAACCATCCCTGGAACAGGCAAGTTTAGGGACTGATACTGAAATATACTCAGCCAGGGATGAGGAGCCACATCACAGTGTGCTCCCTGGTCACTGTGTCATTACTGGCATTGCCAGTATGCCAAAATCACAAATTCCTCACTGCTCCTCCGACATTCCTTTCCTAGACAATTATGGATGAAAACAGTCTCACAGGCTCCCAGCTTGGAGGAAACTATTACAGGACTCAGGGAAAAGGGAAAAATACAGCAAAAGGGAAAAATAAACACCTTATCTACCCACTCCTGTGAGAAGTGGCTTTGGCCTTTCAAACAGCTCCAGATGAATCAGCCTGGAAACACTCAGGCACTGCAGACAGGCAGAGATTGCAACCGCAGCTGCTTTGGCGAAGCAGGTGAGGTGCTGAGGATTCCAAGACCACAAAAGAAAAGGCACACAAAAAATTCTGCTTGGCTATTAAATCACTTCTTTAAATACCAGCTATTTCTGGACACTTACAAACATTTCCTGGAAATCTCCACAGTAACTTAGAACCATCTGTTCCCAGAGTAGCACAAGTTACTGATTACAAATGTCCAAATGTGACTTCCATACACTAGAGCTATTCTAACCATTTATTAACTTCCTTAAGGTTTATCATTAGTAATTTCAAGCTTGATGGGTTTTAATGGAATGTCTATTTTACACATTCCACAGTGAAAGCATTTAGTGTGCTTGCCAAAGCTCCCATTTAAACATGACTGATTTCAGGTTTTACCACATAAAATATAAATAAAATGTGATGTTGATATTACTTAGGCTTTGTATCCTGCTTCCTGACTGCCCTACCTCACTGTCTTGGTTATTTCACTACAGTTCTTACTGAGGCAAAGGCTGGTTTTCTCATAATACACATTTACCATAATAGTACAAAAGACATTAAAAATAATGGGACTACCTAAAGGAATGGCATCATCTGCCAGACATTAGTACCTCACTACCATAAAAGGCTGAATAATTACATTCAACCTGATTGGCAAGCAAAGAAATGTGTTTCTAGCTGGCAAACAATCAGGAAAATCCAGCAACTGTGACACACAGTATGTCCAGTCATCCCATACCCATTGCCACTAGGTTTCAAGAATGATTAAATTATCAAGAATTGTTTTGAAACTGTATTCGTCAGATTCTTCTGAGCATTTTTCATCTTCTGGCAAATGATCCAGCCAAAATGTGTGCTTCTCCAGTCACACCATCACCTCCAAAATATCACTGCTGGAAATTGATAAATTGATAAATTACAGCGCTTTGCAGAACACAGCAGCATCCCTTTCAAATCTCATCTTGGGAGATGAAGTATTTCTGGCTGAGTATTACAGTGTTCATACAAAGACTACAAAACACCCTGCAAGTCAGACATTTGTGCCTTTGCACAGAAATCCGACTGGAACCACGGCTGGGAAAAGCAACAAAGAGGCTGATGGTGCTAAAAAGAGGTGCCTGGGACTGGCACAGAGAAACTGAGACTGGGACAACAGCAAGTGGCAGAAGGCTGGGGTCTGTACTGGGTAGAACACCCCATGTCTTCTCAGACTGAACAGATTCAGAACACAAACGCCTGCTAATATAATGCCAGCATTACCAAAAGCCATTTTAACCATCATTTTGATCATCAGCTTTGAAGGCTGAAATATGAAATTACAAAAATTCCACTGGGAAATGAAATAAAACACTTGGTGACCCAATTCCATATTTGCTCACAGCATGCCAGTCACTGGGTAGAATGAACTCTCAATTGTAGAGTTATTAACATTCAAATTATTGCTTACAGAATGAGTCATTATTGTCAGTTACAACCCAATCTACAACAAAAAAACCAGAACTACTTTCATCCTGGAGCCTGGTGTATACACACGTGGGTATCAGTGTGATAATTGTGTCAGAATGGGGAAATGGAACATTTTAAAAAAATTTCCTCCTCTAGTCTGAGAAAGAAGCTCCTTCCTGCAGCAAAAGTCAGTTTTGGAAGGAGTGAAAGGACTGAATGGCAAACAGACAGAACCAGAAGGACTCTAAAATCCTCTGCCTCCTTTTGCCAGCAATAGCAGCAAGGTGGAAGGGAAGAAGGTCCCCTACATGCTTTGGGTAGCCCCATAATGGAGCTGTTGACACCTGCATGCAGGGACAGACTGCACATTTCATCCCACAGGTATCTGATCAGAGATGTTCATAGAGCTATGAGGAAGAGACAGAAGTCACAAGGAAAAGTGGATTCAGCAGCCCCTGCTTTTCCTTGAAGCAAATCTTATGTATGGCCATAAACTAAAACACAGGAAGTTTCACCTCAACATGAGGAAACTTCTTTACATGGATGGTGACAGAGCACTGGAACAGGTGCCCAGGGAGGGCATGAAGTCTTCCCCTCGGAGGTATCCCAACCCCAGGTGGACAAATTCCTGTGACATCTGTTCCAGGTGACCCTGCCTTGTATTGGGGGTTGATCTGCAGAGGTCCCTTCTAGCCCCAACTGTTCTTTCATTCTGTGATTACCCTGTGCTTGCATGTACAGGGGACACAAATATTTGCTTCTCATGCTACCTAATTTCCAGCACTCAAGAGACTCTCAAGCTTTTGTCTCTTAGCCAAACCACTCACAGGCTGTTCTCACCTTGTGATTCCAGGAAATCTTGCTTCACCCTAAGTTCACATTGTCCTTTATGTGGGTTCCACCTCCCCATCTTCTCTTTGAGTGCAACAAATGCAAAACTTTGTGAACACCTCCGGCTTCCCCTGAGCCCCTGCTCACCGTTCCACCCACGAGTGTGGTTCCCCAAGGCCCCCCAGCACCCCTCTGCTCTCACAGGCTCGTGGTGTCACCTCTGCCCTGTGGCCAGGGCTCTGCTTCACTGCACTTCTTGGAACTGCAGCTGCACAGAGCGAGGCCGGGGCTGCCAGCACCAAACCACAGAGGCTGCACAGCTGCAGCCCAGGCAGAACCAGCACAGGCTCAGCCGGGTCACAGCCCCAGACAGGGGGGAGATCCCTGGGCTCAGGGGTGGCTGCAGGGCCGAGCACAGGGACACAGTGAGGGGATCCTCTGCTACAGCCCAGCACCCGGGAGTGACCCATCATATGCTTCTGCCATCAAAAAGGACAAACTAAATAAAACAAGAGGAAGTGAGGAACAGGAAAGGCAAGGGTGGAAGTCACAAACTCCTACTGTATGCCCTACAAGCACCCTTTTTCCACACCCCAGGGAAAGCAGGGAAGACAAAGTTCCAGGGGTAAGAGCCAGGGTGGCAGGAGACTCTCAGTTCCCGGGTGAGTGAGCTGGAGAAGGAAAGCAAAAAACCCAGGGAAACCCTGGTAACTTTCCTCTGCTCTCGCACACTTCCTGGGAATGTTTCATTTATTTGTGTGCTTTCCAGAAACTTCTGTTCTCAGAATCCAGGACTTTCCACAGAACATGATCTGGTATTAAACCAACCACCTCTCCCATCTTTGTTTGCCCACTTGGCTGCCAATCAGCACATGACAAACACCAGAAAGCCGAGCTGGAAACCCACTCCATGGCAATGGCCCTGGAAGATCCCTGCCACATATCCCATTTCTAACACCAAGCTACCAAACCAGCCCACTGCTTCATGGGCAGGCAGGGGTTTTGTCCTGGGTTCTTCTGCCTGGCACCACAGTAGGAAAGAGCAAAATCACAGAATTACAGAATGCTCTGAGCTGGAAGGGACCCACATGGATCATTGAGTCCAGCTCTTAAGCAAATGGCCCATGTGGGGATCAAACCCATGAAACTCCCACTATAAATGTATGGGAATCGAAGCACCAGAAAAGCTCCACAGAGCCACTGATCCTGAAAGAAAGGGTGGCTTTAGGCATTAGGAGTGACAGACAAGCATGTCAAAGCATCCCTAACACCAAGGAAGGGTTTGGCTTGGTCACACAGCAGCAGCTCCTGGTATCAGGGCACAGGCCACGTGCTGCTTCATCTGTGGGAGCAGAGGCTCTGACAGCACCAGAAATGACTTGACCAACAGGCAGCAACCCATAGGTGCTCCTGCAGAGGAGAAATTACCAAAGCTGTCATGTCTAAACTTAGCCACACCTGAGGGGCAAGAGGGGATCAGAGTTGCTGTACACTGGCCATACTCAGGTGCCCAGCACAGAGCTCTAGCCAGACACAGCTCTCCAGAAGAAAGGAATTTTCTCTCTCTGCAGATACAGGTATTGACCATGGCCAGACACAGCATCTGGACAGATGCACTCGTCTAGCTTCCTAATCCCTAGCTCTAGTAACTTGGATATTTGAAAAGAGCCAGTGGGAGGAAATGGATTTTCCACCCCCCCTTACATGGGAATTTCCTTGAGTCCCATCTGTCACAGCCATTTCAGAGCTTGTTTTTCTCCAAATCTAGTCCTACATTCTGGTTTCACTGCTGATGAGCTACAGGACTCAGTAGAAACGCATGGAAACAGGTGGCTCTTTCAATCATAACAGGGAGATTAAATCCCCCCAAAATACAGGCATTAACAACAGGGAGATCTGTGAGAACATATTAGAAAAGTCCAAATAAGTTAACCTGGGGGACAGGTTTGTGCATGTTTTAAAAGAACAGCTGCTGCTTTCCCTGCCTTCAGCACAAATTTTAGCTATAAATTTCCATTTTTCAGTCTGTCCTGAAAATCACCAACTTGGAAGTAATTCTCTGCACTACTGGAGTCTTGTTTTCTTGTATAGGAAGCCAGCAGAAACTACCACCACCAGTCAGCCAGAAACAACCCTGCTTCTTCAATCACTTCCTTTTGAACAAGAAGAAATCTGTCCAGGAAAACATTCTGTCCTGATTTTCAAGTGGCCAGCAATAGACTCTTGCTACGCTGTTTCTCTGCTACGCAGAGAGCATTTAATTACACTCTCTGTTGAGATGTGCACCTTTTCTTCTGGCCTGCATTTATAATGCCTATTACACTTGTCTGTGAAACCAGAGGGACTTCAGTTTCAAATTTCTGCTGTCTGTGCCTAATAATTTACCCTTAAGCTTGTCTTTAATGAGCTAGACAGTCTTCAACAACAAGGCAGACTTTTTCAACCTATTAATCCACATACTGTTTTTCCTCCAAATCTAATTTTCCACTTCTTCCCCAAGCAGTCAGTAACATAACTGGACATAACAGTTCTGCAGCTATTCCACTACTGCAATACTCATTATTTAATGCTGCTACATGCATGTGGCACTCCCCTGTCCCACATGCAAGGAGCCCAGCAGTCCACTGGGCAGCAAAAAGTGGGTGCTCCTGGACAGCCAGTATCCCTAAAATACAGGCAATCCCAAATCTTTCTCCAAGCCCTTCTGGCAGCACAGGTGCCTCGACCACAAGGCACAGTCTGCTCTATTTCTCTCTATATATGCTCCTATTAAACACTTGTGCCTAGCTCAAAAGCAATTCCAATTGCTCTGCACAACAACAGGCTCCCTTTGTGATTTCCATTCCCCAGCATCTGTGCCACAGCCCACCTGCAGAAAATCTTGCTCTCCTCCAACACACTGCTGAAATATTGCCTACCACACGGGCAAAATCTGATCTGTGAGGCCACAACAGCAATGCTCCACCTTTAGCCCATGAGCTTACAGCTCTGTTTTGACAGACAGCAGATAATTTTTGAGTTATTCAATAATGCTCTACTGCATTTATGTTTAATATGCCTTATGCAAGTCTACACATATTTCAAGGAAGGACCTTAAGCTATGTCAAGACAGAGCACTATTAACCTTCTTATTTCCCAAACTGGGAAGCCCATTACACAGAAAGGGGAAGCAGGCTTCCCTTGAAGAGACAACTGCTCAGAGGCAAAATTATGTAAAAAAGCCAATCTCCTGACTCCTGATTAATGGCTGTACTCACTAGACAAAGTGACCTTTAGACCTTCCAAGAAGCATCCATTTGTGGTAAAGAAATTAGGGAAATGAAAGGACATTTCTGCATCAAAGGCTTCCTTTCAGCACTAATTGGAACAGAAAATACATCACTGCTTTGACATGAAACACTGGAGAGAGAAAGGGCCCACCTTGCATTCCGTTTATTTGCATATACAGGTTAGGAGGGGAAAATTCTCCCTTCTCTGTGTGCTGGAACTTCTTGAAAGATTACTGATTATGTTTATCTAGAAGTTAAACTTCATGAAAGGTTTCTCTGGGCCAGTCTTTAAGTGCTTTCACAGAACACCCCACACAATGAATGCCATTCTACAGGCAGGTGCAAGTAAACAGCATTGACTTCAGGTTTTCAAGCATGGTATCATGGGAAACAACCTATTCTGGGAAATAAACAAAAGAGCTTAAAAATCACATTTGGAAAAAGAATAGACAGAGACATAACTAAAAATTACAAATGCTGTAGAGAATTATTTAAGTGTTACACAGTAAAAATGAAAGGTTTTCCTTTATGCTCAAATGAGCAGGCAGCACTGGAAGCAAAGAATACACTTTTCCCATGTACAACACAAGATTTGCTGTCACATGATGTCAGGGAGGTTAGACACAGACAGACTCCAAAGAGGATTAAACAAATCACTGGGGGCCAGATCCATTAGCAAATATGAAGCAGGATGGCCCCAAATCCAGCTTTGGCTAAGAACAGTCCTTAACTGCCGACTGTCAAGGGAAGAAGGGACCCTTCCACTCCCACCTCTTCTCTTGTCATTTTGCTCCCACCATCTGCTACAGGAGCCCGGACCAATAGCTGCGAGGCACCAAAGATGGCCATTTTTGTTTCCACTGAACGATCAAGCCTCCTCAGAACCACCAGAAATCCTGGGATAACGGAGAGGAAATCGAACCGCAGGAACTCGGCGAGCGTGAGCCTGGAGCGCCCTCTGGGGGTGGCAGGCGGGTGTGCCGCGACCCCACCCCTCTGGAGCAAGGCAAAACTGTCCCCGAGGAAGCCACGATCAGAGAGCCTGCAGCCACCCGCCAAAAAAGGAATGACTTGTTCGTGGCTGGCTGAATTCTCCTCCTCTTTGTCCTATTTCTCCCAAAGCAAGGCCTTCTAAAATTTTAGAAGTTAAAAAAACTACTTGCTTTGGGAACATCTTTCTTCTCCATTAACAGTGAGGATAGTGCTGAGACAGGGATGCCTTGACATGACAATAATCCCCTAACAAAGATAACTCACTGTGCACACCCCATAACTTTGGTCCAAACACTCTCCTGTGCAGAAGCCTGGCTCTGGTGGCACTGAGGAGAGCTGGGAGGATGCCAAGCTCCAAAGGCCCTCACAAACCCATTCCCTGCTCACAGCAGGCAGCCCAAAGCTCCCCTCCCAGCAGGGCAGAGCTCCAGCAGGACCTGCTCCTTCCCTGCTTTGGCTGCCTGTCCCCTCCGCAGCCGCATTCCCACGGAATGGAGAATGAAGCCACATGTGCTGCAAAAATATTCCCTGAGGGAGAGAACAGGAGAGGGCTCCAGACAGAACTACATAGATGACATGGGGGCAAATTTCACACAAGATAGAACTAAGCAGACAAGGGAGCTTCTCTCTCTGCATGTGTCTCTGTCCCCAGGCCTCAAACAATGCTTGTGGTTTGGGTCATGCTGTGTTTAATTTCATGCCATTACCCAGGCACTGGGAGCAAGAGTCATAACCCTTCTGCTGCCACCAGAGAACAACATGTGTGTCACAGACATGGCTCCCCTTCTTCTCAGACTCAAATCAACACACAGGAGCACCTGCAGAAGCTACACACAGAAAATTAGGAAATTAGAAAATTTTGAAGCTGCCTGTGTATCTGCACTAGTGAGTCAGTTTATGGAGTCACATTTTCTCAGCCGAAAACAAGACACGTAGCTTGTGTGTGCAGCCACAGATAAACTTGAACCTGGGACAACAATTAACTACTTCCTAAAGAACAAGGATTATTTACAGAAACTTGTGAAAAGTTTCAGCACTACTGGTTTTAAGAACACTGCAGACAAATTTTAAACAAAAGGAGATCAACAGATGCAATGAACTTTAACATTTCTGAATGTTAAATTGAATGTATATTACAAGTTCTGGATGTATATTTCCACTGCAGTTTTCAAGTCCAGTGAAGGCTGAAAAGAATTACTCTGATGAAACAAAACACAGACAAAGCCCAACCCAAACACATCACACAAGTCAGAGATTACCAACCTTCCCTTCCAGCAGAAGAAAAGGATCTGGACACCACTTTGTGCACACCTCACACACAGGACACAGCTCCTGGGAGCAGCACCAGCCATGTCCTGCCAGGTGCTGCTCAACAGGGATTTTGTCCCTGTGGCTCTTCTGTCACAGGAACCTGCCCAGCACATCACAGGCAAACTCTCCACTGCCCAGAGCTCCATTCCTGAATCGTTATCATAAACTTCTGGTCTTCTGTAATAAATATGCTAAAAATGTGCCTTCATAGTAAGTTAGGTAACACAACAAATGAAGTTTTGTCAGAGACAAGGTTTGGGTTAAGCTGTTTACACTCCATTTTTGCACCAGGGTATGTTAAGTGGTTTCAAACGCACTCCAGTTTGGACTAGCAGAGATGCTTTAATTAAAATGAGGCATGTGGGCTCAATTAACAACATTCTCAAGCCTTGGCCAGCCCAGCTTCCATTCCAGGCCTTTGTTTGGAGCCTGGCACCGCATGGGCACAGCCAGAGCACAGCTCCAGAAGAAGCCTCACCAGCAGATATTCTGACTTGCAGTTCTCCCTGAATTCAATGCTCCTATTGCATTCATGAACTAATTGGGATCTGAAGGTTGGAAATACCCTCTGGAATCATCCAGAGCAGAAATACTGTTGACTGTAACAAAGCCAACCATTGCTGGCTCCAACTGGCAAAATTATTCCTTGGAACTCCATCTCCAAACCCAATCACCACAGATCAAGCCAGACCAGGCAGAGAGCTCCCAGCTTCTCTGGACACAGTGTCAGCACTATGATTTAGGGCCAGCAGAATCTCCATGAGGCGCTGCTGATGCCCCACACCAAACCAAGACTCTGGTTCTAAATATTCTTTCTCTCTGACTTGAGAGGATGTCTGTGTTGTAGCTAAATGCTCTGCAACCCCCTCTTGGATTTCAGTAGCACCCTTCTCCTCAAAGGCCACAACAGAAGCACAGGTTGTCTTTGTCCTTACATTTTTGTTTAACTTTTGCACATTACGACAGGCAAACAGTTGAAGAAATGATTACTAGACTGAAACAGATTTCAGCTTCTGAGGTTCATAAATGGACAAGAAGGTAAGAAGATCAATTCATCTCCAAAATTTAACACAGGCTCCAAAACAAAACAAATTCTCAGAAGGTAAAAAAACCCCAAACCAATCCAAAATAAAAACCAAAAAACCCACCTTGCAAATCCTAAACCCTCCTGAGGACGAGTAAACAAAAAGTTTCCTTGCTAGGATGGCCCATGTACTGAAAGTGAAAGCTAGGTCACTGTCAGGGCAAGTGTCACCATGTAGATCTTAAGCTCTTCCACAGCAGCAGGAATGCTGGGGAACACGGAGTTTTAACCTGGTCATGTGTGGCTGTGCTTGGCATTCTTATGACTGACAGTCCAATTTAATTCCAGCCCAGGTCAGAACTTACCTTTCAGTTTCCTGTATTTGTCCAGAAACCACCATGGAGCCATGACACAGATGGTAGGTGCCACCTCCTACCAGGCAGCACGTGGACACTCAGGCTCCCAGGATTCCATTGCTGTTTTCCTGCTACTCTGGACAGTGTTTAGATTCCTGTATGCCCTAAGCTACTGGGGTAGAGCAGTTGATGTTTTGAACTCCTCAGGAGTCCTTACTATAGCAGAACTAAGGAAAGCAAAACCACATCCTTCCATCAATGGCAATTGATTTCTGTGTAATTATGGGATACATCAGCTTGCAGCATCCCTCCCTCTGAGGCAGGAGGCAAAGGTTACCAGCATCAGTTCCAGATCACAAGCTCTGAATCACCCCCATTATAAAAGAAGTGGAGTGATCTGATTTCCTCAGCACTGCAGCCTCACAACATGCAGGATGCCTTCACAGCAGTGCCCTGATTGAGCTGTGTAACTCACACACCCAGGCCTGCCCCCACCACATTCCCCACAGTCATACCTCTGTTTCAGGCCGTGGAATAAATACTGGGGGTCTCATCTTCAGGGTCAGGTCCTGGAAGTCCCATTCTCCAAGCACGTACTGCACTGGCATCCTGCAGCAGGGAAAAGGAGCTCTGGGCCGTGCTCACCTCCCTGCCAACCACAGCCCTGCCAGGGGCTGCAGCTGCAGGAGCAAAGTGCCTGTGCCTGCTGAGGGAGCAGGGGAGCTCCCCTCCCACAGCCCAGTTTGGTATCACACACTGCAACTGGGAACCACAGTCAGCCTCACCTCCATACTGGGCAAAGAGATGGAACAGAGTCCTCGAGGCTGTGTCCAAACATGCCAAGAGCAGGAAGGGCATTGGGAATAGTCAGCATGGATTTACAAAGGGGAAATCATTCCGAGTGAGCTGATAGTCACCTGTGACACGGGGACCAGTTTGGTGCACCAAAACCACATCTTGACTTCCCCTAGGGTTCTGGCACTCCCTCCCATATCCCGTATCCCATATCCCAGCTAATGCAATACAGACTGGATAAATGAGGTGGGCTGGAAACTGAACTTTCAGGCTTGGAAGGTTTATTCCAGCAGCACAAGGCTCAGCTGATGGAGTACCCCTGGATCAATATCCTGTAACACCAGAATGGTGTGGGTGAAGGGACAGAGCACCCTTGGCACCCCTGCAGTGACAGAGCATTAACTGGGAGGAGTAGTTAACAGACCCGATGGGTGTGCAACTTTTCAGAGAGACCTCTGGAGAAATGGGCTGACAGCAATGCCGTGAAATTCAGCAAGGAACAGTACAAAATCATATAAACTGGGGAGGAGTAACCCATTCACCAGTACAGCCTGGGGCCTGACCAACTGCACAGTGGTCTTGCAGGTGGACAAGCTGGGCCTCTCACTTGAATTGCCACAAGAGACCACCAGAGCACAGTCACTTGACATCTGAGCTGTCTGCCCCCTGCTGCCATTCTCCTGGCTGCTTTTAGGCTGAAGGAAAGCCCTCCAAAGGAACAGCTACAAGACGATGCTCCTACCTTTGTAGCCGCTTGTGGCTCAGCTGCTGGATTTGCTCGTGCTGCAGTGCTGTAAGTGGAGTGTGGAGGCTTTTGGAATCCAGGCTCTGAAACTGAAGACAAAGTCACTTTAAAACCTGCCCACCTGTGCCAGCTGTTAGGTGGGGTCGTTGTTGGAGACAGACAAAGGACACAGCACACCCAGTGTCACCCACAAACAGTGTGTTTTATTGTTCAGGGCTTCTTTTTCTAGGGGGTTTGAATTTCCTGGGCTTGGGTAGCCAATTGGTTGGGGTCTCTGCACTGCCCACATATCTGGGGATGATGTGTGTGCATCCAGGGCTGGCTGAGCTCCCTGTTTGGGTTCAAACCTATCCTACCATTGCCTTATCTGGGACTTGTGTCCTTCTGAACTAGGCAAGCCAAACTGCATTTATGTTCTCACCAGATTGATCTTTTCCAGCTCCAGACTGGCTGTGCTGTGACAGGAGGATCCTCTGCCACCCTGCCAAGGGCATCCTGCAGGGTGATACAGGATGCTGACAAACACAATTGCCTGGGACTGCTGGAAACCAGCTGGAGAGCAATCAGAAGAACCTATCTGCATGTTTAGAAACACACCTTGACAACTGTTCTTCTGCTGCTTCTTGGGGTTCACAAGAATAATTAAAATTAAGAATCACTTCATCATGCAAGTCAGGGTGGATGTTTATATTACACTTCAATGTCTGCAAAAGAGAGCATTTAAGAGACCCCCGAGTGTTCTACTGGCAATAATAAACTACCCCTCACCCTCTTTACCTGGTAAGGGAGGATAAGTTGTTCTACTCCCTCTAAATGAGATTAAAAGGTAAGAGATTCAATCAAAATGAAAAACTGAGAAGCACACACAGACCTTATTCTTTTCCTGTTACTTAACTGTTTTTGCTCCCAGGACAAATGACACAATGTATTGACTGGATTCTCGTGCTTCAGGGATCCCATTTGTCTCGAACACCTTCTGCCAATAGTTGACCACATCAGTGGCAGTCACAGGCCCAGGTCTTGCACTGCAGCTCTTCCTCAGAAACAACTGCTCTGGACTGAGGACAGCACCTTTACTTGGAGCCCCTCGTCCTGGCACACGCTGAGGTGAGAGGCTCAACAGCTTCCTGAGCAGTGGGGGGATGAGGCTGCTCATTGTGGAGAAGTTTCTGGCTGCCACACGTGTTCCTTATTGTCACCTGCTGCTCTGTCAGTGCTGAGATTCACCTGGTGCTACCACAGGTCAGTGGCTGAGCACAGTCCGTGGGGTCTCCAAGGGCAGCACGTGCAGCTCCTCTAGACCAGAACACAGGGCAGGAGAAGAGTGTGAATTCTTCTAGTTACTCAACAACAGTTTCCCCTGGGACAGAATGCAACTGCTTGTCCTTATCCCAGCCCCAAAGCACAAAACGAGTTACTCACACCATACCAGTAACAAAGGACTCCCCCAAAAAAGATTTACGTGACAGCCAACCAGCTAAGCCACTGCAACCCTCTTCTTGCCAGAGTAGCCCAGCTCCAGAGGTCAGAGGCCAGGCTGTGCCCATGGAGGGGCAGGAGTGAGCTGCCACACAAAGGCACAGCTCTTCTGCCTGTCCTTGGTCCCAGAAAGCCAGTGACACACCAACCCTCAGCCCCACTCCTTGGCTCTCCACCCCACAGGTGGGCCACCCTGGTTTCCCTGTAGGAAGACCCTCAGTCTCTCCTAGATTCTTTCTTTTATTCCTCTCTCTGTTCATAAACCACAAGCTGGAGATTGGCAGGGATGCTCACAGAAGACCCAGACTTCACAGACCAAGGGTCTTTCACACTGTCACCATCCCCAGAGGGCAAACAAGGGGCACAGAGACAGAGCTGAACTGCTCAGAGGAGAGGAAGGAGAAAACTTCTTCACGAGGGAAGAGAAACACTTGAAAGATGGAAAGGCCAGAAAGGGCAAACCCTGCTAGAGGGAAGTCGGCCTCTTAAAGGAGAGAAGAGGCAGAGCCAGACAGAGAGGGAAGAAATACAAACAAGATGATGCAGGAGACAAAGGAAATGAAACCCCACAAAACAGCTGCTGCATATCACACTTGGAACTGTGTGAGACAAACAGAACAACCACCACATTTTCCTGCTGTGATCCATGAGAAATGATGGCCCCCCTCCAGTCCCTGGAGCAACTGTGGGTTTCCCTGAGCACTCATTGCCATCCCTCTATTGATGGCTGCTTTTCAACACTGTCTCAGAGAGGAAACCTCCTCTACTCCAATTTCTCATAAAAAACCACCACACAAACAACTAAATATCTCTCCTGAGCAGCTGGCAGCTGCCCCCTAGGAACGCTGCTGCAGGAAGAGCTGGGGAGAGCAGCTCAGCTCCAGCCTGGCAGATGCTGGCACCACAGTCCTGCTCCTACTGCACAGGGAAACCCTGGCACAGCCAGGCCTCCACTGCCCTCCTCTGTAAAATCAAACACAGCCCAGGGAAGCAGCAGCTCTGCTGCAAAGATCTCCAGGTTGTCTCACCTGCTACCTCCTGGCAAAGGGTGGATGCTCTAAGAGCCCAAGGAGCCCCTTTTTGCCATCTGCATTACTCTCAGCAGAGAGATAATCAGCCCCCACGAAAACTTGCCTTTATGTAAAGTCTGTCAGCTACATTATTTATTAGGGAAGCCTCCCACATCAATCTTTACTGCTACAAGAGAAACACTAGAATAAAACATTAACAGCCATTAGTGTTCTAAGGGAGGCTGGGAAGACTAATTGGCTGTGGTTGAAACAATTTGCACAGAATCAGAGAATTGCTGGGATTAGAAGGGAACTCTGGAGATCATCCAGTCCAACTTCCCAACCGAGGAAGGTGACACAGGAACATGGCCAGGTGGGTTTAGCATACCTACAGAGAGGAAGGCTCCATGAGCCCCCTGAGCAGCCTATTCCAGTGCCCTGCCACCCTCAGAGTAAAGAAGTCCTTCCTAATGTTGAGGTGAAACTTCTTGTGTTTTACTTTATGGCCATTACTCTTCACCCTGTTGCTGAGCATCAGCCTCTTGACAGCCTCCTTTGATATATTTATATACATTAATGAGATCCCCTCTCACTTTTCTCTGGACTCAACAGGCTCAGCTCCTGCAGTCTCTCATCATCTCACACACAGACCCTTCATCATCTTTGCTGCCCTCTGCTAGACCCTCTCCAGTGCCTCCTTGTCTTGTCTGTCATAACAAAGGCCATCAGCTACGGACGTCACGTCCCTGCATGCTACTGCTTGGTACAAACACCTGTCTGCACACAGGTAGGAAGCAGATTTCCTTTCCCCTCTGCAGTTCCGTGGTTTGGTCCTTTCAGCCCCAGCTCCCGCTCCCTGTAGCCTCACACGTACACAGGTGCCTGTGAAAAGGCCCAGCACTCGCACTCTCGGCCCTGCCCCACTCACAGGCCTCGGCAAGGGCCGCAGCTCGCACTGCCCAGGTCCCGTTCCAGCTGCTGACGGTCCGGCTGAGGCACGCAGGGGAGAGCAGCCAGGAACTGCCACCCCCGGCGGTGAACGAGCCACATTA
>VXBR01002252.1:453735-596390 GCA_013400215.1 Cisticola juncidis | reverse complement strand
GGAGCCACATTAGCAGCGCCGGGACCGACGGCGGCTCCGCTTGCAGCCTCTCAGCTTTCCCTGCAACACCGTGAGCTCGGGCGGGGGGCTCGCTTCGCCTGAGGGGCGAGAATGGGCCCGGGGCTGCTCTGAGGCGAGCGCGCGCACAGCGACGCCTCACCTCACGGCTCACGGCGCGGCCGGGGGCACAGCCTGCTCCCTCGGAGGCCGGGAGCCCAACCGGCTCCCGCAGGGGCTGGGGGCACAGCCACCTGCCTCGGGGACCGGGGCTGAGGGGGNGCGGCGGCAGCGCGGCGCGGGGAGCCGGCTGCGAGCCTGCGGCTGAGCCGGCGCCGCCCGGGCAGCGGGAAGGGCCCCGTTATTCGCCTGGAAACTCCTCGGGATGGGGAAGGAGGGATTTCCCGCAGGGACGGAGCCCGCACGGGCACGGGGCGGTCGCTGCTGCTCAGTGGGTCCGAGCGGGGTCAGGGAGCGGTGACACTGCTGGGGAGGAGCCCGCGCTGGACCCGCGGGGATGGGGCCGTGCCCCGTGGGACGGCGGGCGGGTGACAGCCGGGGGCTCCGGGCACGCACGGCCCGGGCTTCCCCGCTGCCTCGGAGCCCGGGCAGTGCTGGAGAAGAGGTGGGGGAAGCCAAAAGTTCACCCGCTGGGAAGCCACAGCCCGTTGCCAGCGGCAACACAGCGTCGCTTGCATGGCTGAATTACTAGAGGTACTTCATCTGGGTGAAGTAGTGCAGAAACTATACTCGTTACTACTCTTCATCCAGAGACTCTCTGACCCACCTTCATCCCTGTGACAAATCTCTGTTCCTGTCCCAACCAAAATGAAACACCAGCACAGAGAAATTAAAACCAAGACTTCAGAAAAGGCTCAAAGTGGGGACCAAAATAATTTTCTGCATCTCAGAAATGAGCAGCAGCTATCAGAGATCAGCTTGGAAATGCTGGCCTGGGAGAGAAACGAGAGTGCTCTGTTATTTGCAGCCCCAGCAGAGCAGTCCTGGCTGTGCAGGAGCTCTCTTGGTGCAGGCAGTGGAACGATGCCAGCTGGCAGCAGTGGAGGATCTGGTTCCTCTTCTGTTCTGTTTGTGCATGGACTGTGCTGGAACCTGCCAGGGAGAGGTAGTGGCTGTCCCCAGCCCTACAGCTGCCATCAGAGGCTTGGAGTGTGCCCAGCCTGCAGATCAAACTTCCAGCCCACAACGGCAGCTGGGAAAGGAAGGGCATAGGGAAAGAAGATTCCCCCGGCTCTGCCGTGTGAGCCGTGGGCCCTGGGCCATCCTGGCCCTCAGCCTCCCTGTCTGACCATCTGCAGCCTGGACCAGAGGAGCTGGGGAGCAGAGACAGCCCTAGCTGAACCTGGCAGTGGTTGTGTAAGCCAGGTCAGAAAGCTTTGACACAGGAGTGCTTTTAGAGCTAGGTCTGTGGGCATGGGAATCCTTCAGCATGAACAGGATGCCAAGAGCAGGAAAAAGAGCCCCCATTCTCCCTCGACCAGATTTTCAGCTGGCTCATTTTAACCCAACCCCTTTTTGGTTTTTCAGAACTGACACTGCATTCAGCTGAAGGCTTAACCTAGTTTGTTTCCAAAATTTAGGAGCTGTTCAAGATCTAGAGCCTTACTCTGCAAAGCTTCACTCCTTTCACTTAGGCTTTTTTCCACTTTTTATTTCCTTGGTAGTGGCTTTTTTAAAAAGGAGTATCATCATTGTGGAAAGTTTCCCTGAATAGCACAAATGGATTCTGCCTGAGCAGCTGCTCGATCTGCTCTATAATTCCCTGCCTTTCCCTGCTGGGCTGTCGCTGCTGCTGCTGCTGCTGTTGTGACACTGATTTCAAATTTGCCACCTTTGTGCCCAAGTGTCCACCACGCCTGAGCTCTGCTGTGGTCAGTGTTGGCTGGAGCAGTCCAGGTGCCCCGTGGTTTAAGCAGGGTGCAGGACTCAATGGTCAGTGAAGGGCACAGTGCCCTTCAGCTGCAATCAACCCCTGACCCAGCACAGTGTTAGCAGAGACCAGAGCAGAGCTGTTATTATTCACATTTTTCTGGAAGCTCCAGGGAGTTTCACAGCTCCCACAGTCTCCCAGGCACTTCAGAATTCCCCTTTGCTCCACCAAGTTGTTTTCAGGGACTGAGACAGACCCTGCATGGCCTTTACCTGCTCAGGGAGCTGCAGGACAAATCGAAGTGACTCCCCCAGCTGCAGACTGAGCACAGCACAGCCCGGTGCTGCCTGCCTGGGTGGTTTCTGTGCTCCAGATGTTGTGGCAGATGTTGATCACGCTGCTCCCTGCAGTTGTGGACAGCAGTAAGGCACCACAGTGGGGGAACTGCACAGGAACCTTGCCTGGAATGGAGCAGAGAGGAGCAGAACAATGGCTCATTTCTTTTTGCAGGCACATCTTTTTCTGCTCAGAGCTCCCTAACCCTCTGTCCCAGCTGTGTGCCAGCCCAGAGATGTAATGTCTGCTGAACTGCAGGGAAATCACCAGAGAGCTGCTGCAGGAGTTCTCAGGTCAGCTCAGCTCCAGAGGTAGCTGCATTTTCAGGGATGCAGCTGATGCTCTGAAGTTACAGACACTGCTTTATAAACAAAGTGTGCAAATACTTCCCATAGGCTCATACCATGGTGTTTTGCAACTCTTGATCATTTGCACAATAGAATTATGAAGCAATTAAAGCCTTTCGTGTTCTCAGTATGAACAGATCTATCAAATTTCACAACTCCAATCCAAAATTGGACTAATTTTAAAATTAATATTGATAATTGCCAGTGCATGACTAAGCTTGAGTGGGTGCTTTCATGAGGGATTGAGAAATACTTGGTGTCTTTAGATGGAGAACTGATGTAACCCACCCTTTCCAGAGCACATGGAGTGAGCAGCAGTGGGGCAGTGGGCAGTGCAGGGACTCACCACAACAGGGAACTCCTGCGTTGCCTTCAATAAAAACCATCCTGAGATAGGGATGCCTCAGAGCTGAGTGTCATTTTATTGGGCATGTTCCCACTGACAAGGGATCAATGGAACTTCCCAAAAAATAAGAGATAGAAGCAGGAAAATGCTCTATCCTGGGGCAGATAGAGTCAGCCTGGAGCACACCACAGACAAGGGTTCTGAGGTTGTCCCCCCACACATCTGCAAGTTACTGCAAGGAGGCAGAGCTGAAGCAGTGAGGGGAGAGTTATCACCAACTCCAAGTGAATCAGGCGTGATTTGGGGAGCTCTCAGTACACTCAAAAAGCATTTTTCTTATTTTGAGCAGGCAATCAAAAACTGTGCTGGTGGATTGGGGAACTGTGGGAGAGGTTGTGCCTGTCTCCAAGAGCTCTGCACTGTTCATTTGTTCTCATTCTCTCCTAGGCCGAGCCCAGTGTGATTCCAAAGAAAACCATCAGTGGTGATGCTGCAGGAGAGGTCTCACGTGAGGGCCCTGCATGGGAAGGGCAGCTCTACACTTCTGTAGCTGATGGGAGAGGAGAGCAGCTCAAACCAGGAGCTCCCAAGAGCTGGCAGGATGAGTTACAGCCCCCCCTCTGTGCATGACTCTGATCACAGCACCCCCAGCACGGCCGGGCCAGCGCCAGGGACAGCTCTGGATGTGACTGTACCACAAACACCCACCACAAGCCCTGAGACCACCACTTTCAACAGCACCAAAATCCCAGACGTGGCCAGCACTGGACCTGGCATGAGCACCATGCTGCTTTCCTTTGGCATCCTTACTGTGATTGGGCTGGCTGTAGCAATGGTAAGAGAGCCCAGCTAAACCTTCTGTCTCTTGAGGGTGGAGGGTGGCTAGAGGTTCTAGGAGACATTTGCACTGAATAATTTATTTGCATTCTATTCAAGTCTCACCCTAAACTGCTGGGAACTGATAGTTCCTGAGAGTCCTTTCTTTTTAAGGCCTTTATCAAGTGCTCCAGTATTTCTGCAGTCTCCTGATGTCTGCTCCAAATGCGAGGCTCAGCAGGCCTAGGAGCAACCATATGTAGTATCAGGATTTGTTTTTAGCCGCAATAGGAAGTTCAGTTAAAAGGAAAAAAAACAGATTCTGTTCTGACTTGTTACCTGGAACAGCTGCACTGATTTAAATCTTCTCTTGGGCCTCACAAGAAAGTTTATCCATATTAACTTTTCAAGCACACTGTTGAAACCATGTCTGTGGATATGGGGTAATTCTATTAGAATTCAAGTGGCCTGAACCAATCTCAGCAAGACTCACCCTGGACTGCTGTTCCAAGGTTCTGCATGCTGGATGTCAGTCCTTGAGGGTTTGGTGTGTCACTAACCTTGGCATTAATGCTGTGGGCAGAACCCTCGTTCTGGGCCCACCATGGGCAGTGCCAGGGCTGCCTCTCCTTTTATGTAACCAGATCCTTTCCCTGCCGACAGAGAAGGCAGCAGAAAGCTCCCATTCCTTGTACAAGGGAGGGCTTCACTAATGCAGCCATCAGAGGAGCCCACTGCAAAATGTCATTGCAGGCCCCAGGAGGAGTTTTTCCAAAAGCCCCTCAGAAAACCTGGAAACGGTCCAAGGTTCCCAAGAGCAGCATCCAGCGTTCCTAGCTCTCAGCACAAGGCTGTGGAGGCCCAAAACCTCCCTTTCTTCCCAGCACAGGCTGACAGAGGCAAGTCCCTGAGCATGCCCTCCCTCTTTGCTTCTTCCCTTTGTACTGGGGAGGGGGTAGCAGCACCTCTGTGCTGAAGGAAATCTCCACATGAAAACCACAAAGAAAAGCTTTTGCATCCACCCTTAAATTGCAACATAGGTCCTGCAGCCACAGAAATGTGCTGCTCTACACCTGATAATACACCTAATACTCTTACTCCTACTAACACACCTAATAACAGGCACTGAGCACTTAGTGACAGACATGATGTGCTGCCAGGTTCACAGTGATGCTCATGAAGTGTCATTTTCGTTGTCACTTCTCCCTTCCCCAACTTGGGTGCACAGACACCTCTTCCCTGTGTGCCCAGAATTTCTCAGCTATTCCCCATCTGACTGGGACTGTTGTAATGATGCTTCTTTTTCTCCTTCAGGTTCTGTATATCAGGAAGAGGAAGAGGTAAGTAAGGTCTGTTATTGGCTGAGGGGAACTCAGTGCTTCAAAATGCAGGGGGAGCTCAGAAGGAGACGGGGAGATGGGGAGAGTGTAAGGGATGGCTGTGTGAGGACATTGTGTGACTGAGGCTGGCACTGGGCACCCTCTGACACCAGAGTGTCCAAGACTCCACAGCTTTGGAAGGAGAATAAGGCTGAGCAGGTTCAGTGGTCCTGCAGACTCACCACACTTCATCTGTGAGAGGCATCAGAACAGAGCACAGGGTTCTGGCTGTATCAAGGAGTTGGGAACTCCATTGTGAAAGGTGTGGAGCTCAGGTTCCAGCCATTCCCAGATTCCCGTGTTTTCCAGCAGCCCAGGCAGTGACAGCAACTGGCAGTGGCACAGTGCAGAGATGCAGCTTCAGCCTAGGAGTTAATGTCTTAATTTCCTTGCTAAGCTCCTGGCTGAAAATAGAAAGGAGAGCAGCGTGCAGTGAGAATCCTGTCTTGATTCTTCCACCTCACAGGAGGGACTCAGTGAAGATCCATAAGCTGAGGTACCTCCTCTCTCTGGCTCCTTGAGGCAGACCTGGCCAGGCCACAGACTTCAGAAAGTGCTGCTGCCCACTGTAAAACCTCCAGGGCCAGCCCCCAAGCCCCCAGGTGTGGGTGCTGCTGCAGGAGCAGTCAATGCTTGGCCTGTGAAAGTAGCAGGAGATAATGGCTGTGCTGGTAAGCCCATGGAGAAGCAGGGGAAGAATGTGTCATCCTAACACTTGCCAGAATAGATATTTGTGGTGGCACTGCCAGTAACTGCTTGTGTGTTTCCTTCTACTCCAAAACTCAGCTATAGCCAAAGGCAGGACTCAGTGTTCTCTCAGGAGCCACCCCATCCATCATCCATCTCTGAGGAGACCCTTTGAGTACTAATTCATAGCTCTGTCTCTTGGAGCCATGATACAAGAGCAGGAACAGTGTCCACAGGCATCAGCCCCCTGTGAGAATCCCTCTTTCCTATTTTCTATTTGTTGGTTATTATTTTCTGTTTAATTTTTTGTACTTCAGCCCCAGAGTCAAAGTCCTCTCAGGCCACTGGAGCTGGAAGTGAACTGCTGCTGGCAGACTGTGGCATGGCAGGAGGGGGCAGAGGGACAGGGGGAGAAGTCACAAAATGCCAAGCCAGTATGTTCCACTGTTTCTTTTGTCCCTCCACATAAAGGCTAATCTTTCAAGGTCTGCAAGAACTCAAATCCCGATTCCTCTGTGTGTAAATGCCTGCCAGCACAGATTAGTGATGACAATTAATCCCTGTAACTGCATTCTGGGTGTCTTCCACTCCTGCCAGCTGTGTGCAGTAGGTTCTCAGCCTCACCCAGCAGGAGCCACAGGAGCAGCATCCCCGTGCAGCAGGAGAAGCAGCCTGCAGGAAGCTCAGCAGTGGGGTGGGGCAGCAGCCTGAGCCTGTCCTTGCCAACCAAGCCTTTCCCTCCCTCCTGTGGGCAGGTTGGAGAAGCTGCGGCACCAGCTCATGCCCATGTACAACTTCGACCCCACCGAGGAGCAGGACGAGCTGGAGCAGGAGCTGCTGGAGCACGGGCGGGATGCAGCATCTGCCCAGGCATCCCAGAGCAAGGTAGGCAGCAACCAGCAGGAGTCACTGCAGCCACTGCTGCCTGCACTGCCTGCCTACAGGGCCAAGGGGATTGTGTAGAGCTGCAGGGCAGGGAAGCCATGCAGGACCTCAGAAGGACATCCCCATCTCTGCCAGCCCTGGAGACAGGGACTTGAGCATTTTGGAGTGCTTAGGGTGGACTGAGGAGTCGGGCAGGTCTTCAGCAGGAGGCTCTCTCCTGCCCAGAGTAACAAGAGAGCAGAAACTGGAAAGAAGGGCTTCTCACCACTGTTTGGGTCCAGCTTCACAGGGTTGTCTGTTCCTTTGTCACCATCACCACACAAAAAGCCTTTTTCAAAGAGCCAGCAGGATGGCTGGACAGGTGTCTCTTACCCAGTGACACAGCCTGTCCTTGGAGCAGACATACCTTTCCTCTCATGCATTCCTCTCCAGCTGCTCTGTGTTCTCTGTGTCACCCCCTGCTTTTCCCATCCAGGAGTTCCCCCAAACAGTTCTCAGTTTCCACTCACTTTATACCTTCAGAAAACCTGTAGCAAGCTTGGTGTGGGCAGAAAAGGAAAGAGGAAATAATAAATACTGTAAGTGTAAAATACTTACCTTGAGACACTGTCAGCCTGCTAAAGATCAACCAACATATGGAATATACTAGTTTGGAAAAGCAGGAAATGTGTGTGCATAAAAGCAAAGGATCTTGTCCTCCAAGTAGCACATACTAGGGCAACATCAGATCCCTCTATTAGTCCACATGGGGGCTTACCTGGAGGCAGTAAAGGGGGGAAATTGTAAGGCCAGAGTTAACCTCAGCACAGTAAAACCACAATCATCCTCTCCAGGGACTGGCCAGCAGGATACCTCAGATCCCTCTTGCTAATGCTTGGGAAGTACAAGAGTTTGGAGATTCAATGTAAAAGGAGAGGGAGAGTCTAAAACAACAGCTCGAGTTCAGGCAATGGCACATTTCCAGGCCTTCTTGCTATCTCAAGCCTTTTCATGCTGCCTTGTACATATAAATAGCCCCAGTAATCCAATGATGTGGGGATTTTAAACTGGCACGGATGTGCCGAGTTGCTCTCCAGCCTGTTGTATTTCCCATCACAGCCTTGTAATGCCTTGTTAGCCAGGCAGCCTCCCTTGGAAGGGGTGAATGCAGTTCCAGGCACAGCCTGAGCCCAGCACAGCCTGAGCCCAGGCAGTGCTGGCTCTGAGCTCTGCTGTCCCCTGCAGGTGCTGCTGCCCAGCCAGGGCGCCCTGCAGAGGCCCAGCCGCCTCGTGTTCACCGACGTGGCCAACGCCATCAACGCCTGACAGGACCCGCCCGCTCCCGGAGCTGCTGACAGCAAGGAGGAGGCCAAAGCACTGACTGCCCTCCAGCATGGCTGATGCTCTGAGCCCAGCTAGTCACCTGTTGGTTTGTGTCACACACGGGCACAGCAGTGCCAGCAAACCCTTTGTAAGGGCAGTGGTGATTTTCTGTGTTTTACCACTGAAAGGTCCTGAGCTCCGCTTTCCGGGCTGGCACTGCCTGGCACCACGCACCAAGCTCTGTGCTCAGGAGCAGTGCTTGCCTTGTGTCATTAACGTGTCAGAGCACAGGGCCGTGCTCTCTGGGTCAGGGAAGGAGGGAGGTGCACAGTTCAGAGACCTTCCCCTGGCTGTGTTTGCCCAGGCCCAGGGAAGGGGATGGAGGAGTCTCTGTGTGCGGTGACCAAGCTGTGGCTGCTCCCGAGTGGGGACTGGTGGCAAAGCCTCTGACCCAGGGGAGCTGCCTGCCCAGCTGAGGGGTGAGCTGGGGCACAGCAGGGAGAACAGGCACGGGCTCATCCCCTCCCAGGCCTGTGGCTGCTGATAAACGTGCACCGAGGGGATGTTGAAGCACAGGGAATTCACTGGCTTTAAAAAGTGAAACAGTGAGTGTTTGGCTGGTAACAGCCGAGGAAGTGGCTGAATATTCCAAATTAGAGCTGCTGTATAGACAGAGGGGTTTCACACAGCTAGAGGCTGGGACTGTCACTGTCTGCCTGTGTGAGCCCTGCTGCTGGAGTAACAGTGCTTGGGCCACAAAGAAGAGTTGAGCAGAACTAGTGTTCCAATACTATTTATCCCCTCCTGCTTTGGCTCAGGGAAGTTTCTACAGTGCAGAGTGTTAGCCAGGAAAAAAGATTAAGCTTTGAAATACTTCCTTTTAAAAAAGGAAAAACATGTATTGGCTCAACAACAGCCCAATGTCTGCCCCCAGAGGTGACTAACAGCTGGTTTGTACTTCCTTACCTGCCAGGACCTGCAGTCAGAGCCTTCTCTTCTTGCTGCTGAAGGGAACACAGAGCTTTGCATTAGCCTCTGCTCGAGTTACCTGCTAGGAACAGGTAGGTGGGACTAGACAGGTAAGCCAGGGGTTTCCCTGTAGCCCTGAAGCATCTCGCTGCCTGTGCACCCTTCAGGGCTGCTGGAGGAACAGAGTGCAGGGGGTCTGTGGCCCCCTTGGCATGTGGCAGGCAGGGTGGGGACTGCAAACCTTTTGGTGGGCACTGGCCCTAAGTGTGCAGAGGAGCACAGGAGCCAGGGACCAGCAGCAGTGTGCAGCCATGCCCTCATCACCTCCTGATCTTTATGTGGTTACAGGCATTTGTCAATCAGATTTTAATTCCATCCACAGCACCAGGTAAAAGGCAATCAGGGCAAGGCAAAATTTGAATGCAGATCTAAAGCTTTATGCAGGGAGTTGTTTCTGGGTGGCAATTCAGGTATCATGTGCTTTGTTTCAAGTCTGGACCTGCCAGTTAGTTCTTGTTCTCCCAAATACTTTCTTTTCTTCTCCCATCTGATTGTTTTTCCCATATTTATTAAATGCAGACTCTTTCCTGGGCCCTTTTCCTGTCCCTGACCCCTGCAGGGCACAGCTCTTTACCAGCATTCCCTCTTCCACTGACACAGCTTCCCACAGGGCTGAATTGGTTTTGGTTTTCAGTATCCAGCTGTCTTTTCAGAACTAGGGCTTCCAGGGAATCTATTGGGGTTGGAGTGTGGAAAACAGCCCAGTCCTCGCTGCCAGGAGATGTGGCAGGAGGCACTGCCAGGCTGCTGCTGTTTGCCCCAGGGATGCTGCTGGAGTGAAGATGCAGGGTACAAATACTCAGTGTAATGCAGATTAGGTCCTTAGAATCTGGAGTCTGTCTGTGGGTATTCTAGTGATCAGCTGAGAGACAAACACCTCCCAACACACAAACCTCCCCTCTTCTGCAAGTGTTTACTGAGAGCAGCCACACATCTGCTTTCTCCCTCCCCTGCCTGTCCCCTTTCCTGCTCTGCAGCAGTACAGGGATGCACAGGGCAGCAGTGTCCAGCTGTCTGAAATCGCAGCGTTTTCTCCAGAACTCTCAGGAGTGGAAGGTCAATGGTTGCTTTAAACTCAACAAAAGATCAAGTGTGAGCTGAGCTGTTTGCTCAGTGCCTCAGCCCAGTGTGCTGCAGCAAAGCAAACACACCTACAGAGGAATTCTCTTGAACCACTCTCCCTGTGATGGTAGGCTTTGTCCTGTGATGACTGCCCTTAGAATAAAGAAGTACAGATAATAAGACTAAAATAATATTATGGGGAATTGCTGGGCTCATACTGGAGTATTCTTTTAGTTGCATAGCGCCTCTCCTCTCACAGTTCTTGGATGTATAATAGCAGAAGCATTATGATGTAATTTAATTCAAGTGTTTCTGTGTTTTAAAGCATTGAAATATAATAAAACTATTTACATGAAAGTCTAGTATGATTGTCTTCTTCCCCCCATCATTTGCATTTTCCCACAGAAACTGCTGCCAGTCCTGAGCATCCAGAGTACAAGAAGAAATCCCAACTTACCCTTAAACTGATTTCCTGTACAAAGCAGGGGTTCCTGAGCTCACCTGCAGCTCTGCCCATGCCAAGGGGAACAGAACACGATGACACTGTTGATAATTTCACATTTGCTGCTGCCTCATCTGGCCCACAGCCCCAAAACTTGGGACTAGTTAGGAAAGCTGTCAGATGAACTGAAGAGGCAATGCACAGGCAGAGAATTAATTGTATGAAAAGCTAAATAACCCATTGAACAATGCAGGGGAGAAACAGACTCGACTGTGGAGACTTCTGGGTGTACATGTCAAGCAGAACTGGCTTGTGTTCCAATCAAGCCTCCAAGACACACAAAAGGATGGAATTAGGCATCCACATTTGGCCTTTGGAGCCTGTCTGGTTTTCTCCATGTGGGATTGCTCCTCTCATTATTTCTTGTTCTCACATCAATCTGAGGCTGCTCCTGAATGACCAAATTTTTGTTTATAATCCCCAAAACTCCAGGTCAAGAGACACTCACCTTGTCCAGTGATGTGTGTGTGTGTGTGTGCTGAAAGTGCTGCACAAGGAGGAGGCAAAGCAGGAGCCTGGGGGGGATTTTGTTTAATACCTTTATTTGAAACAAACTTCAAGGCTAATTTGCAAGTTGCCAACACTCTCTATGCCTTTACCAAAACCATTTATGGGAAACTTCCAAACTTTGCCAGACAACAAACCTTGCTCATCTCCTGTGGTTTAACCAACTCCAATGACCTCTTACTTTTGGCTGAGCCACACCAAAACTGCCTCAGCTTAAAAACGCTTGACGTGCACTTGCTTAGAGGTAGGTTTGTCTACACAGAAAAGGTAATTAACTACATGGGAAATAAAAATGGTTATCATTTCAAAAAAGACAATCCAAGTGATCCAGTGTGAGATCCTGGCTCCCTGAAGATGTCTGGAGTTCTGCCCACCTTTCACAGGCATTGACTTCTATTCTAATTCTGTGTAAACATGGAAGCTGAAGTTATGGCTTCGGGTTTCAACTACACACAGAAGAGCTCCTCCTAAAAGAGTGGAATTGTGTTTGTTCTCTCCCCACACTTGCATTTTTACGGAAACAAGTTCTTTACTGTGGTTTTTCAGTAGAGTGGTATGAGGTAGCAAAGGCTAGATTTTTTTTAATTTTAAGAGAAGTACATTGCGTGCACTTCCCAGGGGAATACTGCTAACCTAAAGCAGATGGATTTACTATCTAGCCAACACAGTTTGCACTCCTATTCCATGCCACCACTGAGAAAGGACTGACTGAGGTCACAGGAAAAGCCTGAGTCTCTTACAGATGTAATCCCTAATCCATTTAGCAGCTGAAGTTCCAGCCTCACTCAGCAACAGCTCTCAGGTAGCAGGGGTTAATTAAACAGGCAGTAAAGCCGTGCAGACAGAGCCCTGAACCTGCCCATTCACCTGGAAATCGGGCACAGAAGTTGGTGCAGTGTTTTGGTCTGCTACAGGAGTGGCCTTTGAACACAGATATGAACTACAGCTGAACCTGTGTGTGCACTGAAGGGCAGCAGAATTCAGGGGAGCACCAGCTGCACCTTCTCACGTGAGCACCAACAGCACAGACTCACTGGTGTCCTGTCCCACCTGGAGTCACCCCACAGCAGGAGCTGGGGTCAAACTCTTGTACCTGGCAGCACAGCTCATCCCATAGCACAGGATTTAGGTCAGCCCCTGTGATCTAATCCATTTAGTCCCTCATTTCTCTGCTGTCTGGTAGGGGAGGCACAGAGATGATCTGTGATGCAGTTTTCTGCTGTGACCACCAAACTCCACACACAAGAGAGCACCCTCTGGGCAAACCAGACACCACACAGGATTAGGAGTGGGACTCATCAATACTAAGCAGAATTAATGGAGTCATCAGTACTAAACTGGGTGGATTGGACAAAATTATCCTAAAGGAAAAAAAAACCCACTTTCCCCTCATTATCTCTCCAATCAGCCCTTCTTCTTAATTCTGCATACATTTTCTTGTGTTAAATAAATACTTGCCAAGGGAACAGAACTCTGATGAAAAGATAATAAATGAGTTCAATATATACAGCCATTTCATGGGTTTCTGCTATGCACCACCATAAATTTAAAGCCAATTATGTTCTGTTTAAATATTTAACACTGTAAAGCTAGCCAATTTTACATCCTGTCAGAGATAATTGAAATACCCACTTTGTCCCTTTAACAGGCAGGCAGAACATCCAGGAGATGGAAAGTAGCACTGGGATTTCACTATTTGCAACTGGATATTGGAAATATCCTGAGTTCCTCAGAATTTAACAAGTTCAGCTCTGATGCCAAAAGCACAAATCTGCAAACAGTGCGAAACTGAGAGCAGCCAGCAACAATCTCAAACCAACTGGCTACTGCTTGTCTCCCAAAACGAAACTATCAGCAGCTTTTATTTGCATAGTTGTGACACTAGAGGACCCCACACACGCATGTTAGGGACTGAACTTAAACTAATTTAAATTGAATCCCAGGGCTCTGCAAGGAAGCAACTTTTGTATGACTGGTTCTTTACAGACACTCCTTTGAAGGGATGAAATCCAGTGGCTGTGACTAAGCTTGTGTGCACTTAGAGCTGCCATCAGACTCGGGGGGAGAGGCACCAGGACAGAAGAAGTTAGAGAAGAAGGCCCTGAGCTGATCATGTGAAGATAAAAATTTCAGAATCAATCCCTACTAAGACATCACAGTGCAAACTTTCCCCTAAAGCATGCAAGGTACTGGCCACTGGAACAGCAGCACAGTGCAAGCTGGAAATGCCATGAAGGTTTTTCTTTCTGAACTAGTCAAGAAAAGACTCAAAGGTTGTCTTTCAGATGCAGTCCCTATGGGCAACACAGCAAAACTCCATTCTTGGCACTGCTCCCTCAGTCTGCCAGAGGTGATACAGCAGACAGGGCATTAGCTGTGTAAATAGATTTCCCTTCCTGTATCTGTATTGCTAGGTCAACTTTTGTTAAAATACTGCTCTCTGTGGCAGGGCAAGGCACCAGGTTATCCAAGTAATTTGAAAAGAAATTATTATTACACTCACAAAAGATAAACTACGAACTGTAAAAGGGATCTCTCCAACAAGGCATTTGCCATTTCTTCCCCTAAATCCTTGTTAGGATGTTTGTGGTAAGCAAATCCAGAGGCAACAGGAGAGAGCTTGGCTAAAACTACACAAATGAAGAATCTGAAACACAACATTAAAGTCCTGTTTGCTTCCCACTCCTCTGGCTTCAGCAAGACATGAACAGGTGGGGCACTACTGAGCTGCAGCAGGGATGGTACTCAGGCCTCTCCTGAGACCAGCGGTTTTGCCAGACCGGGATCCCTCTTTTCCAGTGATGCCTAAAGGAAAGATCACAGGAGAGTGAGGGTTAGAGCTTTGGGTCCAGGAGCCCACATACCCTTACAGAGCCAGTACAAGGCTGGGAGGTGTCAAGGATCCACTCCCCAACATCCCCAAATGTCTTCACACCACCATTTCCATTGCTCTTGTACCAGCTCCAGGCCGAATGGAGCTCCTGACACAAATGGCTTCCCTGAGGCTCAGCACGAGGCTCCTGAGGGCCCAGAAGGGACAGTTGGTGTCAAATTGGTGTCAAACTGTCTGGTTTATGCTCTGCAAACACTCATCACCCACCTCTGCTGACAGCCATTATGTATTTCCTCAAATCCTCATGAGACACCAAGGACTCCAAGTGCCCTACCCAATATTACACACCAGGGGAGTAGATGTGCAGAGTGTCTGGAATGGTGTGAGTGGGGAATGTTTGTGGCTACACAGGCTTGCTGTGATCTGTGCCTCACCCCTGCCTTTCAGGAGAGCTGAGGAGAGCACTGGGGCAGCAGAGGAAACAAAGTGAGACAAAGTTTGTGTTAAAAAGAATGCAGGGATGGCAAGACAGACAAAAAGGAGAAAGATCCCGAGGCTGCCCAAGGCTGCTTCCCCAAGGCTGCTTCTGGGCTTTGCACTGGCTCTTGGAAATTTTACCCAAAAACCAACCTCTTTTTCCCCTCACACCCACAGTCCATTAGCCAAGTACAGTTACTTGGACAAACCACATCTGCCACTGTGGCTTAGGAGCCTCTGAAATGAGATTCATCAATCCTTCAGTAATGGTACTCACAGAAAAAAACCCAAATGCTTCCTGACCCAGCAAAAGAGAAATGTTAATGCTGGAGTTGTGATTGGCAGCATCTACAGGTAGCAACACAACAGAGCCTGATCCATTAACAAATTCCTGCCTGCTCTTGGATAATCTGGAGTCCCCCATTGCCAGTGCCCTGGGAAAACTAGAGCCAGATCCCCAGGCAAAGGCCACAGGAAAAAAACCAGCTGGCACTAAATGCCCCACTGGAGGCTTGCAAATCTTGCCTATTTCTAATTCAGGTCTGCATGCATCTTGATTTTCTCTGTAACAGAATGAGAGACAGAGTCAGTGTTTATTTCCGCAATTCATCTGAGTGCTGCAGACATGAAGCCCAGGACAGATCTCTCTCACACTCAAGAGTTGTGCAGTGTCCAACTAGCAGGATGGGCAGGCACTTGTACCCTCCCATCCCCTCCCTGGTGCAGCACCACAAAAATCCTCAGCTGGAAGGAAAAAACAAACCACCAAAGCTCTCAATGACCAAAGCTCTGTCTCTGTCTAAAGCAGAGGATCATTACAAGATCACAGACTGCTGCTAACAAGTCTCAGAGCCAGCCTCCTGCATGAGCAGCATAAAAACTTGCAGGCATATAATACCCCAGTTAAACCCAGACCCACAGAATGGGGTAATCCAGAAATTACCTGTCTGCAAGCTGCTGCAGCTGCACTGTGCCTGCAAACCTGAGGAGCTACAGTTTGCAGCAAGCCAGAACAGCGTGCTTCCCCTTTCTCTTTCCAGTCAGAAGTTTTAAGCCAGGATTACCACTCCATCTCAAGTTCCTGAGCAACTAATTTAAGAACTTTTCCATTGGAAAAAGGAAGAGGATTGCCTGGTTTCACACTGTAGACACTTATCCCCCTGACATCCTGGCTGTTTCTTTGTTCTCACAGAGGTGCAGAGTTCCCCAGAGCAGAGGTGCCCTCTCCATGCCCGTGGGGCAGGCACAGCGGCCGGGGCTACGCTCTCTGCGTGTCCCTCCAGCCGCAGCATCCGCCGCTCCTGTCACATCTGCGGCTGCCTCACTGCAGCACCGCCTTCCTGTGAGGGACAGGATTCCTGCTGCCCTGCCCCGGGCCCCACTCACACCGAAAGGAAGAAGAAAGCGCCGCGCCGGCTGCGGTTTGGGCGGTGTTTAACTGCACCGGAGCCGGCCGGAGGTGAGCTCATCCCCGGCCAGCCTGCGGCTCCGCTGATGTCAACGCAGCTCCATGGCAGGAAGCGATACGGGAGCAGGAGCCCCGCAGGAAACTGAATTGAGCAACTGAGCTTAACTCCTCTGCCATTTAACCGTGGGGCATTTCCAGGGACTTTCTAAGAACCCCGGGCTGGGCTGGGCTGCCCAGTGTCGCTGTGCACACCAATGGCAGGACGGAGCAGCTTCCCATCTGTTAGCAGAAAGTGATGAGTATGTGGAAAACTGCTCTGGAAAGTAGGGTAGCTTCCTTCAGGAGGAGGTGTGGGGGTGGCTTGACAAGTTCATTGTGACCATTTGCCTTCTTTGTCCTCGTTGCTAATAATCAGCAAATGGCTCGGTTTGAACTCGTAAAAAGTATTTGTCTTTTAATTCCCTTTTTCTGGGCTTAAAATAAACCGACACTGGGAGCAGCGGTGCTGCCACATGGCAAACCAGGCAACACCTGCCTCCCCTGGGTTCCTGGCCCTTCTCCCTCCAGGGAAAACTCTCCATGAAGAGCTTCCTGCAAGGCCCACTGAGGGCAGGACACAGATGCATACAAGTTTTCCTGGAATCTACCTGGAATCTTTCCTAGAATCTACCAGGAACAGTCCTGAATGGTACAGACTCAGATTTGTATTTTCACAGGGTTCAGGCGAGGCTGGGGCTCCGAATGGTTCATCTGTACATTCCCACAACAGTGATAACAGTTACTTGGCATCCCATCTCACAGAACCTTAGATAAATTGAAGTCTTCTACAGGAACTGGCCAGTGCCATCACTGTCTATGCTGCTGAGGCACCTCTGGCAGTGCCAGCCACTGTCAGAGAGTTCTGCCTTAGAGTACAAGCCAGGAAGGAGAGGGGAAGATCATCCTGGAAGCATTCTGGAGTTAATCCCAAGCACTAAAATGTCCCAAATGGGGACCAAGGGATCTTCTATTCATAAAGTTTTTCAATTAAGGCAAGACATTAACAGCAGACTATTTTCACTTTTGACACACCAGCCAGACAAGTTCACTGAGCTATACCTGTACCAGTGACCAGAACCTCAGATGTATGACTTCGTGGAAAGACAGACAGATTTTCCTCCTTTCCTGTTTCTCTACCTCCACTTCTGCTGAAGTAGTCACAACTGAATTAGACAGAAGGAATGTGCCTGGAAGCCTTCCAAATGCTCCTCTATTTATAGGATTTACCAGAAAGGCTGCAGCCAGTGCTGGAGCTTTGTGGGTTTGTGCATGGTTTGCCAGAGTGTGGCTCCACTGTTTAGTCTCGTGTAATTATGATTATCTAATTTCAAACCTTGTGTGGCTGGTGCCGAGTTCAAATTCAAGTCACTTCTTTCCAGAGGATTTCCTCCCCGAGACTCTCCTGCTTGGACCACTGCTTGAGGCTACAAAGAAAAACACCGAAAATAAACTAGTTCCCCCCCATGCAAAATCAGTTATTGAAAGACAAAACTGCAAATATGCAAAGTGGAAGGATTATTATTTACACAAGACTGTGCAGCCCTGAGAGCACATCCATTTGCCACCAACTCCTATATCTAACCATAGGCAAAAGCACACACCAGGACATGGAGTGTCCACACACTTTCACAAGTCTCTGAATAGTTGTCAGAATCCCTAATAAACCATCCCATTACCAGCCTTGTGAGACACAGCCCCACACTTTGAAAAAATCTGCCCATTATGCAGCTGTAGAGACTTTTCTTATCAAGAATATTTTCTATATTTCAGGTTATTTCCCAGTCTGCATCAGCTAAACATTTTTGTCTATTGACAGTTAAAACAAAAATGATCGTTCTTTTTCTTCTGCTTTGGATTTGCCCTCCGAAAATTCTTCAGCTTTTTAATTCTGAACTGAACCATCAGAATACTTCACTAACAGAAGTTAAAATGACACATTTTGAAATGTTAAAAACTCTAGCTCTTCCTGCTTGTCTTTGAGATTTGTCAGTCCACAAATGACACCAGCAGAGTTCACTGGGTAAGGTTTTGTTCTGTAGGACACAGCCACTTCTGCCTCTGATGGTTTTCCATGGAGTTTGAGGATCCCAGTTTACACAGCTGGTTCTTTTAAGCACTAAACACAGGCTAACACTAAGGTAACACAGGCTTCCCTAAGCAGTGTATTCAAATAATATAAATGGGCTTAGGAAAAGCAATGGGCTTTGAGCAAGAGCAGTGTGCTGAACTAGACTGTTACCTTCACACCTGGATTGCAGAGAACAAACGGATTTATGAACAGTTCCCTTGTCTGGGAAGTTCTGCACAGGGTTTGCAAAGTTTCCCACTATCCAGGAAATACCTGCATGGCAAGGTCACTGTCCCACTAGAAAAGACTTCTGATCTCTCCCATATCCTGGCACTTCCTTGCTGGTGAACATTTCCTTCCAAACCTGCTGCTCTTTCCCTCTGGTTCTGCTGAGCCAGGAGTGTTCCTTTCCCTCCTGAGCACTCCTGTGCCACCACAGCTGTACAACAAACCTATGGATCCAGCACCAAGTGCACAGCTTGGCCTTGGATCTAGCAATTTTTGTGATGCACATTAAATAATGGTTTGTGGCTGTATTGGGGGGTTTTTTAATCACTCCAAATGACAGCTAATATACCATTAATAGTTCACAGGACTGAATATCCTTATTGATTAAAAGCTTTTGTCTTGTTTTCACACCTGAAATGTTTTATTCTTAGCTACTGATTCTTACTAATCCTTTGTTTGCTGCATAAAAGAGTCTCCTGCTGGCAGGACTCAAAGTTTCTCCATTCATCAAATTTCTCTTTTAGCTTTATTTTAAGTTTTTTCTTTTGAGACAAACTGACATGCTAAGCAATTGCTTCAGTCTTTCAAGTCTCCTGGAAAGACAACCCCTCTCTCTAAGAAAGGATGGAATCTCTGGTCTGACATTCCAAGCCTGAGAAAGTGCCATACTGGAAGTCCAGTATGTCTTAAATTAAGTACAGCATCTCCCCTGAGCTCTCCGAATTCTTCAGTAGCTGAATCTTGGAGGCATCAGGAAGGCAGTCAGAGCTCCCCTAAGGAGCTATCAAGGCTGCAGGAATGCTGTGGCAGACACGGAGTGTGAGAAGGGCAAACACAGCTGAAAGCTGCCCAGGATCTGTGACTGGAGAAGAGGGAAAGGACTGCACACCATACTCATACCATACTCACACCATACTCACCCACTTGCGGGGCCTCCCTCTTGGCTTCTTCCCAGCTGGAGGTTCTGCCTTTATGGAAAGCAAAGGGGGAAAATATTGTCAGCTCTCAGCTTTGCTGAGCATTGTGAGTAAACCCCTGAACATGGCCAAGGGGACCTCTGTATAAAGGTCTCATCTCACAAGTAGCAGAAGAAGCAAAAGCTGGGGATAAAGACAGTTGAGGAGGAAACACCTGCCTGACTTCACTGGCAGTGATGATTTGGCAGTGGTGGAGGAGAAACACTGGAAGGAAACTGCTGAACAGGAAGGCTGTGAGGTGAGTAAGGACTAAAACCACAATAACTGATTTGTCCAACAGTGGCAATCAAAGCTGAGCTGAATTAGGGGCAACTTTCACTATCTTTAAGCTAAGAGAAAACTCCCCTGCTTGTCTCTGTGGCAGTGCTTCTCTCCCCTGTAAATGAGATAAGCCATTTCCTCTCACCGTTCCCCCACTTAGAACACTTGCTTTCTTGCTTCCTTTTGGCCTTCCTCGTGGTTTCTTCACTGGCGGTGATTCCACAGCATCCCGTGGGACAGTAGCTGTGTTTCCACCACCCTCCTGGGATAAAAGGAGAAAATTATTTAAGCAAGAGGATCCCTGAAATAATTTATGTTCTCTCATTCTAGTTGGTCTTGGACCGTCTTACCCCACATTAAGAGCACCCAGACCCCTAAACTGCTGGTTGTCTCTGCTTTTCCAGCTGTGAAGTGCATTAGAAGATGATCAGCAATACTCCTACCTCTTTGTCTTTTGGGCTGGGGAAATGAATAAGTTCCAAAAACCTTGACAGAGGGGCCTTGCCTGTTCTACCCAATTATTGGTGCAGAAACAGAGGGTGATGGATGTGAAAGTCTCCAGGCTAGAGCAGAGACTTGGTCAGCCCCTTTCACACATGTCCCAGATGAACTGTCACTGCCTGTCACATCAGAGGTGCCTCTGAGGCCAGGAGCTGAGATTTCCCAGGGTGCAGATCCTGCTGCTGCCCTGGGCAGCCCCAGCATTTACCACAGAACCCCTCTCCTTCCCTTGTCCTTGTCAGCAAGGGCAAGGTTTCCAGGGCTGCCTGCAATTCCCATCAAGATACTGCCATGGCATCCTCTTGGCAGGATGTTCCCTCACCTGTGGCTGCTTCTTTGGTCTCCCCCTCTTTCTCTTCAGGCCCTCAGTCAGTGCAGATGAAATGGGATTCTCTGGTCCCTCGTTGCTCATGTTGGCACTCTCCACTGTTAGCAGACTATAATCCAACAGGTTATCTTCCTGGAATGGGAAAGAAAATTCGTCTCTTCTTTTTTGCTTTATCTTGTTATGGATTCTCCTCTACCTGCAAGGCTGAAATGATGAGAAAGAATCAGGCATGGCAGCTTGCTATTGCTTTTATCAGCTGCAAGAGTTCAGGACCCAGCAGACATTTGGGAGCATAACTGTGCTCTATAAA
This sequence comes from Cisticola juncidis, assembly GCA_013400215.1. Classification (NCBI taxonomy): domain Eukaryota; kingdom Metazoa; phylum Chordata; class Aves; order Passeriformes; family Cisticolidae; genus Cisticola; species Cisticola juncidis. Next base: position 575,874 of record VXBR01002252.1, on the reverse strand, counting down.
TATTCTAGAACCATTCTTTTACCTGGACTATTCCTCAGCTTTCTGAGGCTTCTGGCCAAAGGAGCTGAATCGCTCCAGGCATGGACGATGCTGGTATCTGCATCCACCTTTCCCTGTTTAATCTAAACTAAAAAAGACAATGTCTGCAGCTCTCTAAGCTCCACTCCTGGGAGGCTTCCTCTGCACAAAGAGGAAGGAGGTGGGAGATAAAGTGGTGGTGCTAAGTTATAAATGCACCAGCCAAGAGTAAAGCTTCCTCTGGAGCTCCTTAGTCTCAAATACCAACGCTAATCCTGAGATCAAAATCTGCAGCAAAGAGAGCCTCACATGAGGAGGCTTGAGAGAGCAAGTCCCAGGGTACAAACTCTAGAGAAGTCTGGCTCTGGAGCTGCCCCTCAACAGTTTGTCCTTGGTCACTGATAGACCAGACACAGTCTGGAGAAATGGCCTGACCCCATTCAATGCACTCAGCCCTTGGTCCTACCCAAGGCTCGCTGTTTTCTACAGGACTACACAGGCCCCTAGACCTGGATTTTGCTTGGATCTTGAGCACTAGCTTGTCTCCTGGAAATCTGAATCAGCAGCCTTATCAACCTCCTCCCTGGCCCCAAGCTCTGCTCAGTGCCTGCTGTGGCTGGAATGAGCCCTCATCCAAATTGTTTGCTCTAAGAAATAACCAAGATCATGAGTACAGAATTCAGAGTACACATGAAACCAGAGACCTTCCCTGCTTCTGCCTGAGGTGGAGGTCTGTGAGCCTGGACCCTCACAGCCCAAAGCAGGAAGGAGAAGGGAGACCTTGATCAGAACATCAGCAGAAACCTGAATCCCACCATGAGGAGAGGTGGGGGTCACTGAAGTTTTGTTTGTGTGCGAGTCAAAACCTAACCAAGGGTCTGAGCTCAGCCCACTTACAGCACCTCTAGACCTTGGCTTTCCTTTCCTTCTTACACACAAGGGAGGGCTCAACAAGATGGGAGGGGATGAGGAAGAGAAGGCTGAGCTCAGCTGGACAGAGGCCAGCAGTGCTGGCCGAATTCTCTTTTGTCAGTGGATCTTATCCCAAAATACACAGCTGAGAACAGTGCAGTCAGGAAAGCAGCATCATTTATTGCTTAGGAAAACATGAGTATCTATAAGAATCATGCATTTTTACCTTCTCTGCAAAACCACCACCTGAGAATTTTTTTTTTTGCAACTCTTCACTTTACCTGTTTTATGTCTTCTTTTCCACCTGTTAAATGAAAGATAACAGCAAGCCTAAAGAGCTCTTTTCTCCATCAGCCTTGAGCACTGCAGAGTCCCTAGGTCCCTCCAGCAGGCTCTACCTGAGGCAATAAAGGCAATTCTAAGTAAGGGCACAGCTGCACCACACAGAGTGTGACTCTTTTGTTCAAAACACTGCTGGAGGGCAGCAGCTGGGCTCAGTTCCAGTTCATGCATGAGCAGCCCTATGGAGAGAACTCTCTGGATGCCTGTCTGTGCACACTGCTGGGCCCCAGCTCACAGGTGCTGCTGCACACTCAGCTTTTCTATCAAACCCTCTCATCAGAGGGTGATGGAAAGCTCAGGTCTCTGAGTTCAGGCTGCATCTGGAGGAGAGGCAGTTACAGAAAAAAAAGTTTCTTTCTACTTTCAAGCCATGCACAGTTGCCACCAAGTCCCTGAGAGACAAGCATGAAACACTTGCAGTTTCTTTCAGAGAAGAGCTGTGCTTTTACAGACACAGTTTTGTAGTAAGACCAGATGTTCAAGTTCCAAAGATGAGAGGACCTGAACTGAGGGGGACAACAAATATTCTGCCCTGTGGCCAGCTACAGTTCCTTGAGCCTGCATTTTCTGGTTAGAATTGGGGCTCAAAGGGGCTGGTGCCAGCATCTGGAGCCAGCTGAGGCAGGAGGGGGTAACTGAGGCTCCAGAATGCTCCAGGAGGAGAGAAGCCCCAGAGCCTCTTCCCAAAGGCAGGACTAAGCCAGGCCCAGCTCATGTCACACACGTCTGCTCCTGGATCAGCCCAATGTGCCGCACAGGTGCTTGAAGCCTGCGGAGCCTGAGCCTTCCCTCAGTGCTGTCCAAGCCAGATCCCTGAGCATAGATTCCAGCTGCTTATCTAGGGGAGGCTGTGCGGATAGGAGGGTGGCCAGGAGGGTGGCCAGGAGGGTGGCCAGGAGGGTGGCCAGGAGGGTGGCCAGGAGGGTGGCCAGGAGGGTGGAGTTAAGCATTTTCATTCTATTTTTCAATCTCAGCTTTAATTCTCTGCTTGGTCACCACAGGCTGGACACACAGAATCTGACAGTGATGCAGCAAGTGATCTGACAGATGCAGCAAGGAAACTTGCAGCCTTCACTCCATATCCTAACACAACGTGTGCAGTCGTGACAGACACTGAAGCCACTGCTCTTACTGACACAACCTCTCTCGAGAGCTCACTGTAACTGACTCCTGCATGGAACCCAAATCCCACGTCATTATTCAAGTGGGAGCAACCACAGTGCACAGAATTCATTTTTCCCCAGATGCAAATAATGATCCCCAGATGCACAATGATTTTTTTTTTGCTAAACCTTGCTAAACTAATACACTCTACAATGCCTTTAACATATCTGGCCAGCTTTCTACAGGCAGGACTGCAGACAAGTGCCAGAGACTGCCAGGAGACAACAGTTGCTTTGTACATCTCCCACCATCCCATCACCCACCAAAGGCACATCCTTCTCAAAGCCTGGTGTGAAAATAAAAACACACAAGGAAATTACACAAGCATCAGCTCTTAGAACATTTGTCAGCTTTACATGACTTAAGCAAAATGCAGACAAAGCAAAGGCACCACTATAATTTTACTTCAAATCTCTCAACAATTTTCCATGTATATATATAAACCCCCAAACCAACACTGAGTTGCACTGTATACCAAAAACCAAGGATACCTTCCAGGGTCACTGCATTCCCTGCTGGGATTGGGGCCAGCAGGGGTAAAGCCTAGGCCTACACTGTGTCCACAAGGGCACAAGATCTGAAAAACCCATCCAAATGTTTGTGGGCCTTAGATTACCTTGATGTCAGCCATACACACAGCTCTGCAAATGGCACAGGGATGTGAATGCATGGTTTAGGTAGTACTGAGACCTCTGTGTTGCAGAAATGTCACTTAAAAGAAAGTCTCATGTCCCAAATACATTCTCAGGCACCTGGCAGAGGGCAGGGAATTCTCGCAGCCACAGTACTTGACATCTGATTTAAGTCCCAAGTTGTACAAAGCCAGGTTTTTTTCACATCACAAATTCTCAGGAAAGAAAGGCTCCTCCTGGGGACAATGCAGTTGCAGCCTAACAGAATATTGAACAGTGTTCTTGAGGGACTTTTCCCTTTCCATAGACTACAGAGGAAGCCATGGGGATGATGCTGCTGACTTGGGCAGGTAAATTAAACATCAGAACCTCTCCCTGTTTGTTTCCTCAGGGAGGTTAGACTTTAGGCTATGTCCTTGGGACAGACATGGTGTGACACAGGGATGCTGAGACACTGCACTAAACCCCTCAAACCCTGTGCAATTCAATGCCAGAACGCTTCTCTGGCTGCAGTGCTCACTCACAAAATAAAAGCTTACAAAGCCTTTTACAAAGCATAATAGGAGTGTGATCTGCATTATAGTCTTAACTCCATTGCTGTCTCTGTAATAACTTGAAAAAATATCTCCCAAGCACAACTCCCACCCAGCAGCAAAGCGCCATTGTGCTGCTGTCATGTGTGACAGCAAACCCAGGGGAGCTTCACTGGCATCAACATGTTCACTCTTTATTCCCTCTGCTAAAACATGGAGGGAAAAATGTGGCCCAAGCCCTGCATCAAGCAGAGGAGGATAAAAGACTTTGTTAGTCAAGACATCTAAAGAAGAGGACTAAGAAGGCCAGGCAGGGAGGAAACTCTCATTCCAATAACTGCAGCAATAACGATTTGTGCTTGCATTATGAGAAATTACTTTCACCTTCCGAGAAATCAAATGCTCACATCTTTTCAGATCTCGCAGTAGATCAAGATACAACACAGCTCGTTGTGGTTCCCCATGGACGCTTCTACCAGAAAAGCAGCCCAGCCAAGCATTGGAACAGCTCCCTTGGGAAAGTACAGTGGCAGTAACACTCTGGCAAATGTGCCCTTTCTGCCAGACTTTTCTGTTGAAAGAGGAACTTATGGGCTACTAAATCAAGTTTGTGGGAACAGACGGTAACTGCCACCGGCTCATAAATCATTTCTCAAAATCATAACTAACCTCTCTAGGTGATTTCCCTGACTACTTTGAGTAAGTCTAAAGCTTCTTTGATCTTATGCTTAAAAGTCTTCTAGTTCCTTGCCTGTTAGGTTTTTTTTAAATGAGCAATTTATTGTCACTTGTTCTTGCATCACCAAGTCCTTCAGCAGCATTTCTCTCTCCTCCATTTTTAAACTCTACCAGATTACCCATGTCCCTCACCTTGCCTGGCTGAATAAATCAGCACATTTGTTTCTTAGATGTGATTGTATCTCCTGATCATTTTGGTTGTCATTTACACCCTTTCCAATTTGATTGGAACTCTATGAGTACAAGAAAGATTCTTACTCTCAAAACTGTTTTCAGTGAGGACAGCTTGACTAACTAAATGTCACATGAATCTGAGAAGCATGGGCTTCAGCAGGGAAAATTCAGTTCTTGTGTAATGTTAATAGCATTGGCTTCCAAAATGATTCAACCAGCAGCCTATTCCACCACCTCCAGCACATCCCGACTGATAAAATACCCAGGTCAGAAGATGGAAACTATTTCAGTTTACTGAGGACAAAAGATACAGGAACCACACGGGCTTCAGCGCTTCACATCAGTTCTAGAGACTTGCTCAAGGTCTGAAAGTTTCTGTAGCTCAACAGAGTTACATTTCCAACCCTGTTATAGACTCCTGTGTGCCACCCTAATCCAAGTGCCCTTGTGTGTCTCAGTTCTCCATCCACAAACTGGTGTGCAGCTCCCTGAGCTGAGCAATGCTTGCAATGGGGCTGAGGGCAAAGAGCCTGAGCGAGGCAAGCAAAGGCCATCCTGCCTAGGCCTCTTCTGACACAGCCAGCAAAGGAGGGACAGGAGCTTATGGACTGAAGATCTGTCTACCAGAAAACAGCGCCAGGAGCTTTTTTTTTTAAACATTAGAGACATGCACAGCTCATGGGAAAAGGGCTGATGATTACTGAGTTTCCAACAATGATGTGGACATTACCAGGCTCTGTTTCATCTGTTGTTAGCCTGAAGTATTCCCAGTTCTTCCTCAGAAAAGTGAGGCTTTGCATTTGCCTGTGCAACGAGTCCAGCCACACATGCAGCAGTCCTGGCTGTGCTGAGGTTTTGTTTGTGTCCACATGCACAGGACTGTCCGTGAAGGTTGCAGAATTCCACAGTAAAGGGTTCAACCTCAATCCTACCTCAGCATCATCAGCTACCAGGCTCTATCAAAGCCCTGGGCTTCCTATGGGCAGAACAGGCAAACCAAGGAGGCAGTTACTGATCCCAGGAAGCCATGGAAAAGCACTGTGGGGACATGAAGATCAGAAACAAAGATCTGGAATCTCTTCCCAGCTCTGAACTGGGCAAGTCACGTAATCTTGCTATGCTTCACATTTCCCCTATACCATTATGGAATAGCACTGAAGTATTAACACTTCCCTCAACCTGGGGTGGAGGGATTGAAGATTAAGTAATTCCTTCTTGCAGAGTGACTTTAAGAACCCCTTTCTGCAGAGTGACACTAAGAGCAGCAGAGAACACAGCAAGGCATCATTAGAGGAATGCACCAGCAGCCTCCCCCATGTCCTGTTTGGGAGCACAAAGGAGAGGCAGTGGCAACTCAAGAAATACAGCTCAGGATTAGCTAGGTCCTGCTGAGCAGCAGAACACACCCTCTCTCCCCAGGAAGCTGAAGGCTGGTGGGACCCAAAGCTGCCAGGTGGAGTTCCCTGCCCTGGGAACCCAGCGCAGAGCATTTGGGTGGGAGCTGGGTTCCCCACAGCCACACAGCACTTCCCACCCTCTCCCAAACCCCAGCAGGCAGGGCCACAGCTCAGCTCACTGTCACTTATCTAAGGAAACCCTTGGACCAGACCCAGGATCCCAAGTCTTGAGCCTGGGGTCTGAAAAACCTTTCATTCATTCTCGGGACATTTCCAGCACTGCTCCCAGAATTATCAAGCCAGATCAGTGAGACTCCTGTGTGGACTGTGGACTCCCCAGCATTACACATTTTGAGCCTTTGAGTTAGAATTCTCCCTCAGGGCATTTGTTCAAAGACCCAAGTGTTTTCTAAAGGACTCTTATCTTAAGGTCTCTGTCCAGACACTTGCATCAAAAAGCCAGCACCTGAAGCACTGCAGAGTTAAATCAGTGGAGAAAAACTCAACAGTATTTACAGAACAGTAACAGGAAAAGTAGAAATCTGTGTTTACTAAGAATTTAAAAATCACAGTTACTTAATTTGAGATAGCATCAAGCCTTTTTCCTCTACAGAGAATCTTGTACAGCTCAGCTACCGACATCTGTGCAACACTGTCCACTTGTGCAAAGCCAGGAAATGCCCTCTGCACTTCCTGCCGAGGACTGGCACTGTGGCACCTGGCACAGGGACATGCAAGGCAGCAAGTTCTGTACCTCAGATTTCCTGAAAGTCATTTTTCTCAGTTACCAACCTGCAATTCATTAATGCCCACACCTTAACAAAGCCCAGCACCTTGCAGATGGGCTCTGCAGACGCAGTTCAGATGACGCAGTAAGAAAGGAACAAGATTTACCTGTTGAGAAGTTGGGCAGCACCGCTTGGCTCCCAGCAGAGCTGGCAGTGCAGGCAGGAGAGGAGAGGATCCAGCAGCTGGGAGGAACCTGCAGGAACCTGCACTGTGAGAGCAGCTAGGCCAGGCCTCTGCACACACTCATCTCAGGAGCCTTGCACCCAGCCCAGCGTGGGGCGCGCTCCCAGTCTGCGATATGGAAACAGCGCCAGCGCTGCCAGAGCTCTCCTTCTGATGGCAGCTCTGAGCAGCGACTGCAGCGAAACCCAGCTCCCCCAGACCCGCCTGCAATCACACTGAACACAGCCAAAACCAAGAAAAACCCCCAACCAGACCTCTCACACCAGCCAGCTTCCACGTATTGGCCTGATTACTGAAAATAAGGCCAGTTTACAACATGAAATGAACGATCTGAATAAAGGGGACAGATCATTCATGTACTTCCCTCTTTACAAATGCTAGAGAGAACCATGCTGACCCTGTTTTCTGAAAGAAACAAAACCAAAACGAAACAAAAACCCCAAATGGGCAGCCCCAGGAAGGCTTGTGATGATAAAGTGGTTATTAATCTGAGTGCAAAATGTGCTCAGGGCATTTACATTAAGCCACGAATAAAAATGGGAAGCTGAGTTCAGTTGAGCATAAACATATTTAGAAAGGAGATGCTGCATGGTTCTAAGTCAGGTGTTTTGTATTAATTCTGTGAACAACCATTAGATCTCACCAAAGTCCCCAAAAGTATTTTGCAAAGGAAAACACAGACTTTTCATGACTGCCTTGACATAATCTAGACAACTAGATTGGGTTTTTTTGGGCACATCACCATTAGCAAAGCCACAGACTTAAAATATCTCTATCTGTACCTGCACAAAACCCATTGCAGTATCTTAGAGACAAAATCTGAGGCTTTTCTTTATGCCAAGTAGTAAATTGCTTACGGTGACAGTACCAGCGAATAAATTGAAGACAATTTTTTTTTCCTCAGAGTCATCCATACAAAAAGGTTTCCATCACTTGAGCTCCTCAGTAGCTTCTTTAAATCTAAATACAGCACCCAAATGATTTACTGCAGTCTGGAACAACACCAATGTTGACCTTACAGACAGGGAATGATCTTGTGGTGGAAGCTGTTCACAGCAGCTCTGGAAGTGTGTCCAGTTCCTGCCACATACTTCCCCTGGGACCTCAGTAACAGCACTTTTCTCTGTACTCCATTTCCCACATGCAAAGTGAGGATAACAAACCAGGTGACATCCAGCACATTTAAACAATATTTTCTTTTTCTGCTGTGTCATTTAATATCAGGCAAAGTGGCTCAAGATTTTGTTTGGAGCTCCAAACCACCAATCAAGCAAAATCAGCATGAAATACTAAGAGAGCCCTTTGATCACCCCTGCAACAATGTCTAATCCAAAAATCACTAAATAGTGTATGAAATCAAGTATCTGAAAATTATTATCTGTTAATTTAAATGCATATATATAATTTATCAAATATCCTCCAGCATATGCACTACTGTTCCATATGAAAATATGCAAGCTTTCTTCATTTTTAATGACTTTTAAAAAGTTTTTTAAATATCACTAGAGACAAAGCTGTAAGCATGCTGTACGAACATAATGTAATCATAAGGACTGAGTCAGAACTTGAATTGTTACACTTTGCACAAAATGAAGAAATCTGCATTTCATACAAATACCTCCCAGCAAGTTTATTATTAAACTTGATTCTACAACACTGAACCAGAGATGGTTGACAGTCCGTAAGTGCTAAATAACATTACTAATATTCTACAAATCAAACTCCCAGTTAGGAAATGTCAGATAAAAAATTGGAACATGGAGTTCTATTTAATCTTTACTGGGCACATATTGGAGAAGTGTCTTTAATTTAATATCCACACTTCATAATTTCTTAAGTATTTAAGGCTAAGAGAAATGATTTGATCATCTGTATGATGAAATGACTGACATTTCGTTATTATTCTTGGACTGTGCCCAAAAATCTCACACTTGACAGAGCCATCAGTCCCAGAAAATGTGTTCCTGAAGACAATCACAGAATCATTAAGATTTGAAAATACCTCTAAAATCCAACATTTGAACAAATACCTCCACATCAACTGAACCACAGCACCAGGTGCCACATCCAGGTTCTTGAACACTCCACCACCTCCCTGGGCAGCCCCTTCCAATGCTCACCAACCCCTTCTGTGAAGAAATTCTTCCTGATGTCCAACCTCAGCCTCCTCTGGCACAGCTTGAGGCCATTTCCTCTCATCCTACCGCTGGTTATCTGGGAGAAGAGGCCAACCCCAAGCTGGCTACCACCTCCTTTCAGGGGGTTCCAAAGAATGAGATCTCAAGAGATGGAGAATGTACCACACCCTTGGGCAGTGTTCCAGTGGCTAATCCCTCAAACAGGGTGCCTAATTTACAGCTTGGTTTGTGCTTTCAGATTGCACGTACTGGTTCCTATCATACTTTGCTCAGAAAAGCACCAAGCTTCCCCTGCTCCGTTATCCAGTCCATTCAAACTATTTTTCTGAAAAATTGACGAGACAGATCCGTAAGTCTCACACTAAAGCCTTAAAAAAATCATTGTACCCTTCCTCTCATCTCCAAATATTAGTACCTTTAGGAAGAAGGGTACCAAAGCAGTGTGCCCACTTCAGGAGCAGCCTTGAGCCCTGTTAAACCTCTGTTGTGGTTTAACAGCCATGGATCACAGGAGTCCTTTGAGAACAGGAAATGATGTTTTCATTTCACAAGCTGTCCCCTCCATCCAGTGAACACTGCTGTTTCTTTTCACTTTTTGGCCAGTTCTTCACTGCTCTGTGTAACCTGTCCCAGAGCACCCTGGAGAAGAGCAGTTCTGCTATGGAGATGAGCAGCCTCTGGCCAAGGGCTGAAGCCAAATTGCACCTTCTGATGGAAGGCCCCTTTTGGAGGTGCCCTGAAGGAGGAACAAGCATGACCTAGACCAATCAGCAGAGAAGCAGCAGCAGCCAAATCTAGAGCACAACAATTCCTTAGATGGCACAGGGTCAAATTAGCACAATTTGAGTGACCTGCCAAGACATTCATATTCCCAGAGAGTTTCATGTACTTGCAGCAAGACTTGACCTGCATGAGGGCCAGGCTGTGCCTGCAAGACACTTAGCAGTGTCCTTTAGGAAGCATCCAGATTTTACCACAATGCAGTGCAAGTCTCTGCCTGTACTCCTATTCCTTATCTTCACTCTTGCAGAAACCAGAGCGGTCACTGTGGCACACTGTGAGATACAGGCTAGCACCAACTGCAGATTCATTTGTGTATAATCCCTTTCTGTTAGACAGGTGTGTATAAAAAGCTTCATTCACTGCTATCCTGATCTTGTCAGAACCTCTCATGTGCACAAACCCATATCTCCTGAGTGTAAGGAAAGCTGGATTCATAGTAATTGTTCTACATGTGCTTATTATTCAGGCTGTATTAATGAATATTTTAACTGGAGATTAGGCTGAGGTGTGATTTCCACAAGATAAGAAATAGATTTGCCATGCTCTATTTTATCATTGTAATGGAAGTGTGCCCCACAATACTATCCTTCTTAATTCTTTCATTCAAACTCTCTGGATGACACAGGGTTACAAAATCTCGCTTTGAGAAAGCTGTGGACTCGCTGAAGACCTCAAAAAAAAAATCAGAAAAAAAAAAAAAGGAATCAGAGGCTTAGAAAACATGGCCTGTAAGGAAAGATTGAGAAACTGGGTTGTTAAACCTTGAGATAGGAGAGTAGGAAGGACATAATAATGACTTTCCAATACACAGAGTAGTGCAGCATCTAGAAAGTAATAATGTGGACAGGATAAAAAGTTAGTTTAAAAGCAGAAGTTAAGTTGAACACTGAGGAGAGTCTAATGACTTAATGGTCAGGACAGTAAAGCACTGGATTAAGTTATGAGTTTGTGGAGCCTCTTCCCATGGAGAAACTACATATGGGTCACACACTAGGATTGGTAGTAACAATTCCCCGAGAAATGAAGTGTCTGGCAACTCCTCTTTTCTGAGACATGAAGTTTATAACTAAGTTGCAGTTAAGTATGTTTATGCAGAATTACCTATGAAAGGGCCAGAACAGGTGATTCCTGGGGACCAGGATGAATTTTAACTTGTCCTCCATGGCTGCAAAATCTCCTGAAGTGGTTGGGTATTACTTGAAGCTTTAGAATCCAGCTGGTTCTACAGCTACAAAGCTTGTGATTCATACTGGGAAAATTAAAGAATATTTCACAATTTCAGACCCCAAATTCTGTCAACTAATTACAGGAGGTGATAGAATTTGATTCTTGCAATGGGAAGAATAAATCTTGCCAAAGTAATGCCATAAGCCCTCAGTCTGTAAGAAGGGTGACCTTTTTCTACCTTTATAGCAAGAGACAGTTACTGTTCCTGACAATGTGCAGACAAGGAAGGTGGGACAACTGAGAATGTGAAGTGAAGAGGGAACAGCTTTGCTGCAGGCAAGAAAGGTGCAGCTAGAATTAGAAAGAGCTCACACTTTGGTCGATAAAGCCATGTGGAAACACTGTGAAAAATGGCCTGGGGATGGCCTTGAAGGACCTTAGTAACACAAAATGAACCTTCCACCAGAAAATAGCTGGGTATGAAGGAGGACTAGATGGGAAACTGGAAGACTGGGGGTTGGTGTACATATGGAGGAAGATGTGTATTTCTGAGGGAAACAGTTCAGGCCCATGACTTAGGCTTCCCTCCAAGGGAGGGGAAGAGCAGCATACACACAAAAGTGGTCTGTGGGTATTTAAAGGTGCAATGTAGTGCATACCATGCTCCCTTCCCTAATTTAACAGCATGTATCCCACGTGCAGCTTCAGCACACCAGTAGCTGAATCCTCCTTACAAGAGTTGAAGAGACAGTGAAAAGGGGAAGCTCACATACACCTCTAAATTCTACCAAATCTGTTATGATGTGGCTGAAGAGCTCATGAAGGCTGCTTTGGAAGGATGTCTGCAAAGAGCCACTGAGCATATGGATGGCTCAGCTGCAGAGACAGTGCCTGGTTTACAGCACAGGGAAAGCCTGCAGGCTGTGCCCCTGGCAAGGTGGCTGCTGACTTTTGTTCTCTTTTCCATTCAGTCCTACAACAAACAGCTATAGAAGGAAGCCTTCCTCTCCCTGGAGCGAAACAACAGACTTAATATATAAGCTAAAAGCATTGAAAAGCAAGAATTAAGCTGTGGGACCTATTAGTAATGCCAAATGACCAAATTATGAGGACACCAGCACAAGTGACATAGAGAAGTTCAGTCTCAGTACAAGCACTGTGGTGCAGAATGCACACTCTGTGGTATGATCACAGCACAGCCCCCGCATTGCTGGCACAGGTACAAGAAAACACAGCCCTGAGTACCTGAATGTGATGTCTATAACTGAAACAATTCGTAACATATTGAATGGAAAAAATATCAGAACACAGCATAATATCTATACGTGTCCTGTTGTTACCTCTTTAGTTCCCCACCACTTGAGGAAAGACGTGACATTAACACACAAGTGGAAAAGAACACGTTTTGCCAAAAACTTTGTCAAAAGGCTATTGGGGGAAAAAAGGGAGGCAAAATATCATATAACCAAATTAAGAGTGTCTGGAGTGCTGCTCCTGTTCCTTTACCAGGCACAGCCCAAACCCCGTGAAGAAATGAATCCTTCCACCAACTTCAGAGATGCTCTTTCAACCCGTACCCCGTGCCGAGGACGCTGTGCTCGGTGTCACCACACAGCGGCACTCTGCCCACACATTTCCCAGAGGGAAACCTGCAGGTTTTTTCCCATTACCGAGACACCCACGAGCATTTCTGCTCATTGCTGAGCAGGCAGGGCTTTCGGAAACCACCAGTCACGGAAACACAACGTGGAACCCGCAGAGATGGTCAAGCACCTGCTTTGACAGCACAAGCATTAGCTGATTACGAGCTGTTAGAAACCAAACACTAGGAAAATCTGATTTTAAAACTGCTGGGAAATCTCTTTTTAGGATCTTTTTTCCTTCCACCTTTTCTGCACACTTCAATAGCACTTCAACATTCTGGTGATACCATTTTGAGATCTTAGGTGCTTCACACCACTTCTCTCTTCTGTAACTCCAGCAGCACCACTCTAAACTCTGGCAGACATTTATTCTCCATATCCTCCTTTAGGAAAAGCTACAAGGACTCCCAATCAGATACATATCCACAACAACACCCCTCTGCTAGCCACACATGGATTTATTAAAGGTGACAATAATAGTGTGCTGATAGGAGTGTGCCAGAGAAACAGGACTGAGTGAGGGGGAGTGACAGAAAAGTAGAAATTAGTTGGGAAAGAGCTGTTTATACAGGCTTTCCTGGTAAGGGCTGATTTTTCTCCTTTAAGTCCAGGGGCAAATGCAAGAGTTAATCTTTATGACCTAGACATTACACATACCTTGCACAGAGACAAGGTGCAGAGCTCATGTCTAATGATGCATATGAAAGAAAAGAAGCCTACACAACAGGACCAAGTCCTGCTCAGCCCTCCCAAGTGACCTTTGCCTGGGGTGATGTGCTAATGTAGGTGGGAGCTGGCCTGCTAGTGATCAAACACTGTCCACCCCAACACTTCCCCCAGGATCTTTAAGCCACGGATTGATGGGGATTTGCAGATAGCAAATTCAATATTTTTAGCATCCAGTAAAACTATGCAGGTGCTCTGAAGTCCACACTGAGCCCTGTCCATTCCAACTCCCCATTGTCACATTCTCCCCTTACCCAGCTCTTACGGAAGGCCCTGGGTAAGGGGACAGGGATGACACAGGGCAGTCTGTGAGCAATGGTGCAAACATGGCAATCAAATGTGCAACAGCTTCAAAGCAAAAGAGAGGTCTCCACAAAGGGTCTTTGCAATTTCCAGATATTTCTAGCCTGTCTCCACCTTTGCAGCTGCCAATTGTGATGAGCCAGGCTGGCTGCCAGTTACCCAAGCAGAAGAATCCCAGATGCCTACAGAGATCACCAAGATTATCCTGCATGTATGGCACAAATACCCGTGAGTGATTCATCTGGGCGAGGAAACTCCCTCCACAGCCAAACCTCTATTGGGAGGCTGGGCTAGCATAATGACTGCATAAATTATCACACAAGATTTTACCTAGGGGGACTTTGTCTTCTCTTTTCAGCAAAGAAATTCAGATAGGAAAGCAGTGTTCCTCAGGAGAGGTGATTCTGCTGCACATGGGAAAAATCACCCTACAGCAGAAGAGGTAAGAACATTCACGATGGTTCAAGCCAAGGCTTTCTTTGGAAGCCCCTTGTTCTTGTGTAGGGAAGGCAGCCAACAGCCCTTCCACCTTTGCTATACTTCAGACATGTCTCCTCCAAGCTGAGGACAACTTCTCATTCAATCCTATACAGAGGCTGTTATTAGAATTTTCCCATGTCCAGTATATTCCTTGAGTGTAAAGAAAGCAGAACCATATGTCATATTCAAGGTGAAAGCACATCAGGCTTTTTTTAATTAAAACAAACAAGCCAACCAAAACAAGACTAAAATCAAACACCACCTCTCTCTCCAGAACCGTGCAACAGTGTTTTCCTGTTTTTTTCTTAGCTTCTAGTATTTGTCTTTCTCTTAAGCTCAACTTGATGCTTTCACACAGTTATATGACATAACCCCAAGATCTTGGTCAGCTCCAAGCCCATTATTTCAATACACAATCCCTATTTCTCTGCATACCTCATTTCCCATTTATTTACTCAAAATTTCATTCACCATTCACCAGCCATTCAGTCTCAGGATTTTTCAACAGTACTTCACTGTTAACTATCATCTTTGCTGTCTTGAAAAAATTTCTTTTAACAGGCTAGTTTGAAGTCTCACTCCCCCTGTTTTCAGTGGTCATTCCCGAATAGATTCAACATTAGAAATCCCAGCATTGAACTGTGAAGCTCTCTGGCAGCATTCTCCCACTTTGTTTCTGATCTCTTTGCCAATTATTTGTATATCTCAGGACCTTTTCTCCTTTGCAGTGTCTGTACATGTTCCCAATAAGGTATTCTGAACTTTGTCAAAACTCTTACAGAAATCTAGTGCCAGCTCTTTCACTCTCATCTTTCTTTTCAAAGAACTCCAGAGGTTTGCAAGACAAATGAACATTCATATAAACCACACTGACTTTTCCCAAATTGTGTTTATCTCATTGTCAAACATCTTTTTGTCTATTACAGCTTTTACTGGTTTATGTACTACAGATGCCAGGCTTACGAGCTCTTGGTTTCCTGGATTCTCCCAAACCTTTTTTTAAAGATTAATGTTATATTTACCCACTCTCCATGCTTCAGGTGCCAAGAAATTTTTAAAAGCAGTGTTACACGCTGCCTTTGGCAATACAGCCATTTCATACTTGAGTTCCTCAGACCTCAGGTGAAGCCTTCCAGTCCTGGCAATCTGTTAGCATTCACGGCTGCTCAAATGTTGGATTCTGGATCCAAATCAGAAACCTGTTTTGCCAGCATTTTATGTTCTGTGACAAAGTGGGGGAGCAAGAAGGTGCTACCAACACCCCCAGCAAGCAGCCAGTGGGAGCTCACAACGAAAGGAGGCCTAGGGAAGCTGGGCTGTAAAGTCCCCCACACACCCTCCTACACAAAACCCTCACTCATGCCCTGTGTGGGAGGGTGGACTCATTACAAATGTTAGAGGAACAGTGATCACTGCACTCAAGACCCAGCAGTGGAACTACATGGCTCCTGTCCAGTACTGATCTACAACAGGCCTCGTGCTCCCCATCACAGAGTAGCAGCAGCCACAAAAAGGGGGTGTTTTTGAGTACATTAAT
Source organism: Cisticola juncidis (assembly GCA_013400215.1). Taxonomy (NCBI): domain Eukaryota; kingdom Metazoa; phylum Chordata; class Aves; order Passeriformes; family Cisticolidae; genus Cisticola; species Cisticola juncidis. The sequence continues at coordinate 560,215 of VXBR01002252.1, read as the reverse complement.
TGTCCAGCCACTTGGCCAAATGAAGCATAGTAAGTGGGTGGTTGTCTCAGAATAGACATTGTCACTCACCCCAGGCTTACAGCCTGACTGAGATCACATCAGACAGCAGGGCCCTGGTGTGGTCTTTGCCAGCCACCACACCAAGGTGCTAAAACTGATGGACAAATGTAACATGTTAAATGAAAGAAGAGGGAGAAATCAAAGGCTGTGTTTATTAACTCTTCATGTTACTAAGGGCTGAAAGAGGAGCTGTCACTTCACTGAAAAAATGCAGATGGGAAGATGACTCCAACTTCTATGCCAAGACAGCTGGGGCAGAAGTTGTGATCAAGACAGAGCTTTACTTGCCTTCCCCACCCCTCAATCACCCCAGATACAGCCATGATCACGATAGACACAGCCAGTTACTTTCAAGCAGACATTGCATAAATGGGATAGAATAAGGTTAAAAAATAAAAAGACTCACTGTACTGCACTCCTCTGCCATGAGTGACACCCTGAACCTTGCTGACCTCCCAGGAGCACACAGCTGCTCAGGTCCAAGTCCTCACTTCACACTCCAAGACTTCCAGGATGAGTCTCCTGGGCTGCACAGAACAAGCAGGGGAAGGAGCACAGACCAAGTGCAAGGCACCTGCAGATGGATGCACAATAGGTTTTAACTCACACCTCAAAACAGATGTTGCTCTTTGGTTATACTCATGAGTGTTGCAAATCTGGTTGCCAAAAGATGGCTGCTGTTAGACTGCTTACTTGTATTTCAGCATGACTGGAAACCCAGTAAAACCTCCAGGTTATACTAAGACAATTTCAAAAACACACCTAGAGCTTAAAAAGGAACAGACCTGAGCACTGCAGTGTCAAATGAGATTGAGCCCAGCTCTCTGCACTATGATTTACTTTGCCATCTGCCCAGGACACTCCCACAGGCTGCTGCCTTTGCCCAAGTACAGGTCTCCAGTGCTGGTGCTGTGCCACTCCTGAGAGAAGGGACCTCTCATGCTGCAGGAGGCCCCTGGAGCCAGCTACTCTACATCCACACCTCTGTAAGATTACCCTGTCTCCCATCCCTAGTATACCTTATGAATTCTCCACAAGCCTTTCCTTTTTCTCACCAGAAGCTCTGAGAATTCATCATTTCTCCAAAGGAGTCTGTTTTCCCCATCTCTCCAACACATGCACTTCACGTGTCTCCCCTTATTCCTTTGTCTAACCACACTTTGTTTTCCTCATTTCTTTAGCAGGGCTTTGATTTCCCCTCTTTCCAAGGACTTCACATGCCATGCATTTCATTGTTTTTAATCTCACTGACAGGATCACAACTGCTGAGAAAGTCATGCCTCTTTTCCCTCCTCTGATCTTAAACAAAATCAGCGCCTTTCCAGCTAGAAATCAGTCCTGAATATTACAGCTGATCAGATGCAGCAGCCTGCATCTACTGCACTGGCACCTTGTCACAGGCAAAATGCAGACAGGCAAGTTCTTACTCTTTCACCTTGCTTCTCTAATGGGCAGATCAAAAACACTAACTGTGTGACAGAAATTAAAATAAAGTATCTGGGCTCCTCAAGATGTATTCATTAACCAGGTGCTAGGTTTGCAGGAATTTCAGTGGCTTGGGGTTTGAGATACAGGCTTTGAATTTTGATAACGGTGGTGCCATTTCAATCGAGGTAGAATTCCAATTCCACAGATATGAAAAGTGTTCATTAAGAAGAAAAGGGAAGGGAACTAAAAGTACAATCCTGCAGAAAAATCAATCTATTTTGAAACATCGGCTCAGTCACAGCAGGAAATAAAGTTCTCAGTTTGTTATCCAGCTTTAGACTCTACTATCCCAGGAAGAAAGGAGAGGCCAAGGCATGGAGCATCAGGACCTCTGTATGCTTTAAGTACCCGTGGATTAATTTGAAATAAAGTAGTTCTGGTTTTGCAGAGTCTTGTGCTAGCAACGAGATTGAATAAAAGAAACTAGCTTTGCAGACTGCTTGAAAGTTGATGGAAACAGGCAAACATGTTTGACGAAATGTTTTCCTTACAATTATCTCCAGCTCCTGAAGTTTCCACTGGGTTTATTAGAAAGCTAGCAGCATCTAGCTCCTTGCAATGAAGCTCATCTCTTACCTCTGCAGTATTCACTTGGCTAACCTGGGCAGCTTTTAAAGCCTGATGTCTGCTATCCTACAGGCCACCAGGAGACAGGAAAGGTTCATTTAAAGGAGAGGTGATCAAACAGGGAGGGGCTGAGGGGAGCTGGCAAGCACCAGGCATGCATGTGGGAGTCCATCTAAAATTTCAAACCCTCCTCTGAAGAAAATCAGATGGAGCTCAAGCTTAGGATTCATTTGCAGGGAACAATTTGCTTTTCTAATCTGGCCCTCCATTCCTATAGCACACCTGTGACGTGATATCCTCCTCCTCATCTGTCTCTCATTCCTGATCCAAGCCTTCCTTCTGCCCACACAGTGCTGCACCATCCCACCTTCTCTCCTGGCTCCTACCTGTGCCCAGCAAGCCCAGGCACAGGCATTTGCTGTGACTTCTCATTACTGCTCAGAATTTTCCATTGCCCTCTGCAGCCCTCATGGTTATTATACTCTCATCACCTGGGCAAGTGAGCTCAATCTTCACTTTTCTGATTTTCTATTGTCTGTTTATTAGATGGGCCCTTTGTGAACTCAGCAGTTCACACTGTCCTGTGGTGCCAAGTGTAAAATTAATATTGACTAAAAAATCTGGGCACTTCTCTCTGGCCAGAAAGGAGACATTTCAAATTAATGGGAATGTTAGAGCGTTTCACACCCACTGCCGTCCTTCTGAACCCTCCAACTCCTGCTGCTCATTTCCAGTTGTAGGCATTAACTCTCAATGTGTGTTCTGAGGGCAGGTGCCTCCCTCAGCCAGCCCAGTGCCCGCTGGTCTCCTCCCAGGCAGGCAGCAGAAGTCCTGGTGTGTCACAGCTGCCTGGTCCTGCTCACTCGTTTAGAGGCAGGCAAAGGCTCTGCCTCTTCCTTTATGGAACGCCCCAGCAGCCTAACTGGGTTTGGCTGAGGGCTCTGCTGGCACCCAGGGACACAGCCCAAGCCCTGCTGTCCGCCCTGCTGCTGTTGAACTCCCAGGCTGAGCTGGCACCAATGTCCTGGAGCATGGAGATGGTTCTGTCTCCATGGCTTCATTTCAGCTCTCTGGCCAAGAGGTGACTGCCAGTAACTGAGGGGACAATTAGTGACAAATCTGGTGGGCTATTTATGCACACACAGCAGTAGCTACCTGGTCTACAGCTCAGACCACAAGCTTTTCTGCTAAGTATCACCAAATAGCCCCTAAAGAGATGATGATAACTTCTGCTAGCTCAGAAATTTCTAAGAGGAGAAATTCCCTATCAGCCAAGCACAGGCTGCAACTCATGGTGGGGACACCCATGCTAAAAAGTCCAGTTCCTGCACCTTTCTCCAGACACTGCCCTGTTTCCATAGGGAAGTGCCAGGATTTTGTAACTGCTGTATCCCCCACAGGCGATTATGAAGACCTCAAAAAAAAAATCAGTCTACCTGTCGTTCAAAATCCCCCAAGGAGGTCAAGAAACAGTCCAGGGAGGAGAAGATGATTAAAGAGATGCTGACAATGCAGCTACGACTTCAGGCAAAAGGAATCTTGCTCTTGCATTCCTTGAACCTCCTAACCCTTTATAGCCAAGAACTCCTTGCCAGCCTCCTAAAACAAATACCCAGTGCAATTATACCAATGTAATACCATTACCATTATTACCTCTGTGCACCTGCATGGCAAGTATAAGAACAGAGAGTTTGGACTTCATTAATTTCATCTCTTCAGGTTGTGTTGCCAACATGAATCATTTGAGAAACACTGAACAACAATTTTTTTTGTTCCCGTTTTCCTCACTTTCATTAAGTATCCCTAACCCAGACCATGCCTGCTACAGAAGACTCCAGTATCGCTGCTCTTCCTTTCAAAATGAAGAAAATACTGAATAAACTTTTGTCCTTCAGTGGAGCCAAACTAATGACAGAGGTCTGATGTGAATCTCTCCTGGTCACCTTGGACACACTGCAGACTTCTGGCCCTATTAGAAACGAAGGAATGGTAGAATATTATTGCACACAGGAGAGAACCAAGGCACAGAGAATGCCTGTCACATCACATGTTGCTGGATGACCAGGAACTGAGCTCCCACCTCCAGCCATGACAGATAAAGAATTTCCTTTTTTAAACAGAAAGAACACATGGTCTCTAATGCTTCACCTGTGGACACTTAAAATAATTGGATGTGGACAGATTAAAGACAAATGGCAGTTGCTCAGATGAATATAGTGGACTATATGGAGCAATGAAAACTGCCAAAAGTACTTGATTTTCAGATTATACCAGCCATTAAAGTATGGATCACAGAACACTATCGGGAGAGGACGGCAAACGCTTTCCAAATGAAGTATCAGATCAGGCACTAACAAAACTGCACCTGCTGGGCAGGGCCATGTGCAGTGAACCCCTGCCCAGCATGGCTGAGCTGCAGGTGCACAAGCACAGCTCTCACAGCCACACAGGGCTCTGCAGCAGCACAGAACCACACAGGATCCTGTCCCTCCCTTCCTACAAAGGTGGAAAACTTGCAAGCGTGCAATTGAGTCAGCTTCCCTCACACCACAAATAACAGGCAAGACCAACAGTGGCAGGTTTTGAAATCCTCATCCTCTGGCTCACAGGAGGATCTATTTTAGTGAAGGCACAGAGGGATAAAAGCCTTCATGTCATATGAAGAATTTCACTTTACTAAACCAAAAATTAAAAACCTTGTCCTCAGAAAAAGATAGCAGGTTCTTTTTGTCTTGCAAGATCTTTACATAAAAGGGGAAACCATGCACTCCAAGCTCTCCACCTCATTAAGATAAATCATCTTATTCTTCTCCTGTGTGGTCCTGTACAACCTACAAATCATATTGTCAAATTGGTGGCAGACCAGATGAGGACAGGCTGGCAACAGCTACCCAGGGCGCAGCCCCTTGTGGGACAAGCAAATCAGCCCTGCTGCACACCTGACAAAAAGCTTTCCTTGGTCCTTCATGCTTAAAATATAAGCAAAGTGCAGCTTTGAGAAGACAGGCCCAGCCCTCTGGCTAGAGAAAAGATGTATATGAGACTTCACATTAAATGTGTGAGCAGTCTCCAGGAAGATCAACCAGAGCAGGAGTGGGAGCTCCTGAAACACAACTGAAACATGTTGTTGGTATTGAAATATACCTTACAATACAACAATTTTCCTTCTTCAGATGAAGCCAAAAAGGTAAGGAACATAGCACCTGTGTTGGTATGACTACCTCCACTTAATATTAACAACTGAGACGTCACATTATTTCATTTGCTAATATTTGTCTCAGTTTGTCACGAAATGGCCACAATGACCATTATTGTTGTGGTATTTGTGTAATAAAAATGTAAAAGTCACGTTTGACTTAGCAGTTGTTTATGACTGTGATGAAGATAAACTTCAATAACCACTCAGTAATGATCAAGGCATGTTAAGAGTTTAAAGCTCTAGATTACAATAACCTTTAAAACCAAATTGTTTTCCTTTGCATTGCTGCAGGGCAGAGTAAAGGAGGTCAAGATACCTTAATTGCATTTCCACTCCTAGTTTTTAAATCATGTTTGGACTACTGTTCTGGAGTTTCTAGGGCTTCAGCTGAAAGGATGTCATTTGAACTGCAAAAACAGGAGAAAAAACCCAACCAAACTAACCAAGAAAACATAAGCGTTTCCTGAAATTAAACCTCAGGCAATTGGAATATGTCTGACACTCAGCAATGGAGCAGTGCAGAGACAACGGGATTAAACATCCACACAGGTCCACAAAGGACAGACTATCTCAGCTGATCCAGACGGGTATGCCAGTCATTCCACATCCCAATGGTCCAAGCCTCAAAGGATTTCACCTTGGCAATCCTGCTTCCAGTTGGGAATGACTCTTCAGTAGCTCAAACATTTCTGCACTGCAGCACAGCATTGACACCACACACTGTACATCCACTCACACCTTCTCCCTGTGGAATCACCAAGCAGCCAAATTTTACAGGCAATTAAAAGCTGTATTTTACAATGGGGGCAGGGATAAGGAGAGGCAGAGCAAAGTGCTCCTCTGATCCCCAGGAGAGTTCTTGAGACAGCAAACTTGTGCCAGGTACACTGAGCTCCAAGTGACTCCCTACAAAGTTTTGTGTGTTAATTCAGAGGGCAGAAGTTAATCTGGATGCCATTGGCTGGAGGCAGATGACAGCGTTTTTTGTTCTCTAAATGGGAGCTGTTGCTTCAAGCACAGGGGCACTGTATTGGCAAGTCTGTTTCTCAGCACAGCTTTAATAAAATGTATGGGAGTCCAGCACTCAATTTGTGGGAAATGGTTTGAAAGCTATTCTCTACCTCCCAGGCTCACGTGTGATGTGGCTGGGATTTACAACCTCAGTTAACTTAACGTAGGTTTTCCAATTTGCATCTATTTCCTGAAAGATTCAAGTCTAAGGAAAGTGGATGCTAATGCAGGAGCCTGTATTTGGATTGGTGAAGCAGATAATCCAAGATTAATTTTCATCTGACAAAAGAAATCTATTATTACAGTGTCAAACTCCAGTGTGCAGCTAGTACCTCTCAGCAAAGCTGGAAATGCAACTCAGCACCTGCATTCTTGCACACAGGTGCTAGTGGAAAATGCCCAGGGCAATTGGAGTTATTCTGATAGGGGCAAAATCCCTGGCCAGAACATCCTGTCTTGTCACCTGGCTTCTGGACAGATGGAGCACTGAGCTGGTGTGGACACTGCAGCAATAAGATTGAGCTGGCCACTGATGGGCACAACAGTCCTTCAGAAAATCACAGAGCAGATCCAGCTCCTCACCACACACAGAGCTCCACTCAACAAGTCACCCACTGAAGATAACTCAGGTCCATTGCACCTCTGCTGCCCAGCATTCATCTCCCACTACATCTGCAGAAAAGATGCTATTTTATGTCCTAGGGTGACTTTATGATGCTTGTATCCCCAGTCATCTGTTCTGTGTATGCTGGATATCATGTTCTGCACCTTTAAGACTGGTTCTAGCAAAGGGAGGAGAAAGAGAAGCACAGAATTTGTTTTCACAAACTGCTCTCGCTCCTCCACATTCTGCTCCTGGACTGTGTTGTCTGCAGCACGGACAGACAGCAGGACAGAGACCTCCTCTGCTTTTATTTTAGCTTGCTGAGGCAGGGAAGTTCCCTGGACTGTTTTTTTTTTGTTTGTTTTTTTTCTTGGAACTGTTTGAACCTGCTCTGGACTGAAAACCCAGAAGAGCACCAGGAGGTCACACCTGCACCTTCCGCGGCCTGGGCATTTTCCAGTGCCAGAGGAACCGATAAGAGACTGAGCAAGCTGAGCTACCCTCCACAACAAGGACTTTCTCAATTTGCCATCTCTTCAAACAGCCAGAGGTTTTACTGTTCCATATTATTCTTTTTTTGTGTGCTTTTGGATACTTTACTTGTTAAGTAAATCGTTTTTTCCATTTTTTCTCTGAGGAAATCTTTTCCCAAATCAGTTGAATTTGCTATTCTGGAGGGAGCCCGTTGGGAGGTTCTCCTACATTTGCCCTAAACCAGGACATTTTAGCAACTGCAATATTAGCTGCTGCTCTGACATTCAGAAGTGGTTGCTAGTGTGATCTCTATTGCAGTGAAGATGTTTTCTTTCATGCAAAGCCTAGAGCAATACTGTCATGGCCCTCAGTCCCCCACTCTTGTATTAGACACCAACATTAACATCAAAGCTTCTGCAGATGTGAGAAACATCTCTCTGTCTGTGCTTCCTCAGCTGGAGAGGGAGAGGAGGAGGTAATAGAGCACCTGCACATGGCCACACAAAAGCAAAACCCAGCTGCTTACGACAATAACACATTATAAAGCTTATTAATATTTTTCCTGCATATTATGGAACCCCATCTACCTGCCAGAACCAAGCTGTTGACATCACTTTGAGCAAGGCAGCAAGACAAGTGTGTTGTGTTACCTGCCCCTGTCCTGCGCAGCTGAGGTCAGTGGGAGCTCTGCAGCCACTTTCAGGGAAAGCAGAAAGAGGCTCAGCATCGTGAAGGCCAAAGTCTTCTAAGGGCTTCTAATAAACCTCAGTGTTGCTCCCAGCTCACAATCCAGAGTGTTTTACCAACATTTACCACCTAAGTCAATACAGTGTTTAAGGACCAGCAGTTTGAAAAGAGATGCAGCAGATGGAGGCACTTCCCTAGCTCAGCTCACTGCAATCTGGTCAGGATGGCCTGGCAGGGAACAAGCCCTCCTTGGCTCAGGCAGCCCTGGAGAAGGTTCCCAGTACTGACAGAAGAGCCATTTGTGACTGCACTGTCATCCAAACCCCATGGCATCAGGGAAGACTCATTTCTAGTTATAGCTGTTGGTGACTGGTGAAAGCTGAACAAGTGCTGAGGGAGGTAGGGCAGCACACTTCTACAAGAGAGCAGTTTTCAAGCCACCTTTGCCCACTGATAACACCAGAAAGGTCCTTTCCTGTTGAGATCAGCTCCTATGGATCACTGGCAAAAGCCCATTACCTAGAGCAGAGAACCTAGCAGAAAATACTCACAGACAAAAAATTAATAACTATCCAGCAGCAGGATTAACTCAATAATCTAAACAGTGTAACAGAAACTTTGTAATTTGCTTTGCAATCCTGGTTACTGGGTGCAGACCATCTCAACCTCCTGGCATCCTGCTGGGGATGTACCTGAGCCCATGCACCCCTCCTTGAGCAAGGGAACTTGGGCAAGCCCAGATAAACCTCAGTGTGTTGCCATAGGATCCCCCAGCCCAGGTGATCCATGGAAAAGCATTCATACTATTTGTCTCTGATTGCCAGAGTCCATTCACCTTCAGCACCCTGATTCTTTTAAGCTCAAATATTTCCACCTTCAGGGCAATGCAAAGCCTGCATGCAGCACTGCAGGGAGAGCGGGAACAACATCACCTTTCCAACCTCTGCTATGCAAACAGTTCACACACTGGAGCACAGCATTTATTCATACCCATCCCAGCATGAATAATATCAGACCTCAAGCAATCTATCCTTCAGACTGTGGTAGAATGAGCCGGTTCAATGACCTACTGGGGTAGCAATTGCCCCTTGATGGTTACACAAACAGAAAGTCCTGTCTGATCCATGCCCCAGAGATGATCTGAAATCCCCTTGCTTGCCTGAGAGAAGACATAAAAGGATTACAGGCTTAAGCCATCTGTGTTGGGGTCCTCACTCCTCAAATATGCCCCATGGTGCAGAGAAACATGTCATGAGATATGACACTGTCTTACTGCTGTCGAGCTGAATCTGTCTCCTTGGAAGCAACAACTCACAGTGACATGTCACAACCGCATGAAGATGCAAAGCTACCAATATTGTAATGATCCATAGGTCTCAAAATAAATCCTCGCTCTTTTTGCTGGAAGCAACAAAGATCAGTGGAAGAAAACCCCAAGAAACAAGGAGTCTCTCAGACTGTGGAGAAGGTAGCAGCTCAGAAAATAACCCTGGGAAGGTAGGGGAGAAGCTTTTAAAATTACCCACAACAGGAAAAATAAAAAACAAAAAGAAAAACCACACCAGGATCTGACAGAGATCCTCATCTTTCCTGAGTATGGCTTTTGTGTCTTATTAATTCAACTCCTTGTCAAAACAAGTCCTGTTTTGCTGCTGTCAGCACAGTGGGCTTAACGTAGCTTAAGAAAAACATTTCACATTATTCTTCATACTTCATATATCATCTCCAACAAGCCAGAGAGCAGAAAACAAGCTGCTACTGTGCAGCTGATTATTGGTGATCATGTACACGGGCAGGCCCTACGATGGGTGAACACTGCCAGACAGCTGAGCTCTGGTTTCAGCTCTGCACACAGTAACAACACAGGGGGAGCCTTTGACTCAGGGAAACACCCAGACTGTCAGGACAGAAACACAGAGCAACATTTGCAGCACTAACAGCTGTGCCAGAAAGCACAAGCCTGACAAGTCCCTTCTACATGGTACTCATTGTTATAAGAGCAACAAGGCTGTTGACCATACAAGAGGTTTTCACATGTAAAGACTATTGGCAACAATTTGAAAGAAAAGTCAGAAGAGTTGAGATGGAATAAACACTGAGAAAAAGCACTGCTCTTAAAAAGTCAAAGCAAAACCTGCCATTTGGTCTTTTCCTTTGTCAAAGGGTTTAGTTGCTAATCTGCTACAAGCAGCAAGTCGCTCCATTCTTCACAGTTATCTTATTTTGGCCAAATCCATTTCTCTGGATGGTATCTGTCTCTGCACATAGTACTGCACACAGTAATTTAATACAGCTTCTGGCTTCACACACAAAATGTTAAATAGCTACTGACTTTTGTTTAATTGCAGAAAATCAGAACATTCTCCTAACTGCACATTAATAAGAACTTGTGGGCTGCATCCCTGAAATAATGCAGGTATATATATATATAATATATATATTATGCAACTTTCTAAAGCATCATGTCTTTAACTTTGGAGAATCCCAGAAGACATGAAGATGATTCCTGATACCAAAGTACTCCTGCCAGTGTTTCACTGTGCTCTATTTTCTTTTGCATATCCACCCTGTGAAAATATCTCATCATCATTCTCCCCTGGTACTCAAGAGATCTTGTACTGCTCTCAGCAGTCTGCATTACAGTCCTCATACTCTCTGCTGAGATTTGATGGTTCATTTCCTCTGCCCAGACTAACTTCAATTGTCAATATTGCCCTGCAGTTCTGTAAAAAAGTACATGCAAAATATACTTATTTGTACTTAGAGCAGATAGTTCATCTTGAAATTTCCTTACACAGCAAGCCAGTGGGGATGAAACAGGTTTAAACTACAGATTATTGTTATTAAACATTTCTTCACTGTCAAAGCCTCCATGCTAAATTCTTGGACTTTGCTGACAGCGTGCTCAAAGAGGTCTCGTTCTGCTCCTTTGTGAAGAACCTGAATACAGCAGCAATGCTTATTTCTCCCACTTTTCATGAGGCTGGGAGCTTAGCATGAAAAATTAAAAAATATAGGATCTGGGGTTGGCTCAGAAGGGATGTTTTGTGTTTTCAAGTGCAGTCTGTGTTACTGCTGGCACTCATGCCCTGTAATTCATCAGCAATGTCCTAGACAATTAGTTTTTCTCTCTCCTTTTCCTATGGAAAGATGCTTCAAAACCTCACTCTGATGGCTGGAAACATTTTTCTTATTTGCAGCCTCCATTTGCTGAGGACTAGATTGTACATTCTTATGCTCACATTTCCCTTCAGCTTAAATGAGGCAGCCCTCCCCCAGCACCTCTTCCTAGGATGTGTTAGTAGACGGCTTCCACAGACGTGTCAGGCTTTTTTTATTGCTAGCTACACTGAGTCAATTTTTTAGCATTCTCTTACTCGACTGGGTCTCTCTTGGCCAATCATCTCAGCTATCCTCATTTCCCAAGCCAAATTCAGAATGTGAGATGGGGTAGTGGAACAAGGCTCAAACATGAACCTTAATCCTGCTGGATCCACCCTCTGGCTCCTCATTCCAATCTCTATGCAGAAAATTCAGGACCACCTGAGGTTCAAGACAAAATCCCCTCTTCCCAGATGTTACAGATACCATCAAGAACAACTCTTCCCTTTCCCCACAGAAAAAGAATAAGTTCACTTTAAGCTATACCATACTGTGTGGTGACAAACAGCCAAGCAGCCAGGAATGGCCAAGCTGGCCCCACCACTGCTAACAGTGGGGTGGGTCTCATTAAGACATAAAAACTCTGAGCAGCCTCCTCAGGACAGCACTGATGTGCCTGCACAGGCAGCACAGCACAGTCTGTTGTCAGGGCATCCTCATTAAACTCTTGTCACTTCACCATACTCAGCTTATGTGAGCTCCCTGTCTTTCACACGTGTTTGCTGCAGCTCTTCTTTCACCCAGGCATTCATTAGGCCACAGAGCAGAGAAGCTTCTTCTTGTAGGATTCAGCACATACACCTCACCTTCCTGTTGCAGATTTTTTCACCTTACATCACATCACTGAGAAAATTTGGCAATGAAATTGTTAAATGCATCATGCTAAACACTGTCAACCTGTAAAACCCCACTGGGCAGCTGCTGTACACACTTATCTCTATGCAACCAGGCTCTGCCATCTTGCTGGCTTAAAAGAAATGTTAATTTTCCCATGTAGCATATAGAGCTGGATTCAATTTCTATTCCTGCCCCTTTCTTCTCACTTATTCTGTCACCGCTTTTCTGCCCCCTTTCCTTTGTAGCCACATGCCTACAGCACGAGCAATATTCTGACAGACCCAGGGCAAAGCCCAAAGCTTTCCCAAATCCAGAAAAAGTTTCACCAGCTTACACTGGAGTAGGGCATGGAGTCAGGACTCTTGCTGCTGGTTGTGGTACCTCCCTTTCCCTTAAAATAAGCTGCCTCAGTGCTAAAACCAGACTCACGTGGAGCTGACCCAGCCCCACTGCTGCACTCCAGATTACAGAGAGGGATCCTGAGCAGCAGCAGCGACAGACATGAGTGGGCACCTCACTCTGGCAGCCCTGTGCTCCAGGACACCTTGGTTTCAGTAATACCAAGGAATCAGTGCTCCATTCCCTGCATACCAGCAAAGCTGCTACCAGACAGCAACAGAGCAGTGCTTGTGTCATCTTGCTGTAGCACATCCTGGCAATTCAGAATTCTACATGAAACAGCAAAGACATTTTGCAATTAAGAGCTGGATGACAGGAAGCAGAAAGTTCGCACCTGCCACTGAGCCTTTCAGGCCAAACTGAAATAACCCACTTGGATTTAATCTCTTCTTCCTAAAGACAAAGACATAACTCATATGTTTCCATTCTGTTGACGACAGACAGATAATCTTGTCAGAAAGCCAAAGCCTTAAGTACTAAATTCTTGTTCCTAATTCTGTCACACATTGTCTTAGTCAAGTCATCCCATTGCTGTTCCTCAGCTTTCCCTCCAAGGACAAGGGAGCTGGCTCTACTGAGCCCCATTCCTGCACTCTGGAATCCATCACTCCTGCCACAGAGTCACTTGGTTTTGTTTCTTAACATTGGAAGGAAGGTATTGTTATTTATACACATGCACATAAAGAGTAACATCTGAGTAGCTGATCATATGAAGGAGGCAGGAAAGAGCACAGGTACAGCACGAAAAAAATCCAGCAATGTTCTGGATGTCTTCCTCCAGATCAGAAACACAGCATCACCTCTCCCAGGCTTCAACTCCCTTCTCTTTCCATATCTGGAGTCTACACCTAAAATTGTCCTGGTCTACATTTAGGGTCCTTCATTTCCACCTCAGTCTTTTCCTCCTTTCCTGGATGTCCCTGCAGAGCTGTTCCAAGCACATGTACTACACACACACTTTTTGCCTCTATTCAGGCTATACCAAAAATAAATATCAAACTGGTCAGGACAGAAAACCAATGATGTGGCCACTTCTTCTAAATGCAGCCTAAAAGGACAATCTTAGCAAGGCCTATGCTGCTGAACAGAGAAACTTGAGTTTCATGCTAACTAGGATGAATGGGTGCACCAATTAAGAACCACTTTGAGATAAAGGAGGAAAGCAAGTGATGATAATAAGTCATCAGATAAACTGCCTTGCACTGAGCATCACCACTTCTTCAGGGAAGCCAAGCTAAAACTTTGAATTTCATTTTAGTAAGGTGAAAGCGAGATTGTGCAGTTTGCAAAAAGAATTGTGTGTATGTATTCTACGAGGAATAAAGGGATGCTGTTTCTGCAGAGAGTGGGAAGAAGAGGGAAGTGGAATTTTTAAAAGCCTTAATGCATAGAAAAGCAGGATGGATAATGTTGAGTTCCTTGTGTCTCAAAGCCCTAAGAGTACAGAGGGACCAGAGGAGACTCCTCCGTGGCACACTCTCTGCTACCAATGGAATCAAAGAGCTTTCAGTGCTGAGAATTTCAGCAACATCCTGCATGGCCTAAGAAACAGAAACCCTGTGCAGGCCCAACCCGATCCCTTGCTACAGCAGGGTTTTTTTGGCAGATATATGTGGAATCACTCACTGCCTGGGTTGGTGAAGGAATCTTGTTTATTTTATTTTCCTGCAAGCAAAACTGAGAGCTGCTAAACAGGCAAAAATAAGAAGCACTTCTATTACAGACAATGCTGGTGTCCAGGAACTGGGCAGTGTTCAGTGTTTCCTGATGAGTTCTTACCTGATCCAGCAGAACAGTGGTGGCAAACTCTTCATTTTGCAGTGTTAAACACATTTTTTAAAGCATATTTTGTGTTTCTGCCAGCTGAAATCTGTGTTTCTGTCAATGCTGGCAGCAGCACCAACTGCTCAGTCTCACTGCTCTTGAGGGTTTTTAGATCCTGACTGCTCTCAAATTAGACGAGATATAAAATAATGCCCACCTGCACACTAAACGTTCTTTGCCAAAACTGTACCTCCCAGTGAACGGGGCTCTGACAGGCAGTGGCAGCAAGGCTGGTCCCCTCTTAGCTCTGCCACTGTCCCTGGTGCCATCCTTCCCCCTCCTAGCTTCACCCCACACATCTGTTTGAGGCGAGCTTGCATTTTGGTTGGACACACTCTATGCTTCCACACAGTAAGGACAAATGGTTTTACTTCTGTCAGCTGCTCTACAACGACTTGCTGCCATGTTACAGAAATCCCAGCAATCCTGAAGTCATTTTACTGCCTCTCACAGACTTCAGTTCATTGCCTTAATGGGAAGGCAGCGCTGTTTGGGGTATCCACAACAGCAAAGGATAGTGGGATGCATTAGAGTTCTGTAACACACTTGTTGGACCTTATTTTCTCTTTCCAGGAGCAAGATAATCCAATGAGTTGTATTTCTATTCCAGATTTGGAGTCTAGCTACATTTTGCAGAAACAAGATAAGCCATGTGACATGTGACTTCCACCACCAGCTGACCCTTTGTCTGCCCAGGAACACTTGCAGGACAAAGTCTCAGGGGAGTTTTGTTGCCATTTCTGATGTAAAAGCAAACAGCCAGCAAGGACTCCCTTCTGGTAGCTCCAAAACACAGGTGGAACTTCAGACCTTTCACTGCCTACAAGGCTCCATCAGCTCTCCACCAGCTTCAGGAGAGTGAAAACTTTCTGTGCCAATTGTGAAGGGACATGCAGAACAAAGGGCAAGTTAAATCACAGCTGTAACACAGAAAGCCCTGCAGAACTAATTCCACATGGTGGCCTCTGAATTTTGAGTGGCTACTACACTTAACCCAGAAGGCACTGGGTGACAAGATGAAACAGGCAGATACATAAGATTTTTTACAGGAAAAAAGATTCCCATTGTCACCACCATAACACTTTACCAATCAGCAATATCAGACAGGAATGAATGCCAGTAATTCCTGGCCTGCATTCTTATTCCTACTGCAGAAATCCACTGGTAAAGAACACAAATCCAAGGCACCCTCCTTGTACAGAGATGACACTGGAATGGGCTTGTTTTGGGTTGTTTTGTGATGAAATCAAGGTAAATATTACCATGATTATTATATGAATATATTGCATGTATTAGTATGTGTCACCAGTATGTTATATCAGTATGTTAATACCTTTTCATGTATAGTTTTTATTTTTTTGTATAATCTCGAATTACTTTAGTTCTATGATTAATATCTGCATACCTAATTGCAAAAATTCAACATTAAAAGTTATGGTTATATTTTGGTTTATAAATAAGAAAACGTGATTAGTATTTTAAATAGGAAAGGTAGTTAGAGTTAGGTTTCTCATTTTACTGGTAATCTTTTCACATCAGGGGAAATGTAAGGTGGAAGCTGTTTTTTTAGCAAGGGCACCTTGAAAACAAAATTTCAGTTACTTTCTACTTGAAAGGCTATCTTATTAATTAGAATTATTACAGGAACTTCTATTCATGAAATGTAATTCTAAATTGGGGAGTTTGGGATAATGGTAATACAGACACAACTACAATATTGACTACCCAAATCCTGTAGCTATTTCCATCTGAATGATAAAAACAGAAAACACTGCATATGAAGGAGGTGTGGAGTGGCTTTACACAGCAGCTGACCAGGAGAGCTGAGGGACAGGATGGCTGTGGACCCTCTATTTTTCCCTATACAGCCCAAGTGGCTGCTGCTGAAGCAGGGACAGAATATATAGGCCAGTGACTCCTGCTGGGAATAAGCATGTAGAGGGAAGGTCTTTCCCAGAAGCTCTTATAATTACTACCTCAGTTTTTTATTTTTGTACTTCTTGCAGCTGATCTGTCACTTGGCTGAATCTCCCCAGCTGCCTCACTGCTCTTAGCTCAGCCTTTTTCTTACACCACCCCTTGCAGGAATTACCCTGCATCACTCTTCTCAGGACTGCAAAATGCAGTTTTATCTGCACTGCCAACTAATCTTGAACCAAGCTGCCAAAAATGCTGTGTGTGCTGCCCAGACTCCTCAGTTCCAGGGAAGAAAGACAATTTGATTTAACTCTATTCTCTCTCACCTCAAGCTAGTGCCCAATGAGAGTAACAGAAATCTAATTACACATGATGGCTGAGCAAGTTGAATAATACCAGCATGGTTGCAGCTGTAGCAGTCCCTGCTTCCACATCTTGCTTATTGAAAGGTGCTAACATGACTGCAGCCTTTCCAGTGGCTCCAGAGAGCTGAATCACTGCAGTTTGGACATGACTGAGCCAGAAGGGATGGAGCCAGAATGCTTTTATTCCCACATCCTACTAGTGTTCTGTAGCTGGGAGTGAGCTACCTACAACCCAGCTGTGCAGATATGGATCTACAGCCTCTTCAGCACCCTGGTAAACTCATTGAAAAGCCACAGAAAAATTACAATTACAGTTCACAATTAGCAGTAATATACCAAGCACAGTTGGCTTTTTTTTCTTCTACTAGAACTGTTTTCAGAACAGGCTGAAATGAACAACACACATGTAGGTCAGTGCCTGCCTAACAAGGCCAAGATCTCACCTGGGAACTTCAAGAGCTAAAGCAAAACCACCAACCCATTACCTTGGCTCTAGCCTATGCTGTTGAACCTGCACCTCCCCTGACATCACTTCACAACTTAAAAAAAGTAATAAGGGGATTAAAAATATATCTCTGAACCTCTAAATCCCACAGGCTCAGCCCTTCCTTCTAGTCCTCTCAGAAAACCAAGCCACTTGCTCAGGAACATGCCACCAACAATGGCCACAGTGAGAAAGCAAAAGGCCCTGACCATGATGTCAGTCCCACTTTATAACCCAGCACTTTCCCCACAGGAACCAATTGCTGCAGCAGGGAGGCTGGAGGCAGCAGATAAGCCTGAGCTGGGTGATAGGGATCAGCTGCCCAGTTATCATGGGAGTACAAAAATCAAATAGATTTTGATTTAGTAGTTACAGCTTTTCATATATCCTGGGAAAAGAAAAGAAGGACCAGGGAGGGGGAAGGGGAGCTAGAAGTCTTTTTCCAGGGTGTTATGATGTCAGATCTTTTTAGCAATGAATTTCTAGGTTAAGCAGTTACTGAGACGTGGCTGCAGAGAACTGCAGTCAGCGCAGGCGTCTGTAGGAGGAAACTGAAAGCAGTGGAAGAAAGGCAAAGGATTGCACATCTGAGGGCTGCAAACCCTGCCTGAAGCAAGCAAGACAGTACAGCAGAGTCATTCCCAACAGGCACAGAAAGAACAGCAGCACTGCATCCTCAGAGAGTCACTTCTCAGTGTTACAATTCACCTGTCTGATCTGGGGTAGGAAGTTAACTTAGTCCTTTCTCTCAGATGTGACCTGAACTTTGGGCTGCAATGCCAACTACAACATCCCCTGCTCCACGCCATGGATTCAGCTCAACTTTGTGATCATCAGATCACACCAGATCATCACCAGTGGATTAGACAAACAAACACCACCTGTGTTGCTGTTTAAGTCCAAAGGAGAGCAGATGAAGGTAACACACTGGATTTCAGTGCTGGCAAGAGAACAGGCAATGAGTGGCAACAGCCAGGCAAAGCTCAGTAGAAAACGTAGCAGAAGCAAAGATGAACCTTTGATTACAGGAAATTTGACCCAGTAAAGCTTGGCATTCAGGTACTGTTCTGCTGCCACAGACATGGCTATGACAAGGGCTACATTTGTAAATCTCCAAATATTAGCACTTCTGGCATAAGCTTCTAGTCAGAAGCTTTGGAAGCTGCAGCCATTTCAGAGAAATCTTTCACACAGCATATAAAAAGTATTCTTTAGCATATAATGTCTTGCAATCGGGCTTACAACCAAAAACTACAGGAATTTAATTAAGAATGTTCTCTGACATCATAGGAATGAGTGCATTAAGAAAGCCAGAGCACTGGATCCATTCTTGTGGCACCTTGAAAGTGCCAGCAGGGCACCACAACTTCTGCTCTCAGCCCCCAGAGCCTGCTCAGCACCTGGGAACAGCATCCAGCCCCTCTGGACAGTGCCAAGCACCCATGGAGACCCAGATAGGCCCAAACAGGGAGGCAGAGCTTCCACCACACTGCAAGTGTGACTCACGGAGTGACCTGGGCCTCTCTTCATCCTCAGGGAGCCACACACTGTATTTGCGCTTCTGTAATCCGCTTCCCAGCTCCATCCCTGTTAATTACTGTCACAGCAGGAGAGTTTCTGGGATTTCAAAGAATGGCCCTTCTTATTAAGCAGGAAAACAAGCAGAAGTAACAGGCATGACTACACATGTGGGAACTGTAAGAGATGCTCTCTCCTTCCTGCATGGCACAGTGCATTTGTTTCCCTTGGTTAAAGCACGAGGAAAGGTGAGAAAGCTGCTCTAACTGGAACTCCCAGCCTCCAGGTCTCAGCCAGTTTCCTGGGAGAGGCTGATGGGGCTGGGATGTACTGGCAATAGCAAATCCCAGCCCCACAGTGTCAGGCTTCTCAGCCCTGACATTCCTGGCAGGGAACTGTGCAGCACCACCAACTGCAATGGTTTGGACTGAGCCTTGCTCACCTTCTTCCAAGAGGGCCTTCCACAGGGCAGAAGGGCTGCATCTGGCAAGAGCTCTACACTATTGTAGTTATTCTGCATCTAGTTGCTTCCATGGGCATCTCAAGCTCAATTTCAGATATATCTGCTACTGAAGCAAACCTTAGCTCTGATGTTGGCTGGGATCTTAGATAAATTTGGCTTTTGAAATAACTGGTCCTCCCTCAATCAGCTGAATGAGACCATCACACCCTTCTGCAGATAAATCTGTTCTTTTCAATTAGGACCTGCTTCCTGGCAACCTTGCTGGACTCAGATTTTAAGCACTTCCTATTGAACAAAAAGGTTATTTAAATGGGGTAGAAGATGTAGAAAGCACAGCTCGCTCTCTCCAGCTGATTGTCTTTGGAAACAGGACTGGAGGCTGCTGTCCCAGAAGACTGAGCTGCCCTTATCTCAGGCACTCTGTTAAAAGACTTGGAATCACTTATTAATTTAGTGAAAGCCTCTTAATTTTGATCTTTTGTCTGCATTAATTGATTTGCTATCAATAACCTGCATTGATTAGACCTCCAGACCTGGCAGCCGCTGAAGATGAAGAGACAGAGACTCTCTTTCAGAGCAGGAGTTCAAAGCCTGAAATGATTAAAAAAGACAGCACCAAAACGGCTGATAACAAAAAGGTGTCATTCTTTTTCCATTCAAGTATGAAACTCTGTGCAGTTAACCCTTCTGTACCTAAAAACGCTCTCGGGTCTAAGGTATTTGTATAACCTAGAGCTAGCTATTAGATTTACTCCATTTTGCCATTTTAATTAAAATATTGTGGATGCTCTTAAACACCTGACAGAATGAGAACCAAGGGAAAATTTTATCTGTTTCAGCCACAAAGAGAGCTCAGGGAAAGCAACCTGACCCAGAGATTGGCTCAGGTGGTGCTCTCGGATCTCTTCCAGCAGGCAGCATTGTAAAGAGTGGTTCACTAAGATTTAATTTGTAGCTGATCCAAACCAAATGCAACAGTGGAATTTAACAGTCATCAGTTAAAATTCTGATAATAAAGTTTTGAAAGCTGAGAACGGCTTGCTAGTCCAAGATGCCTGGGAACTATAAATAAACCAGCTCCCTGTCACAGACTGTGCTGGAACACAGCCCTGGGCTCCTCCCAGCTCAGTATCCCCCCTGCATGAGCTACAGCAGGGGCAGGAGGTCTGAATGGTCACGTTTTCTCTACCAAGAAAACCAAAGGTACTGGCTAGGAAGAGCTCTCAGGCCACCCAAGAGATGCTGCTTTGGGACAAACAATAGGCACCAGCTGGGAGCACCTGAGCTATCCTGTGTGCATCTAGGGGGAGAACTCAAAAAATCACAGCCAGTGCACACATCCAAGGATCCACCACCTCAGGTGGTTTTGTCTGCTTCAGATTCCAAATTTCCTGTAACAGCTTGCTAAACAGCACAAGACCAGCTATACATTTTAGCCCAACGTATGAATTTATCCAGGTAGTCACTGTCTACCAAAGACACATAACTGTTGTTTGAGACATTCAACTACTTTAACAGCAAGGCATCAGAGCAAATTTTTTTCATCCAAGAGCTCTGGCCACCCTCCAGCTGTGACACTGCAAACCTTAAGAGCACAGACCTGCAGATTTCCCAGTCAGCATCTCACTAGAAAACAAAAATGTCATTCCTCTTATAGTTTCTTTGGTGGCAGCACAGAGGATGGATCAGGTACAGCACAAGTGACAGCTCCTGCCCTGCAGAACAAGCTCACCAGCTGCTGGTTCTGAAGGACCTGGCCGGACCACTCCTCCAGCACCCTAATTCAATGTAACAATTCTAACTCATGGCTCAAACACACCGTGTGTGATAGCCCACAGAGCAGCACAGCCGGCTCATATCACAGCACCTCTGCACTGGGACACTGACACAAACTGTACTGAGTTTCCACACTTCTACTCTGACCACAGCACGCAGCTACCAGGACTCAAAATTCTTTCTGTGCATCTCTGCCAGCTCTTCCTCATGTGAAGGTTTTCAATATCCCTCCTCTTTAATGTCTCTACTCCCTTTTTGTCCCTCCCCTCCCTGCATACATTACATATGGGTGCTAAACACTCCTGCAGCTGCAGTCACTTTTCTCAAGCTGCTGTCCCGCCCTCCTCAGGGGTCTCATGTTTATTGCATTTGTCCTGCACATGTCCAGAAATCTCAGAAAAATGGACCACACTCCCAAGTTCTACCTATACAAATTTTCTGGAAGAACAAGGAATGTGTTGGCTCTGGTCTCACACTATAAGGAGGGCTGAGTTTCTGAGCCCTCTGGCGTACAAACAGCTTTGGATATACCCAAGTACTGCCTTCTGCTGGGAAGGAACCATTTTATGCATCACATGAGAAACAGCCCACTGAAATTAAAGATCCTGTATTTTCTAAGTCCTTTCCTTTTGTACAGAAAGGCTGTGTCAGCCTTTGTCCTCCACAGATTAAATGTGAATAATGATTGGGACACTGGAATAGATTGCCTTGGGAAGTTGTAGAGTCTCCATCATCTGAATTTTTCTGAACAGGCTAAACAGTCATCTGTCAAAAATGGTCTAAGTATCAAAAACTCTGCCTTGGGGAACAGAGGGAAAGGAATAAACGACCTCATAAGCTTTATTTTCTGTTTCTGTAATTTAAATATGACTTCTGAGCACTACAGAAATTCCTACTTGCTCCCTCAGCTGGGCACAGCATTCCTTCTCCTAAGGCCTTGTGCTTGATGCTCATACAAAATCTCTGTTCTGCAGTGAGGGTGGCCTGCTCCATGCAATGGTCCAAGTGGTCCCTCCACATTAGTTTCTTACATTTGTAAAATGCAGAGAGATGGAAAGCACAATACTGCAAATATCTCAAAAATCTCTGTATTTTAGAAAGGAACTTTTATTCTTGCTTTTAACAGATGACTAGCAGATCAAAATAACTGAAGGCTTTATCTGATATCTCCCAGATACTAACACTGGGTGTACATACATCATGCTGATGTGCACAGGATAAGAACTGAGGGAGCCAAGTTTCTTCCCACCCACAAAGAACAAAAATAGGCTTTTATTGCAAATTACTAATTTTAAACTAAAAACTAGAAAGAACAAAAGCAAAGGCTCCAGGAAGTGGAGTCTGCACCCGCATCTTATTTTAAGATGCAGCTTTGATTCTTTAGAACTTTAAAGCTGCATTGCACAGAAAGCAGAATCAGATCAGTGATGTTATATAGCTCACTATTTCCAAATATCAATCTAGGATCTTAGAAGCAATAAAGATTCAATAACCTCCACAGTCTCCACCTCTGAAAATGCAAAGATAAAAAACTGTAACAATTAAGGACAGATACAGATATGCAATATACATTGCACAGATGTTTTATTTCCCTGCAATTATATATATGTCCTCCAAAATAAAACCCAGCCTTCATTAACTCAACATTACAGTGTTGTTGTATATTCCTCATGAAAAAGAATCAGTAAAAATGAAGGAAAGTAATCATCAAGATAGCATCAGCATCCAGACTAATCACATACACATTCCACCAAATTAATTTCTGACATGTTCAGATGCTGGCCCTCCATGAGTAATTATCACACAAATATTTCATTTCCCTCTTCAGTCTCAGTAGACGTATCCAAAGTAAATATTTTTGTGCAAAATTTGCAGCACAGTTTTACACACCTACTGAAAAACAGGACACAAACATCCTTTGGGAATACACACAATCATTTATGAAGACTCCACACAACCACATGCAAACTTTTTAGGAAACAAAACTTCAGCATCAGTTATTGAGCAAAATCCCTGCTGAGAGCACAGGCTCTGATGCAGATTGTTAATTCTGAGCTCAGCACCTCAGGATTGCTGGCTGAGGTCCACAGGCAGAGCAGGACCAGATCAGCCGTACACAAGCACGGAGTGTCTGGGATCTAGGGATATGGAAATTCCCCTCTCAAACACAGGGACACATCCAGCACGGCCAGCTTGCTGGCAGACTCCAAAGACTGTGTCTACAGCAGGCAAACGGAGCCATGCAACATTCCCATTTCCTGATGCACAAAAGCAAAAAGTGTTCAATTTCATCTTCAATCAATTTGCTTATTGATTGGTTCTCCTAAATGATAGTCCAGAAATTCTCTCAGCTACTGAGGCAAATAAAAGTTAAATTGCCTTGTTCCTGGAAGTTTTCCTAATCCAAGGGAAAAATTCAAGGGAAATAATTTCATTTGATAACAGCTGGTTCCCCTTTCCTGGTATCCCACCCAGTGCTTGAAGAATTTCCCACTCCAGAAACCCTTCACAGCATTCAGCTTTAATAGTGGTTGAGCTTCAGACTCGGAGCAGTAACACACACTGTTCATTCTTCCTCTCCAGTGGGTGTTTAAGACGGCCCACAAAGATATTTGGGTACCTCAGTTTACCTTGAACTCCATAAAGAAGGTAGTCAGCTAAATGCTGTACAGCTCTGAGCTTGCTCTTAGAGAAAAAAAAAAAGCTTTTTCCAATTTTTGCAAGTGATTAGAAAACAAGTCTTCCAGCTCTGATGAATAATCTGCTTTGAGTTAAAACAGCTGAACTGCAGCTTCCCTCCTGCTTCAATACAAAGGGATAGACCAGCAGAGACTACATTTCAGCACTCAAATTAGGAGGGGCAAGCTGTAGGTAGCAGGTGATGTATTGCTGTTGCATCACCTTTTGTTTGATTAGTGATTAGGAAGTAATTGCCTCTCTGCCCAAGAGATGAAATCTGGCAGAGTCCTTCTGAAACAAACATGGCATTTATACATTCCTCTAAAAGCTGTAAAATACTTCAGTCTCCAAGTACTGTAGTCCTAATAATCTTTGAATATAGTTTGATACAACCCCCGTGTACAGCTCATTAGGCACTGATTTCTTTGAAATAAGAAACCCTTTCCTGTCAGCCCTGCACAAATCTAGCACAGATGCCCCCACTAAGCAGATGCAAAATGCCACTGCAGTAAGAGGTGATAATAAAGGAATTTGATTGGGTTAATGGTGTCACATATGGTGATGGTGTGGTCCTTGACAACATCCCCACTCAGCTTCAGCTTCCTCGCATATCAATCCTCTCCAGGGATTGAAGGAACAGTAGCATGGACAAGCAAAAATTCAGATTTATTGGCAGAGGTGACATTTTTGGATGAAAATTCTATTAATCACAGTCACCGAGGCAAGATCAATAAAAAATTCATAAAGAACACATCTTGTAACATGCACATGTTCCAAGAAACACTGACAACCATCCCAGCACCATGATACTAAAATAAACCCAATGCTTTTCCTCCCCTGAGTTTTTACTTTTGTCTCTTCATCCCATGTAGCAGATCTCACAGTGAGGATGCTGCTGAGTGTCCCCTGTGACTGTGAGCACTGAGACCCCTCACCAGCTCCAGTGGGTGCTGTGCTGTACACACGGGGTTTGGGACATGAAAGGTTTGACAGCATCAGCAAAGGTGAGGAAAAAACTCAGTACTTTGCTGTGATCAGTGCTCAGACTCGAGGGAAGGGGGTGGATGAAGTGAGAAGTGTACAGATTGTACAGTACTATACATTTCCATATTTGCTTCATTTCTTGACCACTCTGCAATTAACTTATGTTCCTGAGAGCTGTAGGTCTTGCATGCAGAATGAAAAAACTATCTTTTCACTTGGATGCTCATGCCTTTTGTTACTGTAGGTCCTTTATATGTAGGCCCATCTGTAATGGGGCAAGAACAGTTTCCTCTGCTTGTCAAGAGTGGCAGTGTTTCTTGTATAAAATCCCACCCCACTGGAGCATGAGAGAGGATATTGCTTATGACAGTGGCCTCCAGACTTTTGACTACAGAGCCTGAGCAAAACCCAACCCCATCAAAAAAGCTCATCTGCTGTCCCCAAAAGTCTGCTCTCTCCCCCAGATCAAACCCCCTTCCAGTCAGAATATAAATTTATGCACATGTTTATTTTTAGGGTACAGCTAAACCCTGATACCAATCCAACAGTGCAGCAAGAGCACTAGTTCTTAATTATAAGAAATTCACTGGGGAGGAAAGGCAAAAACAATCCAGGTGAATTCCTAAAATGGCTTTCTCAAATCTCACCTATTTTATAAGGGACATAACCATACCTGACCTTTTCATTAAAGCTCCAGTGTCTGGACTACATAATTAAACAGTAATTTATTTTAAATAAAATGGCTAGAATAACTGCATTGAAAAGGAAACCATGAAAAAGCTGTTGCATGTCACACCCTTTGTAATAAACTAAAAAAAAACAAAATATGCTTTCTCTGTGTGTATGTTAGTAAATATTACAGATTTTAAGTCAGCACCTTGATTTTAGGAGACCTGGCTTATGACATTTTGAAGCAGACAGCTGCTCCAGATTAATATTACTATGAAACTCTCAATAAATTGTCTTCTGTTCTCAGGGCTCATTGCTGCCTGAAGTACAGCTTAACCTCTCTTGAGAAAACAGCCCCAAGTGGAGCAAAGGAAACTTACAGATAAATAAATTTCCAGGGCCAGAAACAACCAACAGTTACCCCCAGAGAGTGAAGGTTTGAGATAGGACTGGATTAAATGGCTTTCCTGTGCCTCTAAAAAGCTAACAATGGACATGCTTATTATTTATATCCAAACTGGCTAGCATGCCTAATATTTCAAGAAACATATTTTGCAGCTGTAATACAACTTGAGGAACACCCTATATTTCACTGATATGAGGTAGTGTAATAGCTGAGCAATATACCTTTTTCTATACATCACATTCAAAGCTAGGAAATTTTTTTTTGTTATTTGCTGCAAACACGCTTTTTCTTATCTATAAAAATAGACATAATAATGATGCTTTACACAGCTCTGGAATCTCATAGCCCTTTGAGGGAGCTCAGCATCTGTGTCATGGAGCTGAAACAGCACCAGCACCTCCACAAATCAAACAGGGAGTAGAAGATAAAACACTTGTGGGGGAGCTAAGACTACAACTTAGAACTTTTTCTTGCTGAGCTGCCCAACACTGTGAAACACTTATTTTCTATAATTACAGAGGTGCTAGTTATCACAACTTCAGAAGCTTGGTGCTATGAGGCAAATAGGATACAACTGCAGAGAACATTCTGAACTGATAAAGAACGTTATAAATGCGGCAAGCACTGGGGTTTTATGGATAGTTTTTTCACTTTAACCAGGTTATGGGCCAGATATTTTGCCAGAATAACACTTCTAACATTAACTAGAACCCTCAATTCCCGGGAGACATATTAGGTTAAAGCACTCCTCTCTTAGCAAACCATCCATCACCTCAAGACAGGAAACTACAGGCTGGGGAACTCTTGAAGTTTCCCTTTCTACAGCCATTCTTGTGTTCTATATGTCAATAACACACAAAAACCAGGAAACAAGCCACCAACTCTTTCAGGGCAAGTAGAGGACGGGCACTAGAGCGGCTGAAGTCGCTTACCGGCACAGGAGAGGCACAGAGCGAGCAGGATCCGACTCCCAAACGGCGCCCGAGGCCTCAGCCGGGCCGGAGTTGGCCACCGGCACGAGGCAGGTGGGCCGGGCCGGGCCGGGCCGGGGGCGCGTCCTGCCCGGGCAGGGGGAGCGGCCCCGGGGGCTGCCAGGCTCTGTGCCCGAGCAGTGCCTGCGGTGCTGCAGCACAGCCCGGCTCTCGGAGCTCGCCCCCGGCACAGGACCTTCCCTCGGGCACCTTCCCTATGCAGCCATTGCAGTGATTCCCTGCATCCACGGGCACTCTGATGGATGGGCTGCGGCAGCGGGATGGGTACAGGACAAGATGGCTGCTGTAAGAATGAAATGACACCGCAAAAAGTGCACTAGAGGTGGGTGCTATTAACAGCTGAATCACTTACACCTCCTTTAGATAATAAACCTGAGTTCCAGGCTGCCTAGGCCAGAAGGGGAATCACCTGTGGGCACTATTAGCAGGAGGGCCCTTTCTCACACACACCGGCTCTCCATGACACATGGATCGCATTTCTGTGCAGTCACTGGATCTGTCTGAGGGCACCAAGTTTTTAAACCAGTTAGCAATGAGACCTGCCAGGAAGACAAAAGTGAAAAACTATTGCTTGCTCAACAATTTGGCCAGACTGAGCCAGCAGCTGGCAAGCCAGAAGTGTATTGCTCATGCCATGAGAACGTTCTGGTCTGTAGGTTTTGCTGCCTTAACCAACACTGTATGCTCCCTAAAAGGCAAATCCCTACATCCAAGTCATTCTCATTTTGCTCATCTGCAGAGATTGGTGCTTGCAGTAACAAAAATGGGACATTGAGCTTGTGTTCTAAGCTGTGAATAGAGCTGGATACCTGGCTGCAGTAGTTCTTTATCCATTACAGAAAAATTGCATCTGTGCATGAGGTGCTCTTGCTGTTTCATGTTCCTGGGTAAGAAAACTGTTGAGAAATTCAAAAGCAGATGGGCATTTGGAATGGGTAGATGATAGAACAGCAAGTGGGAAAGCAAGCAAGCACGACAAATGCCTGTGCCTTTGGAAGGGGAAATCTAAGGGAAATCCAACAGCAGCTTCTCCTGACACTACACAGGCAGCATCTTCCTGACGTGTTCCACAGCAAGCATGTGCAAAGAGGGATTTTCTAGCTGGTGACAAGTTTTGTGGTGTCCGTTGTCACCTGAGGATATGGAGTTACCTTCAGTAGTACGGGAGCCTTCTGCCACTGACCTCCATTCCACCTCAGCAGTCTCACGTCAGCCAGCACTGACACCAGAGCTGATGTGGGCCTTGCAGAAATTGATAAAAGACCATACAGCACTCATACACTCCCTTTAGCTGGGGAGCTTTTCTGAGAGTGTGAGAGAGAGAGAGAGTTGTCTGCAGCATCCCTGCAGCAATATTTCACTGTTCACTTCCACACCTCATTTCCCCTCTATGTTACACTGCCGTGTGTGCAGGGCTTCTCTGTAAGTGTGGAAAGGTCACTTCACTGGCTGATCCTCAGCAGAGTGCCTGGGGCAAATGTGAACCTCTGACAGCTCTCGATCTTCATTAGACATTCCTTCGCCTTAGCAGATGAACCCTTTGTGATATGTGATGTGTTTCTCCTGATCACACCTCTCTGAGATGGGCAGCTCTAACCTTCTCCTTAGGAACTGGAGGTTAGGGCACAGAGACTAAAGGCATGTTTTTAAAGATCCTTAAGAAACTTACAGATGTATAGTTGGCTGATACACTCTTCAAACCATGAAATGTATAACTGCAATTCAAATTGCTGAATTGAAAAGCCCCGGGGAGTCTATTTCCTTTTGATTGATATCAATGGGAATTAGATATGTTTGTTTCTGAAAATCATCATCTTTAAGAATCTAAAAGCCTCAGTTTCAGCACCTTTCATACCACATAGCAGGAAATGCAGTCAGAGTTTTCCAAGCATGAGGCTACTGCTCTAGGCACAGGTCCTCTTCTTAATCTTTTTTTTTTTAAATTAATTAAAAGTCACCAGCCAGCCTGCTAAGGAGGAATGTGTTATTAGACAAATTCAAGAACAGATCTACAAATGGCCACTGAAAACAGGGCAGAGATGAATGCATTAGCATTCACTGATCCAACATTTCTGAACATGGAGGGAAAGAGCAGAAAGTGCCACAGCTCCCAGGCTCCCTCTGAAGAGCGTGTGCTTTTGCTGTGGGGGAGACAGAACTTGACCAGATGGCCCAGTGCTCTGCTCCAGGAAGCAATTCCTCATACTCTCATGCTCTTATGTCTCAAGCAGTCTCTGCTGTGGCAGTATAAATCCACCAACAGCCTGCTCTAAGCACCAGCTTCTGCCACCCTGCAGTCACTCTTTCTGCTGTAACTCCACCAGCTGGACAGGAACACGTGGACCTTGAATGATCTACTTGCCATTTTGCTATGTAGACTGCTTTTTGTCCTGATCCCATACATTTTTAAATTAGAGTCTGAGCTGGTTATCTTCTTTGGAGCTGTTTCATTGGCACAGTTTCAAACCTGTGAATACACTCTGCTTTTCTCTTTCTTCCTCAGACTCTTTTACATTCCATTTTTTCCTTTCACAGCACTGTTATTGTGGCAGTGGCTGGCATGATTATTGCTACTTACTCCCAATCCCCCAATGGCAGAGTAATACCTCTTTAATTGGGTATTTCTCCCTCCGACACTAATCTCCTAACAAATGCCGATGCCATGTTAGATGCTGTGTGGGGATCTCTCATCACTATCTCTTCAAGCAGGCAGCTGTGTGTGGAATGAATGCACAGTCACTCAGCATGGATGGATTTGTCTGAGTCCCTGTCAGCTCCCTGGTTTTGTCACTGAAATCTTGCATTGCGGATCCGGATTTCTATTGCTTTAACTTTTTGAGGCAGATTTATCTCAACCCCTGTCAGATCAATGGGTTTTGTCACAGAAATCTATGTGACTTTGTTTCCTGTGGAGATCTGGCTAGTCAAGTTTGTGGAGGCTGATTTGGGAAGCTGAACCCGAGGCCTTGTTTGGCTGTTGGTGGGGAGGGCAGGGGGGAGGTAACAATGAAAACTGAAAAGAGCAGAGGCCTAACAACCAGAAAAACTTAAATAAAATCTTCAGTAGCAACCTGCATCCAAAACCCAAGACAATATACATCCCAGGAGAGCACGTTCAGTCTCACATCCATGCACACATGGGCTCTCTGCAGCCCTGTGTCAGTGGCTGAGATCTGACAGGGCTGTAGGTCTGATTCAGGTCAGCCTTTCAAGCTAGTCCTCTCTCTCAGAATCCTCTGGAGCCATGGGGGCAGGAAGTCCATAGGAGGCACTTCTCCTTTAATGCCTCCACAGTATATTAGGAAACACTGTGCTATCAGAGATGATCCTTCTCGAGGGATACAAGCCCAATTTTCTTTTTTGCCTGTAGCCATCAGACTGCATGATTGTCTGACACTGCAACAACACAGTCTTCCAGATAAAGCTTAGCTTTACTGAACTGCTACATGTCCATTTTGTCTCCTTAGCTGATTCAAAAATTTCCAGGAACAGCTTTGGTAAATGGAAGTTTCCTGATGAAAAGTACGTTGTTCAAATAATCTTCTGGTTGCTTTCTGCTACTTGATTTTTTAAAATAATGATTATCACAGTTGAATTTGACCATGATCAGGGTCTAAGCGAACTTTTGGAACAGAATGGTAGTGGTAATAATAATAGCAATAACAACAATTGGAAAGCAGGTAACATACATTAAAGGAAGAGCCTGGTGTTGACTGATAAAGACTCAGACTTGTCTGGAACAGCCAACTCAACCTGAAAGTTCAACACAGCGGGGATGGATTCCCTGTTGGTGAGACTGCCTCAATTTTGTATTTGAAGCAGAACATTTCAAAAAGAAATGGTAGCCCAGCAAAGGGGAGATTTGGGGAAGGTAACCATTAGCATCTCAGTATTAATGAGAAACAGTGCAATTTTTTGGCCATGGGTTACCTCATTGTTCTTTTTGCAATATTCCAGTCACAGGCTTTCTTTAGAGCAGATGCTCATTTCTGTGCCTGCTTTGTGATATTTCCTTTCTTTCTTTTTAATGGAACTCTCCTTTTGTTGTATGCTTTTCTGTTTCAACTTTACCTCTGGAAATTCTCCATTACCATTTTTTACCTTCTAATCCTTCTTCATCCATCCTTCTTTCCCTGCATCATGTAAACATTCATGCTTCTGTTTTACTTCTTCCTCTAGGTGATTATCTATTAACTGGTGCCTCTCGTTAGTTTTTTCCCTTTCCCATCCCTTCATGTCCCTCTGTTCCCCCTGCTGCTAAGGAAGCTCTAGTCCTTAGATATTGAAATGGCATGTGCAGTTCCTGCCTGTGATTCTGTGCTAGATACCTCTGTGTGCCTGTGCAGCCTCAGACCCAGTGTAAGCCTGGCTAAATACAGGAAACTAAGCGGGAAGCAAAGCTCAGTGAAAGGTTGCTTCCTTGTGCCTGTGATTTGTGGTTGTTTAATAATGGCCTCCTGATTAACACAGACCTCAATTCCAGAAATGCCACAGTGATAGATACTCAATATTTATCTTAATAGAGACACACAATTCTCTTAACATTTAAAGCCAGTGCTAGCAGTACAACTATTATCCTGGAAGTTGTTCACCCTGCTGCCTACGTGCGAATCGCCTGGTGAAACACAACTTTAATTCTGCACAGTCCCCAAGACTAACAAGGTGTTAAATGATCACTATTACCTGCAGCTGTCACCATGCCTGCAGTTCTGTCAAACTGCAAGAATGATGTTGTAGCTTTCCTGTTTCTCTTCAGAACAATGCAAAAAATATATGTCTTCAATAACACTGCTGAAACTGTCCCTTCAGAAGTCGTCTGCTACAGCAAGTGCTTTTCACACAGGTCCTTGTATTTTATCTGTTTATAGCTAGTTAACAAAATAGAATTACAAGGTTTGACTAGACAAAAAGTGATGAGATACCTGTAGACATCTGATTACTTTAGTCCATCTCTTTTGGTACATCCCAATGTGTAACAAGGTCACTTCAATAAGGAACTTTAAAGTACTTGCTGTTGCTGCTTTTAGACTCATTCCAGATGCACTGAAGATGACTTTAGTCAGATCACCTCTCTGTGGTCTCCTTCAGCAGAAAATATGTCCCAAGCAGGTAGAAAGGAAGGGCTAAAGGACAAGAGCAGATCAATCATTAGTAAGACAAGAACCAAGGTTGCCTGTTCTGTCCTAAGCTAATTTTCTGTCCTGCCTTCACCATAGGTATAAACCAGGCTGATTAGCTCAATCTGCCACCCTGGCTCAGTAAACCAAGCTGGCAGTTGCTGTTACACAGCAGCTCTGCTGGGGTTATAACTCTCTTTCAGCAAAGATCCAGGTGTAGGAATGAGGAGGTGCAGAAGTGCATTGACAAAGATGAATACATACCTGGATTGCTGCAGCATTAACTGAGAGTGCTTGCGAGAGCACACCTCAGGTGCTGTCACATGTCAGAGCTGAGAAGGCAACATTTGAAAACTGGTTTGGAAGGGACTTTAGCACTAAGTGTGGGAGGCCACATTTGGGAAAAAAAAAGAATTACACTAAGTTACACCAGCACTGCTGTGGGAGGAAGACTTGCACAATGCCTTGACTGCAGCCACGGCTGTTTTTCCTCACATTCGTGGGCTCTAATTCTACATAAAATAAGAAGAGGGGGAGTGAGAGACAACACTGCATCAACTTGACATCCCTTTCTAAGTATCTAAAAATGAGCTCTAAGTTCCTCAGCGTCTTCCTACCATATAAGCCAACAACAGCAAATTGCCATCTCTAGAGCTGTGCAGGACAATGACAGACTGGGGAAAGCCAGCCTAATTCTGCCAACAGCAGTCTCCAGCCATGTTTTCCTATAGTTGGCTAATTAGCAGAAATACAGATTTCCAAGACAGCAAAGATGATTAGGGAGCTCTGCAAGAGCCTCAAGGCTGCCTGTGTGACAAATCTCAGAGGACTGTGATACAAAGTCTTTGCATGTGTACCCCTGATTTAAAGCTGACAGGAATCGGTGTTGGACTGAAGGCCTGATGGACATTTATTACCTGAAACTAGGTGATGTTCTCTGCCCATCTTTTACTGGATAGCTGCCTGCACCACTAAAGAAACAGGCTGTGAGTTCATACTTCCAAATTTGTGGACATTCAGTCTGGAGCTATAAACTAACCATGAGGGCTGAGGTATCTTAGCTGCCTCTGTACAAATCCATTGGTTCAGGACTGAGACAAACTGGCAGTGTGTGGGGAGAAGGAACTTAGAGCTTTTGTGGCAACTGTGCAAATCAAAGAGAATACTCATTTCTATGTCTATCATATTTGTTCATTTATTTGTTCTATATAATCTATCATTTATTTGTTCATTTCTATACTTGCCACACACTAAAATTCTACAAAACTTACAACTCTGGAATATTCTTGTTAAATACCCAAGGACACTGGCTAATAAAAGGTCACTGGGGGTGCAGAAACATCAGGATACAGCCTATATAACAACTTCAGGAACCATGGAAAGTCAGGTGAATTTACTGGTTGGGCCACCCCAAAATTAGCTTTTCAAGGGTTATAACTTGGGATAATATTGTCTGGCAGTAACTCCAACTGAAGCACTTGTGTAGGGCCCCATATTTAGAATCATTAAGGTTGGAAAAGACTTCCAAGGTTTTCCCCTTGAAATGAGTGATAGAAGTCACTAAATGATTATACTCAAGGTAGACCCCGAAAAAATGAAGTTACTATTGAAGAGAACTGCAAGATAGTAAGTTTCCAGTGCCACCAGGGAGGTTAAGGCCTCTCCAGTTTGGAACAAAACAAGCAGTTGTAATTAGTATCGTGGTAACTCCTTGTATAAATAACCCCAAAACCGCTATGATTATTTGTCCAAAATCTCTTAGATCTGGAAATTGAGTCAGAAATCAGAATGTCTGGTCAAATCATCAAAATTCTGGTTACAGTAAAACTGTAAGGGTTGTTTTGGAGTTTATAATCCATATATATGGCAATATTCAGCTTCTTTCTGGCCCAAGCCTCTATTAAGCAATCCTGCTGCACCTTATGTCATTCAGAGTCCTCCTCAAAGACAGCGCCTACAGCTGAGTAAATATTGCATTGTTCAAAGATCAAAATTTTATGGTCAAAGTGCAGAGCAGAATTGTGAAGGTGCCAGTAAGATGTTTTGGTAACAGCCTGCTGTCACTTCTGAGTAGCAGGAAAATGTGATGTGTGAAAGACAGACTGACAAAACCTAGGCTCACATTAGGTGCTGCTGTGGACTCCAAATCTGTTGATTTGAACTGCACTCTATAGCAAACCAGCAGCTGATACTGTCTACAGAGAATTGTGGTTTCTGAAACTATTTCGTGTTCTTTTAAGGCAGTCCCATACAGAGCCTTCATTAGAACAGGTAATCAGAGTAAGAGCTTCTTCAGAGAGAAAAGGGGTGAGTTCCTTGGAAAGTACTCGGCAAAGATAATTTCAAACTGTCTTTGCAGGAAAAGATGTAAAAGAAATAGTAGATTTTTATCCCTGTTAATAAGTAATTCAGTAACGGAAACAATGCTGCATGTTCCAGCTACTTCTCAAAGAAACTGGCCCTGGTCTAAAGTCTTCTGAAACAGCCAGGCTGACCCTCAGAGAAAGTGCAAATTAAACAGCAGAATCATTACAGGGCATAGAAAATTATGCAGTCCAACTAAGAAGGACTACTATTGCTTTTTAGCAGCGAAGACTTATTTAAATTCAATTAATCAGACCACCGTCATGTACAATTAGAACTGTATCTCTCAGTGAGTCTTCTGCTTTGAGAACCACATGACCTTCAGGAAAACAGCTCAGCAAATTACTGCTTCTGCATTTCATATATGGAAAATTTGGTGGGTCGCTTGCAGTCGTGACTTTTGGATGTGTTGAAATCGTGACACAGGCAGGCCAAAGGAAATATCCTTCCCCTTCTCCCTGCAGTGTCAAGCACAGATTTGCAGTTGTTTGGGAACAGCATGGGAACAGCTCTTGGTTTTGGTAAAACATCCCTCCCCCACTGTAAAAGCAGATTTTTCACTTCAGCTTCCTTGTAAGTTAAACATAATGGGTCAGGGCCCGCTGCTCATACAGCCTGCTTTTAGTCTAACATTTGTGAGATCACCTGTAAGGTGGCATAAATAATCAGGGAAAGCAGCAAGGTTGGAAGCAGCTCAAGCTGAAAGTCAGACTAAATGAACTCCACTGCAGTCACAGTCTCAGGTGGGAACTCTGATAAAATGACAGCGTGGAATGACAGCTTAAGAGGAACCTGTGGGTGGGTAGGCATTAAACCTGTCCCAGACACACAGACTCATCACCTAAGTCACACAAGAAGAGGTTGGTGAAACAGCACAAAATTATCTAATTGTATTAGGAACAAGTTATCTAATTCATGTGTTGTTCTGCCAGAAATCCAAATCAGAGCTCACAACACTGGAATTTTGGATACTTAAGACATAAAGTGTCAGATAAACTCTCATCTTTATTCAGGATCAAAAGTGACTGGATTTTTTTGTGGCCATCAAAGATTCAGTCCAAATGAAGAATGCAAAATTTGACTCTGCCTATTTCCTAAAACCGTCTGTACCATAAACACCAGGGCAACAATATTTGGTGCTGAAACAGGCTCCCAGTCAGCCTCAGAGCTAGATGAAGCAAAATCAACACCACGACTAAAGCAAAGGGAAGAGGAGCTTGCAGTGAGCCACTAGTTTTATCTTAGAGTCAAGAAATTACCAATGTGTTTCAATTCTCTATACCTTAGCAATGCTCAGTATAGAAAAAATATAGAATAAGAATACATAGTGACACTGCTTACTGAAATAGCTAATGGTCCCTTCACAAGGCAGCTCTTGCCCTAGACTTGATTTCTTCTAGCATCCAAACAGTGCTGAGAAAACCACTAATTAATTCTCGAGCCCTTGCAAACAGCCACCTTCCTATGGTGAAACTTCTTTATATGAGACAATGACTACAGAACTGTCAGGCTTTGTCTCCACAGGGGACAGCTTGGTGAGAGCTGATAAAACACTCGAAGCGTCTCTGGCCCTTCCTCTCACACAGTGCCCAGAGCAGCTGTTCCTGTAACAGTTCCTGAGCATCCAGAGGGGTGGATTTTGCCTAAGCCCCAGTGTGAATGGCAGCCTTTGCCTTCTTGTGAGCCACAGGAAGGCTGATCCTGTGCTGCCCTGGGCCTGTATCCTCGCTGCTGATCAGAATCAGGGAGACACCCGCCTTGGAAGGGGCTTGCTTGGCATGCAGTGCAGCCAGGGATTTGCAGGGGGATTCACAGCTCTAGAGCTGCTTTTAAATACCTCACAGGAGAAAGGGCAGGCATTGCAATGGGGCTGGCAGAGTCCCCCAGCTCACATGCACCAGGCTCTGAATGCATTTGGACATGGGAAGGAGTGAGGAATATTGTCCTTTTGCAGTGATGTACTAACCCAGACCCCAAGGAAAGCTGTAATACTGGGATGTGCTCCTGTGGCAAATTTGTTTATGTTTTTCAGTTCTTGTAATCTCTCAGTAAACCTGTTTTGAAGGCTTTTGTGTGTCCCACTACCCTTTGTCCAGTAGCAGAACTTCTCTGCATCCACTGTACAGACATCTTTCAGTTCAGTGAAGGGTTGTCTGGTAGCAAATAATCCCCTGGCCTTGCAGACCTTGGTCTAGTGTGAAGAACCCACGTTTTAGTAGCTCCCTGGATACGTACCCCAGTGCACAACTGAGCACACACAAGTCCAGCACAGGCTCTGGGCAGTGGGTGGTGAGATGCACACAGATACACAGAGGGATCACTGCTCCCCAGGGAGCAAGCATGAAAATCATCTGCCAAAGGAAATCCTCCTAACTTCCTGCCAGGGCAGGAAAAGGAATGACACCATGACCGACAGAGTGACAAGTGTGCAGTGACAAGTGTGCAGTGACAAGTGTGGAATGCCTCATAACAGGGACTGATTTGTTAGCAATGCTCTGAAAACCCCTAATCCCCACAAGGAAGAGGAAGAACAAACGCCTCCACCAAGGCTGTCACCTCCATGGTGTCCAATACCCTTTCCATATATTCATCAATCACAAAGCCACATCCCAGACAGGCAGCCCAGTAACTCTGGGGTAACACACACATGGACATCATTTGGGTTCCCTAGGGGATGTCTGTTCTGCAGCTGGGGCTCCCATTTAGTGATAAACTAATTCCCTTAATCATGAGCTTGTACCCTTTCTCCTCCAGAAAGATACAAAGGACAGTCTACTCACCAGCAGAAAGGGCCCTGAACCTTTCTGACAGGTTTATGTGGAATCTGTCCTTGAGATTTCAGTGGAACAGATTCCATCTTTCACATCTATGTGACTATAATTTCCAATTGGAAATTTCTCATTCTCTGTCTGTTTCTTTTTGTAGGATGGCCATCGGTGCTGTAGCTCAATGCCAACACTGAGT
This sequence comes from Cisticola juncidis, assembly GCA_013400215.1. Taxonomy (NCBI): domain Eukaryota; kingdom Metazoa; phylum Chordata; class Aves; order Passeriformes; family Cisticolidae; genus Cisticola; species Cisticola juncidis. Next base: position 523,205 of record VXBR01002252.1, on the reverse strand, counting down.
TCATGTCACCTACTGCAGTCAATAAATGCCTGAGGGGACAGAATAAATAGTTATTAAACGTATTCTAGATTTGCTGTCATATTGTAACTAAGCACTGGAAATCAAATAAATATATCATAAGACAAGCAGTTAAAATGTCTACAGAAAAAACAGACTCAGGCAAAATGGCTTAATCTGCAGCATTAATGAGTAACAGATTGTTCCATCAATAGTATATGAGGAGAAGCATGCAAGAAGGCAAAACTCCTACAATTTCCTTGGGACTTGTATCCTTGTAAAAGGCCCAGTTCTGGAGAATACTGGAGAACATAATTAAGGTTAAGCATGTGTTTAAATCCCATTGATTCAGTGAGACAGAGATACAAGCTTAAAAGTTTGGGTTTTTTTAATCAAAGCATTTTACTAAATTGAAGAATATTCTGTGCAAAAAGCTCAAAGTCAGAAGCAAGAGCACCTGGCAGGATGGGGCTGTCCAGCTCTGTGCTGATGGATATATGCAGCCATCCTGCTGTCCCTGCTGTTGGGAAGAGGGAATCATAGCTCTGTGTTTCTTTGACAGCCTAAGAACCTTCCCTAAGATGCACCTCCTGAGCCAGCCTTTGTCTGTGCCACACATTATCTTTTTCCCCTTTTGTAATCTTCAGGATAAGGATCCAGCTTTGTCTGGAACCAAGTGCATGTCCTGACTCCCTGCCTGCATGGGGGCAGCTCACAGAAATGTACCAGCACCATCACCTTGTGCTCCCTGCAGCATTGCACAGTTGCATGATCTGTAGCAGTTCCAGGATCCAAAGAGGACCAGGGCCACACTTTCTACATGGAATGAAAAACTAGATTCTTTCTCAAGGAGCTTCCTGACTTAATGAATGCTGAGAGGAAGAGAACAGAGGAATAAACACAAGAAATCTCAAGGTCTCAGAGGACAGAAAGAGAGTCTGAGAAAGGGAGGTAGTAAAAACAGATGGATAATATTTTGTCTGGTGAATACATGCACCTAAATCCCAGCAAAAACAATACAAGGATATGGATTTATGTGTGTAGCCCTGCCCACCAGAAAGGCCCATACCTTATTAATTATGTCTGCCATGTCGTTAACTAGATGCTGCAGAGCAAACAATGAAATTACTTCTAAAAAGCCATGAAGACAACTGGCCAGCTCTTGCTGTGTTTGATTCAGACTGGCTCTGTGTTTCTCATCTATTATTATTCAGTTTTAACTTTTTCCTTTATTTCTAGTGTCTGATCAGGCAAGGCAGAAGTAATGTTCTCCTCCATACACATGCTATGATCTGTCCCTATCCCCTTAACAACGAGGGTCATCATGGACAGTGTTTAGGAAAGCAGCAAAAATCAGTGATGGGTGCTACTGAATTCATGCTCTTCCATGAATGCTTTGCTGCCTAAAGCTTAAGAAGCTACATGGGGTGTTTAAAAAGAGAAGAAAATGTCATTAATTGGCAAAGCCTTTGGAGCCTAGGGCTTTCATCCAGCTGCTACACTGAGGTGAAGCCTGTGTGGTGTTTGTAGATACATGGAGCTTCGGTTTTTCCTTTGTAACAAACAAGTTAGGTAAGGGGAAGGGAAGGATATCTCCACCATGCTCAGTGCAAAAATTCTTAGTTTTGCCTCCCTGGCAAGACCAATTGTCTTGATGTTTAATCTTTATGTGACCTTTAATCAACTTGGTGTTGTTAAATCCAAGCTAGCTCAATTCATAGGTGGGATTTCTGCAAAGACAATGGCTCTGCTTAAATGGGTTTGCTTCTATTCATACCATACTTCCTCTTTAAATTCCTTGGGAAAAGAAGACTGAGTCTGAGTCTCAAAGCAGGAGACAGTGATTTTATTTTAACTGCAACTAAGAAATCATTGCAATGACCTTGGATGAGTCAATGACTTTCTGGTGCCTGATAGGAGGCAGGAACCTTGCCTACATGAAGGACCATAAGGCCTGGAGCCAGATGTTCTGACCAAGTCCTTTGACATTCTGGAGGGAAAAGTTTTAGAATAAGATAAAGTCATGGTCCTCCCTCATCTGCACCTCTGTGCAACTCACCCACCGTGAGAAATGGATTACAATTACAATGAATTACAAATAATGAACTTGCCCCACTTTTTAACTTACTGAGAGGAGAATTTGACATCAAATCTCCTAGAACTTTAACATTTGAAACTCAAAAAGCCCTTGAAAATGTCACCGAAGCTCTTCAAAAAAGAAGCACACCGTTGTGCTCCAGAAAAGCCCTTTTTTCTCACAGTGTTAAGTTTGTGGTCTCATTTTTCAACGGACACTTCTGAAAAAAATCCTTTGTTAATCATTGAGTGGATTTTTCTTCCTTATAGGTCTCCAAAAACAACTTTTACAACCATGGAGATGACGGCTCAAATCAAACTATAATTAGAGCCAGAACAAGATTGCTGACTATGGCAGGCCAAGACTTTGTAATTATCTATTTACCTGGGAAAAAAGATGACCTTGATTGGGCTTTGCAAAATTCAGAAGACTTGCAAAATGCAGTAAAATTATTCACGTGCTTGTCCTATTCATTATCCAGGCCACAAATTGTTGCAAGCAAAATTGAGTTTTAGAAAAAAAACCATGCTAAGTGAAGAGCCTTTGAGTGCTATAACTCTCTTCACTGATGGATCAGAGAAAACACATAAATCAGTAGTAGCATGGCAAAATCAAACAACCAAAACATGGGAATCAGATATTCAAAGAGAGAGAACTCTCCTCAGATTGTTAAATTGGCCACAGTAATTAAGGCTTTTCAGGTCTTTTCAGGACCTTTTAATTTAATTACAGATTCAGCTTATGTTGCTAATACTGTTAAAAGAATAGAAAGATCAGTTTTAAAGAATGATAGCAGTGATATTCTATATTGCTTGCTTTCATGTCTTTACACAATTTTGCAATACAAAACTAACCAATATTTTGTCTCTCATATCAGGGCTCATTTCTCACTTACAAGATTTATAGCAGAAGGAAATGCAAGAGCAGACAAACTGATGATGGTTGTTTCAAACACTTTACCAAACATTTTTGAACAAGCAAAACTGAGTCATGCTTTTTTCCATCAAAATGCACAAATCCTTGTGTGAATGTTTCACATTTCTAAAGATCAAGCAAAAGCCATTATTGGTGCTTGCCTGAAGTGCCAGCTTGTGCCAACTCCTGTTTCTACAGGAGTTGTCAATCTATGAAGGTTGCAAAGCCTACAACTGTGGCAAACACATATCACCAAGTATTCATCTTTTGGGAAATTTAAAAATATTCACATTGGTAAACACTTTCTCAGGCACAATTTTTACTTCTGTACACGCAGGGGAAACAGCCAATCATGCTTGCCAATGTTTTTTGCAAGCTGTTGCTTCATTTGGTGTACCCCAGGAAATAAACACAGACAATAGCCCTGCATACACACTCAAAAATTGGCCGCATTTTTGAGGGACTGGGGTGTTTGCCACACTTTTAGAATTCCCTATTCTCCCACAAGTCAAGCAATTATTGAAAGAACACATCACACTCTAAAAGACATTCTGAATCAACAGAAAGGGGGAGTGGTCCAAGCAAGACCTCAGATGAGGCTGAACAAAGCTTTATAAGTTTTTAATTTTTTGAATAGCTCATTTGCAGAACCCAATCCACTGATTTTTAAGCATTTTTCAAATAACACACAGGCAAAATTGCTAGAAAATCCTCCTGTTTTAATTGAAAAATTGAAGGAACATTTTTGCTAATAACCTGAGGTTAAAAGGTATCCTTGTGTTTCCACAGGTGTAGGACCTAAGTGGGTTCCAGTGGAGAATGTGAAACCATAGCACAAAAGAGCACTGAGAGCTCCAAACGAGCACACAGACATGAGCCACACAGAGAGATTATGGCTGGTGCCTGATGTCTCCTGCCCAGCCTTCAAAAACTTCAAAACTTGGGTTTTATGTCAATGTTAAAATTGTGAAAATTGTTAATATCATATAGCTCTTTTAGCAAAAGCACTACATCCATTGTGTTAAAAAGAATCCCAAGATATCCAAATTTGTAAAATTGAGTGTAAACAGGACAGCTTAGTCCCTTATAATTGGCCAGATCATTAACAAATTTGGGAAAATATAAAAGCAAAAGGTACTAAAAGATTTGCTTGAAAATTGAAATACATGGGAAAGCTTTTTGCCAAAAACTAGCTGAACAAGAACGTGGAGTTAGATCAAACAATATATTGGTGCTTGTTAGTTTTGCTTGCTCACTTTAACAGTGCAGATATGCCTGTAGATCAACCAAAACCAAACGTTTGGGTTACTTTAGCCAAGTCAGCAGGCTCAGATACTTTATGTTTGGCCCGTTTGAGCCCAGACAAACCCTTGCAACCTTTGGTTGGTGTGCCAACACCAGCCAAAGAGTGACCAATACCTAACCATGACTATCATTGGTGTGCAGTTGCCAATGAGACAAATCACATAACCAATTGGTATCATTAAACCCCTGATCTTCTTAAAGCACCTTCTGAACCTCAAGAATTAGGAACTCTTGGTTCTTTTTTGACAATAGAATCTTGTGCTGAGTTTTAGTATCATGGAGATCCACAATTAATGTTACTCCCCATCATCTTGTGTACAGAAACTCAAGTTTTTGGTGCAATTGTACTACCCCTGTTCCCCCTAAGGGTAAGACTGATGGTCTTAATAAGTTTCCATGGCAATTGGCGAAAGGATATTGGCTCATTTGTGGAGATAGAGCCTGACAGGGATTCCCTCAAAAATTAAAGGTGGCCCATGTAACATCAGAGAGCTCACTGTGATAGCACCTAGCGTTAAAAAAGCCATCAAGAGAAAACATAGAAGAAAAAGATTTGCCCATCATTGTAAAGAAAACTGTAATAGCAATTTTAAACCTTGAGGCCCTACAAAAAGAGTTACATCTGATTTATTTCTACCTCAGCTTGCCTCAGTATTAGCATTAAAACAATTAGACCAATTGGGGTGTTGGCTGAGCAAAGAAGTTCTATTGTAATTAGCGATATGACGACAGATGTTAGTGCTGTTAGACGTGTGACCTTACAAAACAGAGCTGCCACTGATTTTCTTTTACTGGCACATGGACATAGTTGTGAGGAATTTGAAGGATTGTGTTGTATGAATTTGTCTAACCATTCAGAGTCCATCCACAAACAGCTTCAAAAACTGAGAGATTTAGCAAATCAAATTAAAACAGATGACAGATCATGGTTAGACGGTGTGTTTGAAGGACAGAACTTTGCACCTTGGCTAAGGCACTTTGCAAAATAATTTATATATATTAATTGTTAGAGTAGCAGTATTAGTCATAGTGCCTCGTATACTTCACTGTGTGCTGTAAATGATGAATAAAACCATCAAAGAAGTTTTTACAGTTCAAGAAAGAGGGGGAGATGTGAGAAATGTAGAGAATTTGTAGAGAATTATCAAAGCCTGACTGAAAGCTCACATAGTCTTGTACATCTGTATGCAACCTCTGGGATAAGGTGTGCTGACTTAGAAAGGCCATAGAATAGAAAAGATATTGTTGAGAGGGAAACTGAACTAGAAACAAGTTTCAAATTATGACCTTGCAAATAGACCAGATATTTTGGAGAAACAGAACTATGAAAGATGTATTGTAGCAAGACCCACATGGGGTATTTTAAAAGATGATTGGCTTAGAAGCATTAACAACATTGCGTGGTAAAAGCTGATAGGCCAAAAAATGCTTTTAATGTATTATAATCAGGAAGTAGTTTGGCTTCTGATTTTGATGGTGTGAATTGTAACATTTGTGGCTAAATGTGACTAAAAATGGAATAAAAGTCTTTAAAACGCCTCTCAGGAGCCCCGTCCCTGGGTCAGAAAAAAGGTTTTTCCAGCAACCCACCCCACAGGGAGGTGCAATGACAAGGTCTATTGGAGCTGGAGCTGCTGGGCTGACAGGAGGACTCCCAGTCTGCCCAAACCCTACATAGCTACAGAGGTGTGTGACTCTTGGCTTGCATGTCTCCTCCTGGACATGGAGTGCTCAGTATCAGTGCTAGTTAGAACATTTCACACATGCCAGGAAGCCCCCTTGGTTTGATGCCATGGAATAGAGACGTTCACTCTCCCAGTGCTGGGACCTGCCCAGGGATGGCAGCAGACATTTATGAGCACAGGTGTTCCTGGCAGGTGTTTTGTTCCTGAGTGAGCTGCCTTGTGGCTGAGCTGCTGCCAGCCCAGCCCCTCCATCCCCGCCTCCCCCATTGCCACACAACCTCGCCTCCCCCAGGGATTTTCGGGCAGGCCTATTGCAAACAGCAGGCACAGGCAATGAACACATCAGGCAATTAAACAGCAGATCAATTCGACTTAGCTTCTCTTGGGAAAGCAGCCCTTGGGAGACAGAAGAATGAGGCAGCAGGAGACAAAGGCAAAGAGAAAAATTGAGAGGTACGGGAGAGGAGGAGAGCAGAAGAGCCAAGATGGAAACACAGCAGGCAGAAAGGACCATGCACAATGCAGTGTGAAACCACAGTTGCAGGGGAGGAGGCGTTCAGGGAGAAAGGGATATGCCTGGCACAGGCAGCATGAGAAAGACAGCATTGGGGAGAAGACATTGGAAAGAGAGGGTATGTCTAAAGGGAGGTAAGAACAAGACAGAGAAAAATGAGACTGGAAGGGGTGGGATGATGAATATAGCAACAGCAGGGAATGGCCTCAACTGCCAACCTGGATCTGCAAAAATGTAAGCTTTGTGAATTTGGAACCATCAGCAAAAAATGTATATTCGTAATATCCTATTCACTTTATTTAAACTGATGGAGAATCATTGGATATTGATAGAGGATTTCTCTCCCTGAAATATGCCATAAACTCAGGAGCTTCCTGGTGCCCATATGAAAAACAGACAGTGGCAGTGACAAGCAGAAGGAAAGGAAATTAAACGGGCTGGTATCACACCAGCCAGCTGAGTGGAACACTAGAGGAAAATACAACATGAACTCCTAACTAGTTTTCACTTTCTATCTTTAATAATCTGAGATACTGGTAGTACTAACCCACTTAGTAATGCTAGTCACAGGCCTTCAAGAGTCAGGAGTAAACTACCAAAAATCGGAGAGTATTTTCTTTTAAAAGCCACATGGTTCTTGTTTCTCCTTTATTATAAAAAACAAAGAAGAAGAAGGGAAAAAAAAAAAAACCAACAAACAAACAAACAAAAGACCTCCCCCCCACACACACACACAAAAAACCAACCCAACCCAAATAAAGAAACAAAAAACCTGCCTGTGATTTACATGTTCAAAGGTGAAATTCTTGGGGAGAGGGAGAACACTGCAATTAGGGGACCCAGAGAAGGTTTGAGAGTTTGCAACACACAAGGACTTTTCACTGTATGACCACCCTGCCAGACTCCCCTTCAAGAGAAGCAGCCTCTTGTAGGATGTCTCTGTTTGCTCTTCCTCCTCACCTGGGGGCAGTGCAAATCCCTCTCTCCCTGCTGCCAAGCCCAGTGCTGCTGCTCTGCAGGAATCTGCCCAGTCCTAGGGGTGCACTTCTCTCACCCTGTTTACAGCACAGCAGGAGCCAACCACAGGAGGGGCATCTAAATGTCAGGCCTTGAAGCTGCTGTACCAAAAGACAAATGAAATTATCTCACAGTGATTCCAGGGAAGCTGCCTCTTCCCAGTTTTTCTGCTAAGGCTCTGTAGTACCATTCTAAGCTCTTATAAATTTTCTTCTTGCATGGCTTCTCTCCAAGCCCATCGAGGCTATTTACATACACCCACCATATTTACAAGAGTGCTGTGAAGAAGCAAAAGACAAAACCAAACCAAACGGTGCAACAAGTCAGTGCCAGAAATGGTGATAAACCCACACTCCTTGCTGGCTTTTTCCTTCCTATTAGGTGCTTATTAGACAGTGCTGCCTTTCTTCTGCCCCTTTCAACTGTCCTGTGACAGATTTTGAAAAATAAATTTGGGAAGAGTTAATGTTTTAGTTTCTGCTTAAACAGAGGAGCCAAGAACATTAAATCCAACATTCAGGATGACCAGGCAATAGGTAACCAGTTGGGAAATCCTAGCTGGAGTGTGCTGCTTCACATCTCAAGGTCAGCACAATAGAAATGCCTTTTTTCTATCACCTTTGGCTTCTCTCTTTGCAGAAAAAGAATGAAGTTTTTAAGAATATCTAGAACCAGCTTGTCATACAAGGCAGAATGTGACCATAGTGTTTTTTTTAGTTTCCTTCTTTTCTTCTTTTTTTATTTTTTAAAACTTGTTTTCTCTCCCTCTTCTAGTCCAGCTCCACAATTGGCACTGGCACTGTCCCTTCAGTGGTGACAAATTCTTTTAGTCCCATACAGTCCTGACAGTTATTGTGCCTCAGGCCATGAGGTCCATGAAGAGCACAAATTCCTGGCTCTTTCAGGGCCCGCAGGTAGCTGCCATGGCAAAGCTGAGGATGAATTTACCAGCCAGCTGCCACTTCACTCTCTCTAATCTAGAGCCAGTGATTTGCATTGCCAAAGCACTGTATGGAATTAGATTGCTTGCACTACAACTAGAAGAAAAGTAATCACACAAATAGCAAGGTGGAGAGGGAAGAAAGCCAAAAACAATTAAGTTAACAAGAACCAGGATGGTGGGAAATGATGGGACAACTGCTCTGCTGACTTGTTCCGTCCTGCAAGCATACACACATACAGATGTGAACATATACACACACTCCTGTCTGCTAAATCTGGTGTCTGGATGTCCATCAGTCCAGCTCCACATCCCTCCTAAACACAGGTTCTTTGGCTACAAGATCCCACAAATAAATGGAGCCATTATGTGGATCACACAGACCTGAGTAACTGTCTGAAATCTGCCTCTTCCCAAGGTCTGACTCGGAAACAAACCTTTCAGCCTCTGCTTGTCTGTCCCTGTAAATTTTTCACAGTGTTTAAACTGTAAATGGAAGGGGCACACTGGCAGAAGAAGCGGCAGTCTCAGCTCCCTGTTTCTCCTCAAACAGAAGCTGTGCATGGATTAGAGGTTGCATGCTCCCTGGAGAGCAGGCTGCACAGTGGCTGTGCTGCCACAGAGCTCTGTCACAGCCCTGTCCCTAGCACAGTCCTGCGGGAAGTGGCACCATGGCTTTGGCAGCCGTGGCTGCCAAGGGAAGCTTCTCCTGGGGCCGGAGTGGAGAATCCACAGAAGCACCTGGAGGAGCCTTAGCAAGGCAAATGCTCCCATCTCTCCTGCCTTGCTGCAGCACTGGCATGATTTATATTCCTGGTGCACAGCTGGAGACAGGCTGTGGCACAGCACTGGAGAATCAAACAGCCACAGCAAGGCAGAAATACAGGAGCTGGAGGCAACTAGGAAGGGGAGATGAAGTCCAAACTCTCAGTGAATCCTCACTTCCACTGTTCTCTGTCATGAGAGCTAGCAGAAATCCTGGCTATGCTGTAGTGGCCTTGCTTAAAGCTATCAGCTCTTTCTGACAGGACTACACCTCTTTATTCAAATCATATATTTCACTACATCTACACTGTCATCAAAGGTGGCTGCAGCACCTGGAAACAGAGTGGAGAGGGTTTTTGACTATCTTGCTACTCTTCATGCAATGCATGAATGATGCAGCTGCCTGCATTCCCTCTTTCTCACCTAATGAATTGCTGCAAAGGAGCATTTTGAAATTAATTTTTCAGTGGCCCCCCAATATGGCTTTTTTACTGCAAAATCCTCATCACCATGGTTCTTCTTAGCACCATGGAGTTGTATCCAGTTTTGACAGAATTTAATGGATGCTTATTCCCAGATATCTGCCATTAAATAAAAGTAGCAGATAAATATGATAAATATTAAATATGAAGAATGTATCCCCAGGTAATAAAAGCTGGCTAACCTTTGTAGACTTCAGTTGTATTCACTCACTTCTATGAGGCACTTCCTTTAAATTTAAGGTTGGTCAAGTCTCTATATCTCGTGTAAAGACCTACAGGTTTTTCAAAAGACAGTTCATGAAGATACCAGATCTCAAAACTGGAGGAATATGGTAAGGACTTCACATATGCCTTGGTGCTGGCTGCGAGAAAGCCATTATGTGTAACCTGGAAATTCAAAATCAAGTACCCAGCATCAAGACATTAAAAAAAAAAAAAATTAGTTTGCTTAGAGTATGTACGTTTGTGCTTCCACATCTTTCTTCACAGGTAGACAGGTTAGAAACTGACATTTTAAAAAATGAAAGGAGGGACTCACATAATTGCATGACCCGAGAGCTTAGACTTTAACATCAGATTTTACAAGGCTTACAATAAAAACGTGGAGACTGGTAGCATGGGGGATTCACATTCCTTTCTTTGTGCAACAAAAAGAGAGAAGAGCACGCACACTCCAAATACCCCCTGTCACCTGTGTTCTTCTTGATCTTTTTGAATTTATTGAGCCTGTCAGCTGCAATGGAAGCCAGTTCCACATGTGATCCCCCAGTGGTAACATTCACAAATAGGTTTGCAGTGTATGACACCACCCCTATAATAAATGCTGTGGTTTATGAACTATTCCTAGGGCAGAGGAAAAGGAGCACTTAAAACTGATATAAATTACACTGGCCATGCTGCCTGGCTTTATGTCCTGTCTTTTTGTACACCCCCTTCTATTTTCTTCAATATTTGTTTCTTTCTAAAATCTTTACCTTCCAAAAGTTCTGTATTTTAATTATACCTTCAGTCTTTTTTCTCTGTGGTGATTCTGATTTATTTTTGTTTCTCCATCCCCTCTTCTGACTCCTTCCCTTTAGCTGTCTTTTAGCATTTTGTAATGTATAATTTTTCTTCTATGCAGGTTGGCACGAACAGAGTTGTGATCAAATCTTTTATCCTGAGGGCTGCAATGTCTCTGTAAAAAGACTTTGTGCCCTGCCAAAGCAGAAGGATTCTCTCTGTTCCATCATTTCCAGATATGCCAGCTTCTTGAGCCCAATTTGCTTTCTGTGTAATCACCTCAGCTGATTGCTGCTCTTGGTGACAGTACCTGCCTGTCCCTGTCCTAGTTACTGTGACATGCTGATCCGTGTGTGCTGGGGAGAAACTTATTGTTAGTGCTGCATGTGAACCATCCTGCTGGACCGGGGCTCTTCTCTTCTGTCACCAAGCCCAGATCTGTCATTTACAAGTCTGTCACTCTCTTATGGACAGAGCTGAGGGCTGTGCAGCACCCAGGAGCAGCCCAAACTGTCACATACTCCCTCCTGCCTGCAAAGTGTTTTCCTAACCCTTTCTCACTTCTCAAGTTAAAACCAAACCAGACCAAACAAATGAAAACCCCAACCAAAAAAACCCACAAACAAACAAACAAAAAACCAACCAACCAAACAAAAAACCCCCACACCCACAAAAAAACCCACAACCCCCCCTAAACAAACAAACAGTAATAAACCCCAATTATTTTTCTTGCTGAAAATTTCCCAGTGGTAATTTCCCTACATTCTTTTCTGGCCAACTCTGGAGTAGCAAGCCCTAGCACAAGTCTACCTGTGCCTGGTGTGTTATGGTGCTGAATTTTGGTCGGTGAGAGTTTGCAGCTGAGGCCAGAAGAAACAAACCCATGCTCTGAAACAAGGCAATCCCGCGGGCTGATGTGTTGGAATTTGGGGTACTGAAGTGACTCCAGGAAATCGAAGTGACTGGAGTCACAAATCCCAAACCAATGACCACATTTGGCCTCCCCGAGCCCCCCTGAGGTGTGAGTGGATCCAGCACTCTCTCCCTGCCCTGTGTGCTGCCCATACTGAGGGACCCATCCGAGGTGTGGAGCATCCTCACGTCCCATTGCAGCAGCAGAGCCGGGGTCACTCCCGGCCCGGGCCAGCCTCGCCCGCCTCCTCCCGTGCTGCGGGCAGCTCTTCCCGAGCAGGGCGGGTGCTCCGGAGCGCCTTTATAGCCGATGCTTTGTATTTGCATAGGCCATTGTCATTCCCGGCGCAGCTCCTTGCAGCTGGCACCCTGACTGGAGAAATATCTTCGTTAAGGAGAAGCAGGAACGACGCAGCTAAAGATAAAAATAACAATAATTTTACTAGATGAAACTTCATGTTAAGCACTTAAAAAGCCATAAAAAGTCAATTTTCTTTCTTTCAATTATTTCGCTTATTCCATTTTTGAAATTAGGGGGAAAAAAAAAAAGGAGGAAAAAAAAAAAAAAAGGAAAAAAAGGAGAGAAGCTTCCTAGTTAGAAAGATGCCTTTTTTCCCATCAGCACCCAATGTCTTTATGATTTTTCACCTCTATCTCTCCTCATTGCCCCCAACTCTACTGAGGACCTACTCCCTGTGAACATGAAAATAGCCATTGTCAGGCAGGGCTGGCACTTCCTGGCATGGGGAATGCAAGAGAAAGGAGCACTGATAAGTCCTGAGTGCTTGCTGCCTCTTTCAGCACACAAGCAGCTTTTTCAGGGAAAACGAAAAAGATAAAGCCAGAAATTACTGCTCTTGCACAATATATGCCAAATTTGTAAGAGCAGCATTTAACACTTAATCAAAATGGTTTGACAATGTAAAAATTAGGTTTTCAAATGTCATTAGTGCCTTATAATAGGTTCAATTTATATCACTCCCATCCCTGGTTTTTTCATCTCTGCTAATTTTTTTATTAATTTCTTTCATTTTTTACACTGTTGTCTTGTTGGTTTTAATTTTTAATTATCATAAGACTTTTTCTTTTACCTTGTTAATTGGTTTAGTTTTGAAAAGCCTGGTTCTATCATTCTTTTTCTTCAAGGGCAGCTACAAGAGATTTTTAATGCATGTTCTTTTCCATTGGTAGGCTCTCTTCTGGGCTAATTTGGGGAAAAAAGCACTTGCTTTTAGGGCAGTCTAAGCACCTTTTTTGTTGTGTGATTCACAGAAATGCTCTCTTACCTGTAAATTTCCTTCTATTCTGGCATGCAGGATTCATTTGATATTGGCATAGAAATTGTACCTCTGTTCTACAGTTGATATGCAGACTCTTTTCTGTTTGGAAAAGGATGAAAGCTCTCTTCTGCTCTGGCTTGTAAGGCCTTTTCTGTATGGGCTCTCCTTTCTGTCACCCATCGAACACAGGCATACACACCCTTTATTTTCTCTTTCCATGTACAGGAATGTTCCAAGTCTTGGTTATCACAGGGCTGCAAGATGTCATTTGCATGGAGATGTATATTGGCATCTTGTTTCATTTTTTTTCTGCCAGTATAAATGGAACTGGTTCAAAAAATTTCACTGACACTTTGGGGGCAGAAAACCATTTTGGGAATGGACATTTTTTAGGAAAATGCTGACAATGGCTTGGTTGTACTTGGCAAAGGAATGTACCTTAGGTCTTCAGGGGAAAATCTAAAAAAGTAAAAAAGCAAAAAATACAAGGGAAAACAATAATTCCCCAACCCCTTTTACATGTAGATAGATGAAGAAACACCTGTGGGAGCTCACTCCAGGGTGACTTTTTGCTCCTGAAGGAAACCAAAGCTGTTAAACATGGAAACTTTGGAATCTCTCTCCAATTGCCACCAAGAGTGGGCTGTGGCTTTGCACCAATAAAGCTGCATTACTTTGGCACTGCAGGGACACGTGGAAGTTTATTCTTACTCTCACTCCCACTCAGTTCAGTCCTACTGACTAGAAGATCCTGCCTTCACCTTCCTGCTGGCTCTCCTGCCCCCTGACAGATCTGCAAGGACTTTCAGTGGCTAATGGGGCAGGAAACTCTTCACTTAGAGAGAGACCATCTTAATAGAGTCCTGGTTTTCTTCAAAGAAATAATAGTGGCATAATTATTCCTTGTTCCTTCCCATTTGAGATGAGTTACAACTGCTGATGTCCAAAAGGATCTTTGTAGAAGCATCTCTTGTATGGCAACCCAAGTCCTCGCAGTCAAGCTGTGAGGCATGAGCTGCATGATAGTTTTTTCACTTGGCCTTTAATGGTGTTTTAAATTCTCCCTGTTGGGCAGGCTTGTACTCTCATGTGCTGCCTAGAGGTCTACACTGTCTACTTCTCCTCCATCCACTGCAGCTTGTGTGCTTTATCCCTCAGCTTGTGGATGCAAACTTCTTCCTTCCTGCTTAGCCTGGAGATCCATGTAAATGACACACAGATCTCACAGAAATTAAGACACACAGAAATTAAACCGTCAGTGGCAGTGCTTATGGGCAGAGTCCTACCTGACAAAATGCCAATATACTGCCTCTCCCTGGGAGACCTCTCAGCCTGTGTAATGTTCTGCTGATCCCAAGCAGCTTTCTGCTCTGTGATGGACAGGCATGGCTTCATCAAAGGTTCTCCAGAGCCTTAAATCAGGAACAATACAGCCTGTACCTGTGAGATGCTGTTGGGGGTTAGATTTCTTTCTTTTTCTACTAAGAGAATTTTCCCCCATAAGTTGCTAGAAAGTAACTACTGGGTACATCTGGGTACTTAAGCAAAACAAAAGAAGTGGCCAAAGTCGGGAGAGGAGTGTAGCACCTGGCAACACAGGTAATGGATGTGGCTGAGGGCAGCTGTGCTCTTTCTCGGCCTTCAGAAGAGCTCAGCAGAGCTGTGCCTGGGGAAGGGAACTCACTGCTACTGCGGGAGCCCAGCTCCATCCTGTTTCTTCTGCTGCGGGGTGAGCCTCAGCTCCTGGGAGCAGCCACTGAATTGGGACCCTGCTAAAAGAGTGGCCTGTCCAGGGATCCTGGGCCTGTCCCTCCTTGCCCTGCTGGAGCTGAGTCACTGCTGTCCCACCCCCGCTGCTCCTCCGGCGCTGCTCTGAGTTTTTCATGGCTCTGTAGCCCGCACCCCCTGCCTGCCGAGACCTCCTGCGTCTGCAGCCACAGCTCTAAAGTTTCTGATCCAGCTTTTCCATCCCTTCCGGTTTTCAGCCTCAGCTCCAAAGTTTCTGATCTATCTCTTCCATCCCTTCCATCTCTTCAGCCACAGCTCTGGAGTTCCTGATCCATCTCTTTCATCCCTTCCATCCTTTCCCATCTGCAGCCACATCTCCGGAGTTTCTTATCCATCTCTTCCATCCCTTCAGCCTCAGCTCCAGAGTTTCTGATCCATCCCTTCCATCCCTTCCTGTCTTCAGCCACAGGTCCAGAACTTCTGATCCATCTCTTCCATCCCTTCCATCCCTTCAGCCACAGCTCNAGCGCCCCCTGCAGCCGCGGGGGCTCAGGGCCCTGCCCCGCCCTCCGGGAGCCGCCAGCGCCCCCTGCCGGCCGTGCCCGGAACTGCACCAAAGGGGAACGCGCCGCGCTCCGGGAATGTTCTGGGCTGGGGTTCTGTTTATTATTAATGCTGGGGTTGGTGTTGTTTTGTTTGCCTTCTTATACACATTAGTAAAGAACTGTTATTCCTATCTCTGCATCTTTTCCTGAGAGCCCCTTAATTTCAAAATTATGATAATTCGGAGAGGGGGGTTTACATTCTCTATTCCAAGAGGGGCTCCTGCCTTCCCTAGGAGACACCTGCCTTTCAAACTAAGACAGATGCCAAGAACCTACACAGATGCCTGATAAGAGGAAGGCCTTTTACTCGCCCCTCTCTATATTTAGCAGCATTCCCAGGCAGTGTTTCTAAAATTATCAGCTGCAGTAATGTGATTCATATCCCCATCACTTGCCAGCAGTGGATAAGAAGAGCATAAATGACAGGCAGGAGAAAATCCTGAGCAGTATCGCCCAGATCAGGACTGTACTGGTATAGTCTTTGGTGCTTGTATTGGCATCCACGCCAGACTTTCAGGGAGAAGCAGTCACTGTTCTCAGAATCTGTTTTCTCTCACAGCAGCAGATGGGAATGTCCCAAGCTGCAAGAGAAAGGGCTCGAGATTGCTTCCAAACTGTATATTTGGGCAAGTCTGGTACAATGAATAATGACAAAAGATGTACACGAATTGTTCTTGCAAGGACACTGTGCTGCTTGGGCTGTGAATACTGTCACTAGAGCAGGTTCTCTGCTATCTAAGAAGGGTCTCCATCTGTAGTAAATCAACAGCAGACAGGCAAAGCATCTCTATCAGCTATGGGAACCCATTCCTGAGATGGAA
Organism: Cisticola juncidis; assembly: GCA_013400215.1. NCBI lineage: Eukaryota > Metazoa > Chordata > Aves > Passeriformes > Cisticolidae > Cisticola > Cisticola juncidis. The sequence continues at coordinate 507,160 of VXBR01002252.1, read as the reverse complement.
GGAATGAATGTTGTGGTGGTTGTCATAGACTGCCCTGAACCAGTCTGGAAAGAGGCATTACTGTGGAATCAGTCCAAGAGCTGGAGCTGTTATGGTAAATACCATAAACATCTAAATCTTTTAGGAGGTTCAGTCTGCATATCTGAGTCATTATGGGATATTAACTAAAATGCTCATTTGAAAAATTACCCTGTGAGCCACTACAATGTAGCAGAGGAGCTGTTTTGCTCAGATAAATACTAATTGAAAACTGAGGCAGAAACCTGCAGCCATATCTGCCTGTGTTGTGATCTTGTCAAATCTCATCACCTAATTACTAACAGGCCTTGCTGGGCCATGGAAGAGAACTGCAGGAGAGGCAGAGCCTGAGAAAACAGTATTTATTATTCTGAGGGAAAGCTCTTCTTTCAGAGTTGGTGCTGAATGAATCCCTCAGCAAAATTAAAAAGACCTGTGCTTTCCTGCAGTGCTTAAAAAGAAAGTTAAATTCTGATATTCTTAATTACTGTTCCCCCTAAAGATCCCTGGGCCATGATGGGGTATTTATTCTGTTCGATCAAATTAATAATTGAGAATTCCTTTCCAGCCCTCTGAAACATCCCTTCTCCATCTCATCAATACAACAACTCCAAAGCAAAACTGGGCTGTTCTCTTCTTCATGATTCCACATAGATTCCCCTGTGCTTTCAAATAGCTGTTCCACAGTCATGGAGTGATGGTTATTGCTACGCATATTGGCAAAGCACACTTGGACCCTTTGGGCTGAAAGAACATATGTTTACTATAAGAAATTATGTCACTGTTATCATCTCCCATTGTGATGTTAAAGATGTTAAAGACTCGAAATGAGGGCAGTAATGTCATTAGGCAGAGGAAGGAGATCTTGAAGCTATACAAAACTCTAACACGTGCTGCAGACTCACTTTCCAGCTGAATTGCTCTTTGGTAGTTTGTTTTGGTGACCATTATAAGTTCATATTCAGCCACTGTTGCAATGGCCACAGGCAGTACAGAGACAGAAGGAAATCCTCTCTGTGCACTTTATGAAAAACTTCAAACCAAGATAAATATCCACAAAATGCTGCATAAGGCATGCACACAGAAAAGTGTAACTCCAATGGGTGGCAGCAGAGCCTGGCAACATTTACATTTTTCTAGCACTTTGATAAAACTTATGCAAGGGAGAAGTCATAAGAAGACAATGGCCCCCATTTCCTTTAAAACAAGTGAAGAAAATGAGACTGATGAAAGAGAAGGTGAGATTTTAATGTGAGGGGCTGGAATACAGCAACCCAGTAATCTGTACACTCCCCCCTCAGAGTAACATTTACAATCTATGCATAGTTTCCTCCATGATATTTCTTCTATTCAGATAATTTTCATTATCTTCACAGAGATACCACATATTTCCTTTAGGGATTTTACTAATTTCCACCCATCCTCTCCAGCTCCACACTAGGCAGCATCCAAAGAAGGCCCCAGCAGGACTAGAACAATGAAAGGGTTAACAACTCCTTCCCAGTGTTGGAGACAGGGGACATAATTTTAAAATCAAAGAGAAATATAGTTATGAAGCAATTTTATTCTCTATTAACCCAATCAATGGAAGGTTCCCATAAGCCATTACCAGGGATTTCAGATGCAGAAGATGTCGCGAGGGGTTAAATAAAGATGTTTCTTTGTTCATTAGTACTGACAGCTCAGGGAAAGAGAAGGAAGGAGGGAAGTAGGGGGAGAGACAGAAGAAAAGGAAATACAGGTTTGGGATATGAGGAGAGAAGAAATTACCTATCACCATGTAAATTGTATAGAATTCTTGTGTATCTATGACAGGATATACTAAGGCAGTGTATTAAGTCATGCCTTAGGAACAGGAAATCAGGTGGGCCAATCAATGGAGAGCCTGGACGTGACCTTGGAATATCAAATCCAGATTTCCACGGTGTGAATAACGGTGATGAAGGGATAACTGCCCATGCTTGTCACCCACAAAACAGTCGAGCCTCCAGCAAACATCAGTCCACACAGCAGAGATCAGTACTGAATTTCTTCCCTGCTGGAAAACCTCTAGGAGAGAGGCAGAGCTGATGCAGGAAAAACAATTCTCTCAGGGACTCTTGACAGCCTTTCTCACTACCATATGTAGGCCTAAACAATATTATCTAGCAATTTTCAAGTCTTAAGATTCACACACAATGGCAGCAGCAGTCAACAAAAAATAACTCATTTATAAAAGGAAGTCTAATTGCATCATCCATCTTCAGTAAAAATTCAATATTTCCCGATACAAGTTGTTTTGATTTAATGAATGGGGGAATCATCCTTTTCCTACTTCCCAGCATGCTCATGTCTTCAAATGAATCCTGCATCACTGGAAAGCAGACAGAAACATTAAGATAAATGCTGGGAACTGCTGCTAACATACCCTTCCTTCCCGGAGAAGGAAGGAAATGTGAGCAACCCCCTGTTCTTCCAGAAGGTGTGGGGTCCTCTGCTTGCAATCTGCATCTGGCTTTTGGCTCTAAACTGGAAATTTAGATCATATTTCTGTTTATCACAAAGGGGAGACTCAGCAGAGTTTCCACTGTGGAAAAAGGCTAGAGGTGTGTAGGGGCTCTGTATTTGGCAGAGGAGCTGGGAGGAAGCATGGAATGCTGCTGGTGGTGAATAGGATACGGCCAGCTCCTGGAGAGACCTCTCACTTCTCATCTTCCAGAGGTTTTGATGAAACTGGTGTAGCTCTGCCTAAGGAGATAAGACCTCTCCTTGGTCATCTGGGTGTATTTAATTTTTCTGGAAATCTCCCTTTTCCTTCCTGAATGATTTAATTTCATATTAATGCAGTGTCCCTGTGCTGTTTACTAACCACACACAGGCAGTTATTCCCTCTGCTTGCTCAGGACATTAATGAAATGCCTGCCCACCCATGCAGCCAAACACAAAGGGGGCTGCTAATGGCATCTTTCTTTTGAAGTGAAATCCCAAAGCTTTCGTTTGCTTCGTGTTCCTCCCTGATAAAACTCTCCTGTCTCTGTCTCAATATGGGGCACTGTTATCTGGTCTCACTTGGGGGTGGCAGGAGCTCTGAGGCTGGTCTGGGGTGTGCTCTGCCTTCTGTCTGGTGAGGAGGAAAAACTAGCAACCACAGCACAGCCAAACCAGACGTCTCAATGGGGACATATGATCACCATTATTCTTCAGGCAATAAGGAATGTGCATAATAGATCAGAAAAGCAGGGAAACAGCCAACTTACACATGTAGGGAACAATTTGAATATCCTAAGATGCACCTGCAAGATAAATTTGGGGGATGGGGATCCACAGACAAGTCCCGGGCATTGCAGTGCAGCTTTGGGACATGGCAGCACTATAGTAAATACAAAACTCCTGCGTTAATTTTTGAGATAATGTGTTTATACTGACAGATAGTATACTTTAGGAGAGAGGCACAACTCAGGGAATCATATCCATCCATTTTCACCTCAGATTCTGATGTGATAGTCAGTTCTGCAAATATAAGACATTTATGTTTCTCAGTATTGCATCAAAGCCTATAACACACTTGTTAAAAGATACAGAAAAGCAGCTATTTTGTGCTGCTGTGGCAACCTGCTACAGAACACATGCACACTGAGCTGTCTCTGACCCGGAGAACATAATTCTGTACTTTTTGTTTCTTTCTCTAAAGATTGTGAAATTCTTCTGGCTTTTCTCTGGCAAGTGTAGAAAAAGAAGAGTGACATCAAGGCACATATTTGGGACCCACTTTTTTTATAAGACAGGGTTTTACAACACAAGATGTTGTTTGGTAGTATGTCCCCTTGGGAATCCCCAGAAGAGAAGCAAAGATGGGGAGCAAACTCCTGCTGGTTGCATTTTCTTGGTACTCTACCGAGTCTCACAGTTTAATCCAAATAGACAGCAATCTTTAAGGGATTCTAATCCATTTTAACAAGAACTTGAAAATTCACACTGGGAAAACTTCAGTTTTCCATCATAAACACAAACTATGTCATTGTTAGATGAACCGTGAAACGCCCATTCTGGGAATAAGGTGAATATTTCAGGGATATTAGAGGTCTTTTCCAACCTTACAAATTCAGTGATCCAAAACATGCTTAATTGCCACTGAGAAGTTATGTCTCCTTTTGAGAAGTCTTGATCTTAAAAATTATTAATATAGCACAAATATTTATGTAGTTGCTAGAGTTTACAAACATGGTTTATCAGCCCTACTCCCTGTCCTTTCCATTCCAAAGATGCCCATGCTGTACTGTAAGGAACTGAGAACTAGTGTGTGCATCCTGGATGGATCCTGGGAAGTTCAGGAGTCCACAGAAGCCTGTAGCCTTTCCCATCTCCTCACAGAGGCACTGCCCCTGCACCTCAGACTCCTTGAACACAGGGGATATGAACTCTAATGGGATGGGAATCAGTTCTCCTATCCTACCACCCTACTGTGGTTTCATTCCTCCCCTGCTGAGGCTGGGTGACATGTTTCCATTGAGTTCACTGATTCAGCAAGATCGAGCCCTTGGTCTTAAATAACTAAAGACTGCAAACTGAATATTGTAGCCATGGCAACAGCCAGCTCAACTTTAAACCCTCTGATATATAAAAAGGCAATTTTCTTTATTTTTTCTCCCTGCATTTTTATATTTCCAGAACTTACAATGGTAATAATGGCCTCAGGCCCTAACCTCCACCAGCCAGCCATTAACTTCATGGAAATGCTTTCTCCATCAGCCCCTATTGTCGACAGCCAGCACCATTCCACAGAAACCATAGGGTCTCACCATGCTAACACGACTAGAGGTCTCAGCTGTGCCACAGCCCTTTGCAGTCCTGCTGCAGACTCATTTCCTGATCATGACAAGAGAGCTGGTACTCCATTTAGAGAGGCTGCAGGACTCTGCGGTGCTCCTAACTTCCTCTTGGAAAATGGGGAACAAAATGCCCCTCATCAGGCTGATTGCCATTGTGTCCTGCACACATAAGCTCATGGGTAGATGCACGTCTGCCGCTCTGCCTTCCAGGCTCATCCATCTTTCTCTGAGTGAAGCAGGAATACTTTCACGTCTCAGTTTTATTTGGTGTCCTGTTTGTGCCTCAGAAGCTTTGTCACTGCCATTGTGAAGCCATTGGAAATAGTGGGAATAGCTCCTTGCTAACCCTGCTAAAGCACAGACAGCAAGGGCCCATTTGCATTTTAGGCTTTTTTTTTTTTTTTTTACTTTTTCTCAAATTCTTTCTGGAAACGTTCCTTCAAGACCTAGGGCTGGATTAGCACAAATTAACTGTTTAGCATGTGTAAGACACTGTTTGCCTATTCATAACAGGAACAGAAGACCTCAGTCCTGTGTGTAATTTTGTCCTTGATTTTGTATGTGGCCAGTGGTTTAACTTTTGTGCCTCAGTTTCTCCTCCTGTTAAAAAGGAAAATGATACACTTCTATCTCTTCTAATGGTCATGAAATTAATTTCCCTGTAATGCGTGTATAGTATGTAGAGATGGCAGGATGAATGGCAATGGTAGCAGCTATTATTATATATCATTTTCAGCAGATAGCAATTTCTACAGTAGGTTAAATTCCGGCCCAAAAAGTACTTGACTGTGTCTCTTTAAGGTCACAAGCTATTATGAGTTGAAGACTAAAATGCTTTGTATATGATGATGAATAAATGAATTGAGTATCTCTGCCCAGCAATGTGGGATATGGAAACGATGCTGAATATCTTCAGCCTGTACTATCAACATCCATCAGCTTTCCCCTTGCTCATCTCTCAGCTGTCGCAATATGAAACCTACTTTCCCCCGAGATTTCAAACGACTGGGGCTAAACAGCAAAAAAACATTCAGTGACTAAATTTGCCAGAGAAGGTCTCAGTCACGAATGACTAAAAACAAAATTATAGAGCAATCTCAGCTGACTGAGAGCAGAATGAAATGTGATTCATTTTCATCCAGCCAGCAGAGACTGCAGGGGAAAAAAGACTGGACTAACCCTTTTTCTGCTAGCAATGCCCCTTCTCCCTGGGCTGGTGCACATGTAGTTTGCATTCCTCAAATATTAGGTCTTCTGCTTGTTTTGTAGGGGAAGACATAGCTTTTATTACTCAGGTGGACCAGACCAGTAGGAGGACTGTGCTAAAAAGATTAGTGTGCTATACTTTGATATCTTACACAGTTTATAGGAACATAACCATAGATTTCACTGCCCTCTACCAAGCAAGACATGACTGCCTGCACAAAAAAACCCCTTGTAATCTGAAGATGACAGACAAAATCTGGACAATGACATGTGGTAGTGGGATAAAACATTTGTCAGCAAGGTAGTCAAAGGTGTCAGCACTGCGTCACTGCAGGAGACGAGGAATTGTAAGGTGGGGAACAGAGGTGGATAATGGCATGGCTCTCTGAATGCCTGCAGGAGGAATTCCTTACATGCATGGAGCAGCAGAGGAGAAAACATGGAGATGGTAGCCTGGAAGTTTGACTACAAGGCAGTGGAGCCTGGTGTCATGGCAATGCAGGCAGATGCTTTGGGCAGGAGCTGTTGCTGCAGGTTTTATCATTCAATCCTAAGCTTAGGGATCATCACTGGACTGAGCTGGGGGCCTCAGGAAGGAAATGGTGCTGAGTTACCTGTGCTCTGCTGCACCCTGGGCTGAAACTGCCCAGGAAATCTCTGACCGTTATGGGAAGGGGGCAGGTGAGACTGCTGGCATTGAACTCTTCCCATGACAAATACCAGCACCTGAAGGGTGTGTTAAGGTTGGTCATATGGGTCTGCATGCTTGCTGATCACCTGCTCAAATAAATAAATTAAAGGTATGTCTGCTGTCCCTAGTCCAGAAAAACTGTTTAAAGAAAGACATCAAAGTAAGAAAAAATGCGTTTTTGACAGTCAACATCACAGATGATCTTTCCTTCAGCATTTTCTCCACACTTTTCCTAAAAAGAGAGTGGGTAAAATAACAAGTCAAGCAAAGGTTCTGAAACATCATATAGTGATGCCTCTGGCAACAGAAGGAAAGGGCCTGTCCATAAGTCAGCCTCCCTGAGGAAGCATTGTTTGTGAGGCCAGAGACTGACCTAAGATGACAATTTCAGCAAGGGTTGCTCCTTCAGTGTCTGATGCCCTCCACATCAGCACTGCACTGAAAATCTCTGTGTAACACTGCAGCAGTCATGATACAGCAAGTCAAGCTAATGGATGATGAATGTGATACTCAGAGCGAAGTGGTAGCACAGGCAAAGTCCTGGAGCAGGAGCAATTTACTCAGAGCTGAACAAATGCTGGATACAAGGCAGACTTTCCCTGCCTTCTTTTGAGAACACTCGATGGAAAGCTCCCTTAGCAACTACCAGATTAAATCAAGAGGACAAGCCACAGGCAGTTGACAAAGCAGGAACTTTGTAATTTAACAGCTTGTAGATAGTACAAGAATGGTCCAAGACAGGCTTGGCTGATGCCAAATGATTTCTGCTTTATGCACACTGTGGTACAACTTACATACTTGATTTGGTTTCCTTCCATAATGGAAAAAATTCTCATGAGCCTTAAAAAACATGTTTTAAAATAATCCAGCTTTACTGCTTATTTAATAAATTTCTAATTGGTCAGTTTAGTCATGTGACTGTGCTTTTCAAACAACATCAGCAAAACCCTTCAGCTGAGTGAGCAACAGGAGAAAAAAAAATGAAAATACCCAAACTGTAGGTGTTTGGGTTTGCTGAGGTGTTACAGAGAAAAGGAAGCTCTGTTAGTATGGCAAGGTTAGGGTCTGCCTGGGCCAAACACAGCATCTCAGCAGGACTAGGACTCTCAGTGGAATTAACCTTTGTTGCACTGCTTCCTCTCTGTAAAACTGGTTTACACAGAACTGGCTCAAGTTGTGTGGCTGGTATGGTGGAGCTGCACAAAGAAACATCCAAAGGTTCCCACACTGCATTTCCAGCTTGAAATTTATTCTCTCACCTCTCTTTTAAGCCAGCTTCGTGTGTTGATTAGATCAAATTAAAAAAATTTGCTTTCTTTTATAGTTAGCAAACTACCAACATGCCTGTAACTAAATAATAGTAATTAGCCAAATCCTTACATGGATAAAATACCTCCTGAACAGCACAATGGTTATCTTGTTCTCTGATATATGCAAATAAATCCATTATCATCAATGAAGCAGCACTTGTATGATGGAGGAAGAAAAAGAAGTTTGGCCTAAGAAGACTCTTTCAAGAGAAATGACTGAGTAAAAGGTCTGAGTTTTGCTGATTACCAGTTATTTTAGGAACCATATGCACAGACACTTTCTGACTCATGTTGCTGTCAATGAAGGGCAGCTGTGCAACAGTAGATTTGAGCTCAGGAGTTTGGGTCTGATTCACAGCATGATGTTCTTCAAACCACTTCTCTCTGGGGTCAAGATCCTGTGTGAAGTGGGGTTGGTAGTATTGCCCTCGTTATCCAGTACAGATCCCTGGAAGGGATTGCTGTGCCAGTGCAAAAGCAGAAGTCCAAGCTGCCTGGCTGCCCTCAGAGAGTCTGAGGGGGCAGGATAAGGCAGGCTGAGCTGGGCTGGGCGTGAACGTGGAAGGTCCAACGTGGTCTCTTTTATGTACTGAGACACAGTGATAAAAAATGGTGAACAAAAGCTCCCCAATGTTTGGCTTCAAATGGGAAGGTATTTGCTAAGTATAGATAGCATTTGCTTTGGTTCTAATTTGCTCTGCTTTCTTAAAGTAAAGCCAAAGAATGCAATTAGGATTTCATGCAGATGAAATCCTGCTATGTTTCGTAAAATGAAATCTATTTCCTTGACCTGGAACCACACACCACAGCCTGTTCACTGCACGAGGAGAAGTTGTAATAGAAATTTTTATCAAAATAATACTCAGAATCACAATCAACATCAGTTCCCTTCGCTAATCTTGCTGGATGGATACGCACTGAGTAGAATTACTTGACTAAGGACTTGTCATCCAGAGAAAAAAGAAACAATCAGAGAAGTGTTGTGATCTAGGACAACACAACATGCCACTAGCAGACAGGAAAAGGGGCCAAAGTATCTGAAGTCCTCACTAAGTCCTAATTTCTACCTTCACAGAAGAAATATATTGCTATTTTCCCTGTCAGACAGCAAGTTTGCACAAAATAGTATTTTAGCATAAGATTATGAGACTAAAAGTGTTGATGAGACTGCACTGAATTTGCTGAGCAGTATTTGCAGGAAATCAGGGGAGAATTTTCAAAATGTCAAAACAGTTCATTTTTGTACAAAATGTTTCCTTATTGCTTTAAAATATCTTTTGTTAAAAAATTCGATTTGAAGTAAAGACCGGAAAAATAACAATGCAGGACAAATAATTTGAGAGCTAGAAGAAAATATTGTTTGATTCCCACAAATACAGAATTTCAAATTCAATGTTTTTTGCTTAAGCCACACAATCTATAAATTTATCATCTTCCCGACCCTGTTCCTGACATTTTAAGACATCTGCCCTCCACTGGAGAGATGGTGGTGTCAGCTACACATCGTTACATGCCCTGTAAGTCCAGGGACAAATCTGTGGTTGGAACCTTCTGCATGGGAGTTCCTGTGAGCACAGTTCTGCCTCCAGTCTTTTCATGGACCTCCTGTGCTGTGAGGAATTAATATTTTCCAGTATTAATTAAGTAATTATTTTTCACCTGCAACTCACTGGTTGAATAAACACATGGGAATAAACTCATGGGAATACATCTCCTTCTGATGTCCAAGAACATTTGTGCAGCCAGGTAAATTCTTCTCATGCAATTCCTCCTGCTTTCTTTGGCCGTGTCAAACTTGGTGATAACTGACATCAAAACCACACTTGTGCTGAAAAGCCACGTGCAAAATGGTATGGAAACTTGCAATCCAAATGCAAAAAAAAAAAAAATCAAAGACATAAAAGATATGATCTGTCTTTGTATCCAGTCTCCAGAGGATCCCAGTCACTAAATTACCACATAAGACTGCAGAATGCAAGTGAGAGTAAAGGCGAGCAGTCCCCCTTGGAGGAACAGGCTTGTGTTCCTGTGGTTGAGGGCAAGGGAAATTTCCAGGACAAGCTGCAATCCCTTCTTTGTGCTTTTTCCAAATTCAAGGCAAACTGGTTTTGTGCAAAGCACAGCTTTATGCCCTGGTTAGAAGTAAACCAGGTAAAGATGGGATAGTGTGGACTGCACATAGCCACTGCACAAGATCTAAATATCAATTTGGGCAGCTGCCCTACTTTGAACTGGCACTTCACTGCTGCCACTCAAGCAAGCTCGCCTATGTTTGCATGTGCTGCAATTGCACCTGACAATCACACTGCACACACCCTGGTGGCACCACTTGTGCCAACACCCCTGCCATGCTCCTTGCTCCCATGCCTCTGTCTCCAGAACAGCCGTGTCTGGTGGTCATTGCACCTGGCTTTCCAGCTGTCCTGTGCTTCTTAGCCACAACTCCCCACAGCTTGGCCAGCAGGGTCTGTCACATCGGGGTTTGGAAGGGGCTCATCACACACAGGCTCAGAGGAGGGAAAACCCGCAGTATTTGCGGTGCAGTGGGACCGTGCCCATGCTGTGTGTGCAGTTCCACAAGGGAGGTTGCCAAGTGATGACCTGGCAATGAGGAGAGAACTTGGGCATTACTGCTGACAGGCTTGCTGCTCTGCACTGCACAGCCTCCTCTCATTCCACATTGCACAGAAATATGTATTTAATTAAGAGTCATATGCTATGCACAGCTCTCCTGAGAGAGGGGCTGGAGCTCCCACAGAGCCACCAGGCATTTAAGGAGCAAAGGGCCTCAGAAGAAGGATAGGGCTTATTTGTTTTTCCTTGTTACCTGGAGCATTTCCATCTCAGGCTGCCTAATTTAAAGTGCTTCCAAGCCTGTGTTCTCTGAAGGCCTGGCCCCATTCAGCTCACGGAGATGGAAAACAATTTAGGTCTCACAGCTACAGCAGGGTGATGCAGCTGATAAGGGAACTTCAAGGTTAAATAAACTGTTCCATGGGCAGGGAATTGGGGAAGGATCTCCACAGAGCCAAGGAGCGAGGTGGTGAAGCACAGGCAGTGGAAAATGGGCAGGATGGAAACACTTCCCTGAGCCCAGAGAGACTTGTCTGAGAAAACAGCAAACAGAAGTCTTGGAGACAAGATCCACAAATAACTTACTTTTTTTTGTCATTGTTGTTGGGCCTTGTATAAGGGAAAACAGGATATGATTTTTGGCTGGGCAGTACTGTAAAAAGTGAAAGGTAATTTTTTAAATTTATGTATATACCTTCATATCATCTTCCAGTCAAAAATTTGCTATGCTTTAGTCCTATCACCTTAGTGATGCCAAAAAGAGAAACAGGGAAATTCCTATATGGGGGGATGTCTTCACTGTAATATAGTTGCACAAGCTTTATCACACAAAATGACATTCACCCTGCAGGGAGGCAAACCCTTTCAGTCAAACAGCCCAAATGCAATGGCATTACACATCTCACCTATTTGCATGGCACATGTATTAGAACTGTATCACCCAGTTCTCTGTCATCACACTGTTGTCCAGAGGAAGAGAGTTTATCATCCTCACATCACACATGAGGAAATGCTGGAGGGAATAAGCACATTGCCCATGGTGTGCAACAAAAAGTCTTGGAATGAACCTTAGGGGTTGCTGCCCAATTCTTCCCTCTAGGTGTCAGACATAGTTCCATGGTAAACAGGACACTTATCTCTGCTGACCAGGCCCAGATCCTAGAGGAAGGCAAATCCCAGTTTTAGCTGTCATCCCAGTGTTATCAGTCATGTACCTTCAGTTGGAGAGCAAAGAGGAAAGGGGCTCCCTGTAGCTGTGGCTTTGACACTGCTGTTTTAAGCCATCAGTAGGGATGGGGCAAGCCTGTATTTTCATATGGCTGTAATCATGCCACTGCTATTTCACATTCAGTAATTGCTTGCTGCTAGCAAAAAGTCGAACTCATAAGGCACATCCATCCTGCAGGGAGCTGAGATGGGCTTTTGCAATTCAGGCCTCTCTCTAGCAGAAATATTGTCAGTGATGAGGAGTCTGGGCCTGATGGTAGATCACCATTGAGGTGATCCCTGGGTCCCTTGAGACAGCTTCCTCTTTCCTTCAAATTTCCCAACTGTTATTTTGTTCTTGCAGATGCAAGAATCTAGTCCCATAGAGTGTCCATTCGCTAGGTTATTTTGGCACTACGTTTCCTAATGAAATTGTCGGTACATTACATAAAGTGACTAAACAATAACTTCTGCAATAAATGAGTCAGGATGGCCACTGGCATTATCCTCACAAAATGATCGGAGAAATGGGAGACTTCAGCCTACCCACAGGAGATCTTGCAAATTGCCATAATTGTGTATAAATAAAAAGAAATGCAGAGGCAACTCTCAGCTAAGGTCCTGCAGACTCAGTGCCACCTTGTGCTTTTACCAGGAAGCACAAGGAAGCTCAAGGAAGACTGTCAGTGAGGGGCAGAGAGGGATTCTGAGTGAGAACTCTGCTTGCTTTAGGCTGTGATATCATGGATTGACTCAGAGCAGCCACTGAACAAACACAGGAAGCTTTTCTCCTGCAGGAATGCTACGGCTCTCAGCCATCCAAGCCTTTCTGGAGGAGAGCTAGCATCGTTGGGCAGAATGAGGTACAGAAGGGTAGAAGGGGTTTTTTGCCCTGCATCACAGGGCAGTCAGTGAAGAGCTTTGGAGCAGGACTTGGTTTTATAATGATGACCTACAAAGCCTAACCTCTATTCCTGACTCTGGTGAGACAGAACTACGTGGGCAGCATTAGTAAATGTCATTATACAAACTTGCAAGATGCTACACAGAGCAGAGTAAGCTTATCCATATTCCGTCTTTCTTTCTTTTTTCTTAGTGGTTGCCTTTGCAGAGGAGCAGCCCAGGAGTGCCACAGAGCTGACACTCCTCAGAAGCCCTGGTGTGGCTGATTGAATCCCATGTTTGTCTGTGGTGCTTTCACTGAGGTGGGAACACATAACTCAAGAAAGAGAGACAGAACCATACCCATCTCTGCTCTTGTCTTCCCTGAGAAGAGGATGGCTCGTGCAGTCTGACACCACTGCAGCCCCAAAGGGTGCCTAGTGGTGTTGGGGGACACCTGTGCAACTCACACGCCTGCACAAACTCTGCCCAAGGTGGCAATGATGGGAAGCTCTTGGCCCTTGTGGCCTCCCTCAGCTCCTGAAGTCTTCCTAAATCACAAAGGAAGAGAAGCTAGCTGTCAGCTTCCATTTCAGTTCTCCTGTAATTCTTTTAACAATCAGGAGTGGTGTCCATTTCAGCATTGAAATTTTTTCTCTAGGTAAACTTTGTTTTTGTGACGTGAAGAATCTGCTGACTTTGCCTGGAGCAGTCCAGTGCAGGCACTGTGAGCCCTGCCCACACACCACTGTCCTGGCCTGCAGCTCCCCATGGCTGGGCCTGCCTTCCTCTCCCTGTGGCTGTCCCAGATCCTGTGCTCCATGCTCTAATCCAGGACTGCTCCTGTAGATCTGTGCCACGCGACTGAGAGATGGGACTTCAAAGGAGGGGGGCAAAAAGTAGTCCAAGCAAGAAGCCAAAGCAAAAAAGAAATCAAAGGCCCAAGCAAAAAGAAGTTGGAGCTGAAGTCATTGAAGTCCAAGCAAAAAAGGGGTTGAAGTAGTTTATTTTGCTGTCAGTTCAGTCTTATATACTGTTTCAGATCTAAGCAGTTACAGCTCTAGGCAGACACATCCTTAAGCAACAATTTCCCTGCTAGTTACAGAATTAGCCTATTGTTTGCATTACTTGGCAGCTTTACAAAACGACACAGTTCCAAAAACCTTGATATCTGCATATGTTGTATTTTCCCAGTTCTTCTCATGTCTGTGGTCGCTTATCCGATGGCCTGTATCACACCAAGGCCAGGATATTATTAAGCTTCATTGTGCTCTCTGTTTTCTCCCCCATTTGTTTTCCACAGATCTATACCCAGCTTTGCCCATCCTTCTCCCTCAAAATCTGAATGCAAGCTTGCCTGTTAATGAGTAAAAAGCCTGCATACTAATTACTTCAGGTTCTAAGACCACTTTCTTTATACAATATATTGATTTTACAAATAAATAGATATAGACAAAGATGTAGAGCTATAGATGCATAAATATGCATTCTCGTTCCATCAAAACACAGTGCCATAGCATTTTTTGTAGCCTAACCCTAGCAGAGAGTATTAACAGAAAAATTCACTTTTCCATTTAGTACACATAAGTAAACAGAACCAAATCTCTCCCTGGAGTAAATTTGCTGAAGTCAAACAGGGCTTTCATCAGAGATGAATTTGGCAGTCTGTTTTTACTGAGCTCTACAGCAGAAATTCAAACCTATGCTCAGGCATACTTCCATTGAACATGCTGAAAGCATGAGGCCACAATCAGGAGAGGAGTGAAGTCAAAACTCTGCCAGCATTTCATGATTAGCTGGATCAGCCCATTTATCTGATGTGCCCTTACCACGTCCTCCCTTCGAAAGAATGGAGAACAGGGTTGATGGGGACACATTTTCCTCACTGTAAGGAAATGCATCAGTTTGAACAAGAAATTTGAGAAGTAAAGGATAAAAGATAGTCTGCATGAGCAAGACACCCCAGATCACTGTATTCCACAAGCAGAGGCCACATTCCCACAAAGCCCAGCTTACCAAAGCTAAGCACATCCTCACGACTCACCCAGGCACAAGTCATCAGTGGGATGTACTCCACTACTACAGGAAGTTGCTAATACAATAAAGTTGTCTTAAACCAAACTCCCAGAGAGAAACCTCATCTCTACTGAAGACAGTGCAAGCTTTGGTATTGGTTCCAGTTACCCCAGAATTTCATGTCTCCCACCTGATTTCTGTTTTTCACTGTTATTTGCTGTCAATGCACATATGGTGGAAGGATTTTCACTGGATAATAAATTGCTGCAGGTAAGTTGAACCCCTAGGAGCAGACCTGTGTAACTGTAAATCGAGCAAGGGACATTGATAAAACCCTGTCTGATCCTGTTCTTCTAATATTAATCTGAACTCAACAAATTTGAAACCAATAAAATAGATCTGAACACTCTGCATTTTCTTATGCATCTTCTTTTATTAAAAGTGAACCTTTCTGCTATGTAACAGTGATTTCACATACAACTTTCTGTGCATGGTAAGAGAGGAGCTTGTTATAATCACAAAAAATGTCTGAGTTTGATTGCTCTCGATAATTTCATTTTGTCAGTGACAGTTCATTAATTTACCAAATACATATATTTTAAAATTGCATTTCATCAAGCTTTATATTTTGTTAAGCTGAAAAACAAATTCCTAAGAGAATCAATCTGCCAAATGGCTGAAGCTCATTTAATCCAGGCTCTATGTGTCCGTGCAACCTCAGTTCAACTTTATCAAGTGCTGAATGGTTTGTGTGCAATATGCCAGCAATCCCCATCTAGCTCTTCATAGAAAAGCGTCCATATCAGAGAAAGTCAGCATCAAAACTAGAGAGCAGAGAGTAGAGACCAGTAGAGACTGCCCAGACCTTTAAAACAGTTCACCCTTACGGCAGATACGTCTAGTTCAGGAGCAAGTCACGTTGGAAGGAGGAGACGGTGATCCTGATCCTGTCCGTCATGCACAGGTTCTGTCACTTAATAAAGAACCTCATTCCCCAGAACCCTTCAAGCCAGGACCTTTCACCCAAAGTGAATCAATTTTTAAAGTTGAAAGCCCAACTTTGAGATGGGAAGGAGAGTTTAAAACACTATTTCATTCTTTCAAGCTGTGCTACAAATGGCCAACACCTAGGGGGGAAACATTAACTCCAAGGACCAGTGAAAAGACATATAAATCACGTAAGCAACATCTTGGCCTAGCGGCTGCTAACTCAATAGAGATAAATCCAGGAAAAATCTTCCTGGAGTTTTGCAGATTTTATTTTAAAAGAGAAGAAATAGGAGAAAAAGGTCTATTTACTGCTTTTTTTGCTGCAAATTCAACTGATGCCTTTTCCTGGACTTAAAAAATTAAGAGCCAGACATGGTTAAGGGATAAGGGGTTTTTCTCTTGGTTTAATACGGATCCTTATGGTGCAGTGTTTAGCCAAAGTGGGATGGTCTGCAATGCACGCACATGATAGAGCATGTGTACAATTTATAGATCTTGCAAATTAGCATATCTAACAAGGATACCCTGATGGGAGGCCTGGATAAATGGTGTGATATTCCCCCATCCATGGAATTTCCCCGGATGGGTCAAATTTCTAGTTTATCATATTTCTATCATATTTCTAGATATGTTCTAGAGGGGGCCTTGGTTTCTCTAGACAGCATAGAGTTTTCTGGCCTCTTACTATGAGGCCTTTAGGATGTTTCGTCTCCTGGCCTAACAAGTACTAGGACTATGCTAAATTATCAGGTTTAAGGAATTAAAAGTATGCATACCAAGATTACTGAGAATACATAAAAGTTATATAAAAAGTATATAAAAGAAAAGGCAAAAAAAATCATCTTGGCATCACAATAACAAATATCAGTCAGTAGTATAATATCTCTACGATACATCTTTTCTTAAATCAGTAAGCCATGAAATAAAATATCACATCTTTTATGTTAAGCTGTAAAGCTGTTACAGAATTTTGACATTTCAACAACAACCTTGTATTGTCTGGGTTTGCATTCACACCTCCTAAGGGTATGAGCTCAGCGAAGTTAGAGAAGGTAGAGTACAAGATAAACTGTAGCAAAGAGGGCACCTAGGACGACTTTGGGGAGGAAAAGACAGAAATGTCTTGGCCCGCTATCTTAAATTCCCTTTTGGAGTCCACAGTATAATCCAGGATTCAAGAGTCTCACTATCTCTTGTTGTTAGCAAGCAACAGTAAAACCCAGATGCAAAATGCTCGCCTCATTCCCCTCTGTGTGCTGACCTACAAGGAAGATAAGTATGTACTTCTTCTATCAGTTCCTCCCCCAGCCCGGGTAGCAGAGGTCTATACAGCATGTATAAATGTTCCCACATTGCTGATGAATCACCTAGGAATGAATCTGAACTCACATGATGGAATTTCTGAAGTTTCGATTTGCTTGTTTGTTCAAACACATGCACAGACATACATAAGAAAAGCAAGGCACTGAAAAACATCCTGATACTGGTAAGTCATGTATTTCAAATATAGGAAATAGCAGGTGCAAACTGAACATGAAGACCTAGTAAATCCAGTTTCTTGGAACATATTTCTGATTATCTGATCCTTTCTTAGACTATCAGAGACTATTTGCTGATCAAAGACTGACTTACATATTATATAATGCAGCAGAACAGGAGGCTATACTGAAAGAGGGTGTTGTTTTTAGGATCTTTACTCATTTATGGCCAAGGTGGAAAACTGGACAGTAAACAAAGCAAGGAACTGAGAGGAAAGAAGAGATGGGTTTCAAGATGACTATATCTGAATGTCTAGTGGGATGGGTTTTCTCCTGCCTGCTATTACAAATGTCATTTGTATGAATGTCGTGGTTTAAGTGAGACACTTGAGCCAAGTACCATGAAATGTCCCTCGCTGAAGATGCCCTGTTTCCTTGATTCCTGACCTGGGGTCTGGACTGTGATTTACAGGACATCCTGAACATAGCTTCATCTACCATGAAGAAAGATGGGAGCTGTTCAAATATATAAGCAACTTCAAAACTACTTCCTGCAATGTCTCTGCCTAAGTTTCCCAAGCAGGAACCCAAAACAATAGAATGCCCTCATCAACCAGAGCAGATGTTGGATTAAGTTGGTTAAGATCTGTACAACAGTTAGCCACTATAGTGCCTCCAAAAATGTATGGTAGAAAGTTCAGCATTTCCCCTCCAGAGCAGGGTTTGAATCGTATCCAGCAAATAGAACCTGGAGCCATATGCCAAACAATAAGAAGGAAATAAAATATCGACTAGCTGCTTACTCATAAAGCTCCATCTATTCTGTGCACTGTCCTGAGACAGAACTGCTGGGTAAAAAGTAGTGTGAGGAGATGCAGTTAAAGATTTATTGTATACCCCAAGGAGGACTCAGGCTTGTGTTTGCTAACTTTGTGTTTGACATTCTTTGAGATTTGAAGCTTATTTTACTGTTTTAAAGAGGTTCATAGAAGAGTATGTTCCTATGTTCAGGAGTGTTTCTGTGTTTACCCCAGGATTATATTCAGAATTGGGTCTCTAATTCCTTTAGATTTCAGTGGTACTAAAATCTATTAATAGTAGTAAACTGTTAAAACAATGATGAGGCAAACTGATAATTTACTTTAAAACCAAAGGTAGCTCCTGCAGTCAGTGAAAAATACCCTTTCTCCTACTGAATTCTTAGCTAGATCTGCTGACAAGGCAGATAAATACCTCTGAGGGTTACCTGGTCCTCTGGGCCTCTTTGCCTCTCTCCTCAACTCCCCTTGACCAAGATATGTGTGTTTTTCATGGGAGTGATCTCTGTGCCAGAGGTAGAAACCCAAGAGAAAAGGTTTCAGGTAACCAATTGTGTAATCTAAAGGACAAGAGGTCGGGGTCTCAGAAGGGAATAGAGAACAACCTGGAGCATCTCTGGGGAAGGCAATGGAAGACCTGAGCTCCATTTTTGTGCTTCTGACTTTAATGAGCTTTGCCAGCTTTTGTGCTTCTCTGCTGCCCCTTGGACAAAGACAAAAGAGTACAGTTAAAGGAATTTACTGCAGCCTCTATCAGAGAAGCAGGAAGACAAAATCTACAACCTCGAAAGAGAGAGAGGAAGAAACAATTGGTTGTCAGCTTCCAATCAATAAATTTTCCTTGGACTGTCTCTAGTTCACCTGAGCCTGATCAATATCCATTGGGTAACCTTCCAATGGGACCAACTTTTAATTTATCTCCCAATTTCCTCTCCAGAGCCAAGGCATCAGATCTAATAACTGTGCCTGTTTACCGGGTTTGCTTTTCCTCCTGACCTGAACAGAAGAAGGATATTATGTTTCTTGATGTTACTGTGATGTTACAAGGATGTTACTGTGCAAAGGAAGTGCTCAGTGCAAGAGCCCTGGATGGCACAGCATGGAGGCTTTCTTAAGGAAAGATGAGGGTGCCGGAGAAGAGCCAGAGAAAATAAATTAATCACTGGAAAGATAACACCATGCATAAGAAGACCAATGTGACCAGACACTAAGAAGGTAATATGGAAGGACACAGAGGGAAGTAGGAAAGGGAATCTAGTTCTTGGGACTGGTTGGCTCAGAGATTTGAATATAAATAAGAATGAATCATGTTAAATATTATTATTATAATGAATCTACCAGTTGTTCCTCAATAATTTTGTCTTGAGCTGTTAAAAGTGACTAAGCCAATGAAATTCTAGGGTATTTGAATACTTAATCCACTCAGTTTCCTTCAAAAGTCATCACTACAAGTTTTTACTCCCCCATGTCCCCATATAGCATACAATAGCATCCCTGTGAATACCACAGGGAGGAACTAACCCATGGACATGGATTGAAGAAATGAATAGCTACCTGGATTCTATGTTCCTGGCAGTGATTATTAGTGATGTGGTGTGACACACTTACTGGTGCTTTAGAAATGCTAAAAAAATGCTAGACTACAGGTTATGGGATAAATCTGGAATGCACTGTTTTATAGCAGAGGTAACTTTGTTGGGATTTTATTTTTGTACATCTAAACTGAAGCCTTCACCACGAGGCTGATACAGCCCAGACATCAGATTTAAGAAATGCTACACCTTGTCCTGCTTACCTGTGGATTCCTGAACTAGGAATGCAGAAAAAATGGGTTGTAGTCATGATGGCAAAAGGATGGGAAAACAAAGCAGAGAATTCACAGTGCCACAGAAGGCCTCAGATACATTAGTACTCTAGCCTTAATAATGCCAAGGGCTTCCTGTTGCAGCTCTGTAACTCTTCACATAAGCTGTCAAATCAGTGCTTTTCCAAAGTATCACTGGCAGTATTTTCCCTCTGTTGTTTCCATGCTGGTATTCTCATTTTTTCTTCCTTTGTTGTCCTGATGCTCTTGCACTTGCTTTCATGGTCTTGTACCTGCTTTGAGAGTCCAGGACCTCAGCATTCCTGGCTGGTCCCTGAAAGGACAGTTTCCCCCTTCCCCTTCTCCCTCTGTGTTTTTCACTCACTCCTAAGGTAGATTTGTTGGAGCTGATGTGTGCCATCAGCCACAGGTCTTGCTAAGAGCCCATTGTGCATGTAAGGATCACACTTCCTGCAGCAAAAGCTGTGGCTGAGGTGCACTATGACCAAGGGTGGTGGTTCCTGTGTCACCAAACCAGCAGAGAAGGGAAGAGCATCTACCAGGAACAGCAAAGCCATTCCTGTGTTGGGGAGAATGGGAGTGCAAACACAAGCTGTATCCACACTCTTTCTTAATTCCTGTACCACCCCTACTGGAGATAGCATTACCAGATAGCCAGTCAAACCAGACTTTACTGGTTCTGTGCTAGAAACATCTTAAACAATACCAGTTAGTGATTAATGTGATTTTCATGTACTAGCTTAAGCCTGTTTATGGAGACCATTGCACTAGCAAGAAAGGAAACAGAATGAAGGGAAAAAA
This sequence comes from Cisticola juncidis, assembly GCA_013400215.1. Taxonomy (NCBI): domain Eukaryota; kingdom Metazoa; phylum Chordata; class Aves; order Passeriformes; family Cisticolidae; genus Cisticola; species Cisticola juncidis. The sequence goes on along the minus strand of VXBR01002252.1, from coordinate 486,537 downwards.
ATAGACAAAAAAATCCTTGTGTCCTTTTTCATGTGAGTTTAATTTGGTAAAGAGATGCAAGGCCCTTTGGGAAAAGCACTCTTTTGCCTGTGCCTATGTGATCATGGATATGTTGGCACAATTGCACATGCATGATGTTTTCTAACAGTTCCTACAGCCCAAGTGCAAGAAAAACCACACTGCTATCCTTCTGGACCTGAAAGTAAAGAAGGTCAAAGTCTCAGGAGAATACAGAAAATAAGGATGCAGATGGTGAGGACAAGATAGAGCAATAAACAGATGAAACATCAGGCAGACTGAAGCTTACCTGACAAATCCCAGCCTAAAAGAGCTGGGGATATGAAAGAGAAGAGGTTCATTTTCAGGTGGGAGGAGTGTACTTATTCGTGTGGCTGAGTGGCAGGTGCTGCACAACAGAGCATGCTTGTCCCATGAGTGATGGAATCCCAATGAAAATTCAGAAAGGGCAAGAGATGCTGAAGAACAGAAAGAGGAAAGATAACAAGATAGAAAGAAAGAGGAATATGGAAAACAAGAACTTATCCAGATACTGCTTAATTTTGATAGGAATGTGGTTCATGCTTTTATTTGACTGCAGACATGGACTGAAGACATTGGTACACCTGAAGTCTACAGAACTGGCTAAGTCTCAGTACAAGCTACTGGCATGAAGAGCCTTGAACTGGAGAGAACAAGAAACTACAGTAAAATCCAATTGAGAATCCTGGCCCATCTTCTTCCCCTTGACCTGGTATAGTCGTTATTTTAACTTTCTGTGGAAAATCTCTCTAAATGTCTGAATGTCAGGCAGAGTAGGACAGAGCCTTGGCAAAAGGAACCCTGGATAAAACTCTTACTTTATTCACTTTGGTTTGAAGCATTTTCTACCCTCCTGATTCCACAAATTTTACCACTCCATGTTTATATGCATGAGTTAGAGATGATGTCAGAAATAAATTTTTTTAAAAGTTAAAAAAAAAAAAAAAAGAAAAAAGGGAAGGGACAGAGGCAAGATCATCTGTCTGGAAGTGAAACAACATGGATATTTCTCATGGATCTCTGTTGTCAACTGCAGAAGAAACGATCCTTGTAATGTAATGTATCCTTAGCATTACTGTTCAGCTTACTGAAAAGTGCTGCTTTACTTCTGTGCATAAAAGTGCAGCACAAGGAAAAGAATCCAAAGAAGAGAGTCCAGAACCTGGCAGAGAGGATTAGAGGTAGTGCTTAAAACTAACAATTTGTTCTTGTTAAAAATAACATTCAAGTTTACTCAGCACTTCTAAGTCACCTGAATAACTCATTTCAGTAAATATGATTTTTAGATTTCTATAGCATCTTTCAAGAATCTGAGAATTTCATAAGCAGCAATTAAGACTCACATCCTATCATATGAGACAGGCAAGTACTGTTATTCCTAATTTACAAACTGGATTTGATGATTTTCCCAAGCATTGCCAGGGATGTAGAGAAGCATTCTACCTCATTTAAAAAACCCCCTCTTCAAGCCCACCCAGCTTTTTATGGAGTGAAGCAGTTTGTCCAAATGTATACAGCTGAATTATGACATGCAACACAGGATGCAAAACTAAGGCTTGCCCTACTCTCCTACTCCTTTGATTTCAGAACAGTCTCTCCTCCTAATGTGACGGCAGAGGAGGAAATAGATTTTTCCTCCCACAGGGAATTTCAAACTTATTCTTCATTCCAAACATAAAGGAAAAGTAAAAAGTCTGAGGAAAAGTATAAATGTTAAGATCTAGACATTTTATATCAAAACAGAATGATCCAACATGTCATTCTGTTGTGGCATTTTTAAGTTTGAATCAACATATTGAGAAGAAAAATAAGCCATTTTATGTTGAAATGTCAACCCCAAACAAAATATTTTGTTATGCTTCCCCCAGCTGGAAAGCCTTTTTTTTTTTTTTTTTTTTTTTTTTTTTTTTTTTTTTTTTTTTTTTTATATTATTTATTTTTTTTAATATATTTTTTTTTTTTTGGTCAGAAATGACATTTTATCATTGCAAATTTCAGTTTAGGTGAAATCACGTTGTCTGATGGGAAAACATTTCTGTGAGAAAAGTGTTAATCATCTCTGAAGTGACTATGTTTTCTGACAAAAAAAAAGGAAGACCTAAAATGCTGACTTTAAAATTCTGAAGGGCTGAAGTGTTCGAACAAAAAAGATCTGGGAGGCCTCTGAACTGGACTGAAGAGCTGATTGTGAAGAACAAGCAAATTTTCCTGAAAAGGATGTTCCGAATGAAGCACAATCAAATAGCCGGATAAGTGAAGGAAGAAATTAAGCGTCTTTTTTAAAGCCCTAGAAGTTGCTTTCCTTATGTCTTGGAGACCAAGGTTATATAACTGGATAATGTATGCACTAGGAGGGCTACCAAAATTGTTTTTTGGCTCAGAGCAAGATAGCCATTCCTTGCAGTAGACATTTATGGCAAAACACGTGCAACATAAACCTGCTAACTCCCGAGATGTTGGACCAGTAGCTATGCTTCATGTTTTGAAGTGCACAGGTTTATATCTCTTATGTATGGGTTTTATACAACATAGTTCTTACTCAGTGGAACTTGAATTTGTAATAATCCAGGTTTACAGGTAATCTGTTACCTATAGGATTGCAAACAGCAGTAAGTGGTAGTAGCTCTAATCATTCACTACCCTGAACCATCCCTTCAGGTACCTTTCAGCTGCTGCCTGCTTATTTATTTCTTTGGTTACATAACTTCAACATTCCTCTTTATCACCTGTGGTCTTCTCAGCTCTGAAATGTTTGCTGCAAATTTGGACTCTATTGATCACCTGGCCTGCAGCTCACTGAGAAACACAGAATAAAATAATTTCTACTACATAGCCTGGCAGATCCCTGTTTCTGGAGACCTTACTGTGATGAAAATTATTAACATTTAACGTTTCATGTTTACCCCTCCATTTCTGCGCCTTTTTTTTTTTTTTTTTTTGGAATATACAGATACATTATATTACTTGATTTTCCTTCCCTTGCTTCACTTTTGCAGACAAGAAAATGAAAATGTGGTTTATGAGCGAAACCTAGCTTTTCTTTGCAGGGTGAGGTTGCTTCATCTCTGTCAAAGTGCTCTCCTCTACAAAATTTATAACACTGCTTTTACTTGTTGCTTCAGTCAATCTATTTTGTTCTCTGCTAAGTAAGAATGCAATATTACAGTTACATTAAAAAGTTCAGATGCTTTTATTGTCATCATTCTCTGACTTTGTGTCCTTTCCCTGTGCTCCCTGGATGCAAGACCACATCTACTGTCCACTAAATACAGTTCCCACTGGTGCCCACAACCAGAATTAAACACCTTTCAGACATTCCTTTTTTAAGGAGTATCACCTTAAATGTGGTTTGGTTATTTCCCCGTTTCCTATACAGCTGTTCCGTAACTCTTCTCTCAAAATCTGTGCATTTTCAGCTTAAAAGTATCCCCAGCAAGGTCACCCCATTTCTTCTGGTGTTCCTGTACCTTGTCTCTCACAGGTATACACCATGTATTTACAACAGCTTTTCTAGTTTCTTTACTGTTATTATCACAGAAGAATATAGGGATTCAAATAATACCAAGGATCCTGTGGACTAGGAACAATCTTTTTTCTGAAAGGTTTACAGTGTAAGTACTCAAGACAATGAGTGACACTGCAAGAAAGCAGAAAGGACAAGTAAATCATATAATAGATGAATATCAGTGCCAGAATCCCTGTTTTTTCAGCATCTACTGCATTTACACTGCTTCCAAATGTAAATAAACCTGCAGTGTCTCAAGTTGCTCACCACAAACCATACAAAGATGTGTGTCACTCACATCCACTGTGTTGTCACACAGACCAAACCTGGGCTTCAACACAGAGAAATAACCCCACAATTTTCAAGGAGTATCTGGGTTTGAATCAGAATTAGAGATGACTCTGCATCCCATTGCCAACACGTGAGGTTACCAGTATCATGACTAAGAGTAATGAGGCTCCAGTGGTCTCATCAATATGCAGCCATTTCCCTCACTGAAACATCCTTGCTCCTCTCTTATACATGGAGGCTTCTACTGGGTGACAAAATGTATTTTTGCTGTCATAAAATGAATCACAAAGTTCTTTTTTATTAATAGAAGCCACATTTACTTAGATGTCCTGAATATTTCAGCACTGCCATACTTGCACATTCCTCCACTGGAGACATGTAAACATAAAAACCCATCAAGTGGAAATGCATGCAGTCAGGTAGAGACAAGCAATTTTGATTTGTCACACAATATCCAAATTTTGTGGAGGCTGTGAAATCCTGGCAAGTAGCCTCAGCTGATTTCTGCCCTCAGGGCCTGGGGCAGGAGTGCTCGCTGCCTGATACGCATCCACCAACTCCTTTCATCTGTACAATTGGAGATTTCTTGTCTGTCTCCTTACCATTCACCCAAATCGTTTTAGCAAAACTGACAAAGCAGGTACGAGTGAGAACTTCCTCTTTTAACACTGCAAAAATAAAACAAAGTGCTGGACATACACCCACAGACTATCACAGGCTTAATGTATCCTTTTTGTGGGGGTCTGTCGTGCTTGTTAATGCCACGACTCTTGAACTTGTCCTTCTTATGTCCTCTGCTGCTTCCTACTCTTTGTTTCTTCTCTTGTCCCTTTTAACTGGGGAAAAAGAAAAGAAAGTGTCTAATTTCAAGCACTTTCAAGGTCTATATACTGGCAAAATGGTTGGCTCAACAGAGCAAATACACAGTCCTGTGCAGAGGCACAGGTCCTGTCTCCTGGTACAGATCACAGCAGAGAACCCCAAAGAAGGGTTTTCATTTGAACCCTCTGTTTTGTTTAGTTAACAAATTAATAAAATTTTTGCTTACTGAATTCTTGTCTCCAAGATAAATAATTTTCAAAAGATAACAAACACATAGTTAATGATTTTTAAATTTATCTATGTATTGAGTGATAACTGGATTCAATTGGTTTTGGTAAAGAAAAAAAGGAACCAAGTAATTTAAAAATCATTACTGTTTTTAAAATTTCTGACCTTTAATTTGACAGCTGTGCTAAACTGGGAATACAGAGGAATCCTGAATTCCTCTCTGGCAGTGTTATAAATTACTGCTTTAGACTTAAAAAAAATTTGAAGTCTTTTAACTAAACTCACCCTCAGCAGTCACCAAGTTTAATCACTAATTTTTTGTCCTAGTTCAGAATGTCAGTAGGCCACACCTATCAAGGCTAGTCCTGATCTAGCAAATCCCTTCAGCACGTGTATAGGCTGAACAAGGATTGCAGTAAGAAACTTGGTTTCTTAGTGAAAAATTTAGCTAGCTATTACCCTGCTCTAATATCATTTAGTGTTCATTAACTATCAGTAAGAAGAAATCTCTTCAAAAGCAGAAGAAAATAAACAGTCTAAAAGGGGATTGTGTGTCTTGGGGTTTTCCAGTACTGTCTGTCCAATAGTGCTGTTACAACATTTTTACTCTTTTCTTGCATCACACCTCTCCCAAATTCCAAACAAGGTAGGGAGGAAATGTCATTTCCAAAATACACATTAGAAAATTATTAAAAATGCACAGCTGAATAAATGTCAACTAGTCCAGTCCAGTAGTGTAATTGATGTGAAAAGTATGAGAAGTATTTGCCGTCCTTACTCAGATCACGTACTATCCTATTCTGTGAGAAACCCCAAGAGGAATTTATAGGATTATTCAATGAGTAAGGTACTATTCATGGTGAGTAAAGGTGGCAGAATCAACTTGCCACTGATTACAAGCGGCTTTTCCTCACTTACACCGCTGTAAATTTAAATTAACTCTACTCAATCAATGGCGAATAATTGATATAAAATCAGAGTAAGAGGAGAATTAATCTGTAAGTATGTCTAGAATGAATAAACAGAGAAAATTTGCCAGCATATATAACTCCTCCTTGAAGCTCTGCTGCAAGGTTACTTTTATAACTGATTGTTTCATTCTCAGAACTGCTGCACTGCTGCTTAAAAAGAAAAATATACTGTGCTTCTGCATGCTAAAATAATCCGTGTTTTCTCAGGTCTTGTGTTTTCTTGGGTGGTATGAAAACCCCACAAATCCCACTTAGTTTAGTTCAGGCCACAGGCACATCCTAGCTAGCAGGGCCAAATTGGTCTTTTGTTAGCCTGTGAGGTATCCTGGTCTGCCCCCAGGCTTGGGGCTGGGTCTTGGATGTTCACTGGGGAAAGCTGGAGCAGCACAGGATGGAAATGACACCTCCCCTCTCAGCCTGTTCAGATGCTCTGTACAAGAGAAAAAAGGAGCAGTCCCTGCCTGCACCTTCCATGTTCCAAACAACACCAAAGTCCTGTTAGGGTCACAGTGCCTCTATCTTCACCTGGGTGGCTTCTGCTCCTTCCTCTTTTTCCTTTGCTTTATTTGTTTTATTTTTGTAGCAAGAGATATCCTTAACTGTATTTGTATAACAACTCCCACCACAGGGTTTGGGTCTGCTCATTGCCTCTAATTGCTACCATAACATTGTTATTATTGATTAATCTACAGAGACCTCATGATCCCTTTTGGGTGGCACATTTTTATCCCCCATGACCATTGCCTGGATGTTGTTTAATGTTAGCTCCACACATGAGATTTAGAGAATAATAAAATTGCCTTCCTCCTTCTGTGAGGTCGACCCATCCATGTTCTCACTTAAACTCCTGCCATTGCTTTCTCTGTCTCCCTTTCCTCTCTACCCCATTTCCAAGTAGTGCATTGAGGGGGGTGCCATCACCTCTGGAACTTGCAGATTAAAAGGCAAAAAATTGACAGTAAACTGCCAATGGCTCATTTACTGTTGATGGTGAGTCAATAAAATCCTGCTTTCCCACTGCTTCCTGGCTTTCCCATCTGTGTGAATTCATGACCCGATTTCTGATGTGTTCCACACTGTTACTTTTTTCCCCTCAGAGTTTAATTGCTTCTGTTTCACATTTGGGTGCTGAAAAATTGACAGAAGTTGCACAATTCCCTCCAGCAATGGATCCTATTTATATTGTTGTAAACTATGTTTTTCAGTGATATGAATAGTAATAAAAGTGAGAAAATTAAACAGAAATTAGCGCCTCTTTGCATAAAATCTGGCTATCAGCCAGGTTTTTCTCTAAGGGTCAGCAGAAATGTTAACACTATTAAAGGCCCACCCCAAAGCTCAATAAGTAGGGATGATAACAAGTGTGGGGAAGATCTGGAAAGGACTGAGAAAGAGCTGTGAATCCACGGGGCCTGGAAGAGCTGCCCCTGGACTGCTGGAGTGCTCCAGCAAAGGCAGACCAAGTTCTTCATCTCCAGCAGCCACTCTGAGGAGAAGGCAGAGACTCCAGCCAAGCACACTCAGAACATGCTGCTACAAATTTAGAGAGAAGATTGTGCAGCAAGTTGTTATGCTGCGAACATCTAAGGATGTCAATACAGCTAATGTCTTTTAAAAGACCAATCAGTATAGCTGAAAAGGAAAAAAAAAAAAAAAGAAGAGAGCAAAGCTTTGGTTACATAAGCCCATTTTGAAAGACATTTCAACTCCTTTCTTCTCATTGGGTTTGAAATAGAGTAATTTCTTCTTTGTCAGGAGAGTAACTATAAATTTTTTGTCAATACTTTTCTACCTTTTTTTGTCTTGAAAACACATCTGACATTTCATTTCCTGAATACTATACATCCAATAAATAAAAACTGATACATAACTTAATCACGTTTTGTTTACTCGAACATACAGAGCATAGACTATTTGATAGTAATTTTGATATTATTTCATAAGTACTTTAATTTTTAAAAAGTTAATTAAGACTACATAGGAAGAGTCATAGGAAATATGAAGTTTCACAAACCTTGAGGCACTGATGTTTAATAGAAAGCTTTTCTTTATAAATAAGTTGTTTTAATTGGGAAACCTTTGCATAAAGTACTCTAGACTCACTCTACTGAGATACACTCATTGCCAGAGCAATTGTAAGAACATAACTCAGCCTTACCCAAAGCCTGCATAGACTGAGGGATGCTTATAATTCTCATGTGGTCACTGCAAAGTGCTGGACTCTGCTGAGATGCTTTATAGGACAGGAGTAGGTCTATGATGGAAACTCAGTTCTCCACCCTTTCAAATGTCATTAGACTTTCCCCATGTTGGTGAGGATGTTCCTCACCAACATGGAGCAGAGCAGGAACAGAGCAAATACCCATTTTTATTCAGTCTACTTTGTCAGGTAATAGACTGTCATGTGCATCTGGATAAAAGACAGCATGGCAAGATAATGACAGCATGACCTACAACTCAGTCAGATGGTGCCAGACCTAGGCACCTTGAATGAGGGTGTTGTTCTATGGCTGAGCCACATAAAAGTTGCTTCCAGAGCTGGAATGGCTGTTTTATGGCTCTGATCAGGTTGGTAAGAGACACCATTGTCCAGAATTCCTCTGCTGAGAAACTTCAATATGATGCTAATACTCTGCCTGATTCTCTCCAGCTGGCAGCTGGAGCTGGCAGCTCCAGCTGCTCCCAGAGGGGAAGAAGTAGATTTATTCTGCCACCCATGGCACCTAGGCAGGAAGATACTCTTATCATTCTATCTATCATTTGGATACTCTTATCTATTCCTTTTTGCTCTCTTTGGAGAAGGTAACTGCTGTGTCATGAGGCTTGTGCATGGCTCTGTGACTGGGCACAGGCACTGATTCACCTCGGAGCTGCTGTGTCATGCAGTGTCACAGCACGGCACCTTTGCTCTGCCAAGCAATTCATTCTTGGAGGTAAAAAGTGCCTCTCCAGCATCCTAAATCCATCCTCACGCCAAAATGTAGTGGTAGGCATACTCATTTGCCTTTGATGGATGGGATCTGAGCTGTCTGTGAAGAATTTCTTTTTTCCCTCCAGAAAAGAACTGATGATTTTCATATGGACCCAATTAGAGATGGATGAGATGGAAATGGGATGAAGACATGGTAGAGTTTGGTGGAAAATCTATACAGATCAGCAGGATTCTGCAAGTATTGATACCTGATTTATGAGCCAAAGACCTCTGTAAAGAACTTGACAGTATCGCTCCAGTTACTAATGGACACATCTTGTCATTAAACTTACATTTAATATTTAGGGAAGGACAGTGAAATCAGGTTCTGTACAGGGAAATTATTCCATTAGCAAATTATCTGGTCTTTGGTTCCAGCCAAGTCTTTTGATTTTAAATCAGAGGTTCTGATTTTATCCTCCTCAGATGGTGATGTGCCAGAGAATATTGCCAACCTGCCACAATCATGTCCCTAATCTTGCAAGCTTCTCCAGACCCTTAGCTGTGGTGGAGCAGCATTTTTATTACCTCTCCTTCCTAACATATTCTGATCCATGGGGAAGTGGACATCACAGGTGTGAGCTTTCAATGGCTTCAGAGGTGCTGTATTCAGCCCCCACCAAGTTTTGAACAGGTAATGTCACACTTTCTTTAGATCCATATCGGATTGGCAGCTTCTGGAAATTGTTCATTTTGTACTATTGTTTTGGAAACTTCATTTGGTTCAAGGAAGCTGTTCATACATGAGCCCAGAAACTCCACTTGTGTTTTAATGCCTGGCAAGGAATGCATGTTCCTAGCTCTGGAGACAATGCAGTCTGACAGAGAAAAGACTTTTGTGAGCAAAAAAGGAAGCTGACAGCAAAATTGGACAGGTGAGTCCAAGACTCCCTCTGTCAGTCTGGGGAAGTAACCTCTTCTCTGTTCTTTTATTTCCCTGCTTTTGAAATAAAGGTGATACTTCACCAGGCTTTTTTAAGGGTAAAATTCATAAATGAATAGTGTGATCAATAAACAATGGTTGAGCTGCACAAAGCTGTCTGAGAACCCAGGATAAATCTGCTAATTTATCTGGTTCAGCTTTTACCATTGCAAGGTTTCTGTGTACACTGAATACTCTTTCTCAGTCCTGTAAAAAAAAAAAACAAAAAACCAACTCATTTAAAGCTGGATAACCCAATGTGTGTGGAAGTGCTTCGTAGAGGCAAAGAGTAGAAACCTGTGCTCCTGGGTTCTATTTTCAGTTCTGTCTTTTACCTACTATTTGACTATGGACAAAGAACTTACCCTCTCCACATTTCATTTCATTAAAAACAGATCAAGTGGGTATTGCAAGGTTATTATTTTTCTAATTACCCCAGAGTCCTTGCATGAAAGGCCCTTCAAGAAAGAGGAGAATTTCACAGAAAATAGTAATCCGTCACTTAGTTGCCAAGGAATCACAAAACTCTGCAGACTGAACCATGAACAAGCTGTGTCATTGTGGTTTATTTCCACTTCTGTGTGACAAACACCTGAGCAAATCAACTGTGGGAGTAAACATCATCAAACATTATTAGCTAACAAGTACTAATCTCCCACCAACACTTCTATACTAAAGCAGGCACCTTCTAAACACAGGCTCCATTGCAAAAGGAATTTTGCTAAACCAAAGTTGCTTTTTCTTACCTATTACCCACTAACTTTGAGTTGGCATGTGAGTATGAGCTGGAAAATGCATTCTGGGACCTTCTGTCAAACCAAAATTCCTTTTGTTTATGTCAAATGTGCCAGTTCCTCCCTCCCTGTTCAGAAGCAGTGGGGGGTTTGATCTCTTTAGATGAAATCACTCATACATTTAGTACTGCTCAGTTTGCTGTCACCCACCCTCAGCAGGCGGGGGGCAGTGTCCCTGTCACACAGGCCTTGGCAGAGCTCTTGCACCAGCATGCCCAATGATCTGTCCCACACCACACTTTACTGTGTTTCCTTTATGGATATTATGTTAAAATAATATGGTGGAATTGAAAATATCGAAGTCAGTTGCTTTGTCCCTTTAAAAACTTTTGCAATGCTACCTTTTACTGGGATGTGTTCAACTATGACAGCTGTGCTGAGTCCTTTAGAATGTAAGATACTGTACAGTAAAATGCTCCAGGCAGGAGCCAGCAAAAGTTTTTCCAATTCTAAAAATAAAAGGCTACTATCAGACCCAAGAAGAGCAAAGGGGCAGTTAAGTACCTATGACGATGTGGGAATGTTATGAAATTTGTGTTGAAATTTTTTAAGTTATTTGAGGAACTGCAATGCAGACTGAAATTTCCTGATTGAGCATTTCCTCCCAGTCTTCCACTAATGCTGTGGCTTCTGGATATTCAGGGCTGAAAGAGAGAATATTTGCTCACCTTTGTTCCCTGCTTTGAGAACCATTTGAACAAATAGGATTTTACAAATTACTACTGGAGTGGCAGGTTCAAGAAGCACTCAAACACTGCCTTTTTTACAGACTGTAGTCCTACTGAAGCTGACAGGGCTACTCACATGCTGCAAGTCAAACACAGACTTAAATAGCTATTATGTGAAGTCCCACCACAACTGAAGACTGTGTAAATGAAGAACTCACCCCAGACTTCTTCAGGCTGAAACACTCAGTTGCCAAGAAATAGTTATTTGGGAATTAACTCATCTAGTATCACATTAATTTCTTTCTCTTGCCACAAAATGAGATGTTGGTGTGCAGTGTTTTTAATGCCATTTACCAGCATTAGTTTCTGCTCATGTAAAAATCTCCTTTCTTGTGTATTACAGTAAAGAAGAATTTGTCAGATTGCAGAGAAACTCGAAACTTCTGCTTTTGATTTCTGATCACAGCTCTACCTTCCTTGCCCAAGAAAATAGAAAATGATTAGTCATGTAGTGCCTATTGATTTAGTAGTCTTAATTTTAAAAATTATGTTTCTCAGTATTGTTCTTTTTTTATTACTGAAGCAAATGGTAACACACTGAATTGGAAATTGGTTAACTCCTTCCTATCTTTGCTTTTATAGCTCATTTTCTCTTTGATTGAACATAAGCCATAAAATGAGAACTGTTTTCTCTAAACATAGGAAATAAAAGACAGGCTTCCTAAGAATGCATCAGGCTCAGGTTGCTTGTGCCTCTCTCATTCTCACTGTCCTCTGTTGTTCCTTCTCTTCCTTCCCAACTCTTTTATCATAATATTTCTAGGAGAATATCTATTAGCAGAAGCATACAGTAAATAGCTGCATATAATGAGAGGATTTGGTTAAACTGTCACATGAATCCTATGTTCTATTCCTTTGATAAGGGGTGAAACAACAGCCTGGTTCACTCCCTGCATCAGAAGGGCACTAGCTAATCTCACAGTCTTGCTTGCCCTCTTCCACGGGGATCCTCTTGCTTTTCAAGGTGTCCTGGGAAAAGTGCAAAACAAAGCCTAAGTCTGACTTCTATGGATATGTAATGATTTCCAGTGAGGCAGGGTCTGCAAAAGAGACATCACCACTTGAAGAGAGAAAGTCTGTAAAGGTCCCTGGTATTCTCTTCCCACTAAAAAAAGAGCTGTGGACAACAGATGGATCTCTTAAGTCATGAAATCCATTCTCCCAAATAGTAAGTAATATGTCACATAAATCTTAAAATTCTTTGTCTACCACCCTAGAAACTACAGCACTTTTCCTCTAAATGATCTCTCTAGTTTCCTTTTCCTGAAATATCAACAACAATCAGGCCGTTAAGATTTGGATGGCAGAAATTCAGGACAATAGAATGTCTGATCTGGCTTTTATTAGGACAACGGAACTTGGAAAGGTGAAAGAAAATAATCTTCCTGGAATAATATGTATGGGCTTGGGCCATAGAGGAAGATGTAGATATTTACTAATGGATTCTTGAGACAGAGGATGCAAGTGCCAATCCATATCGGACAGAAGTGATGTCAGATGCTGCTCAGAAGAAGGGAGTGATCTCCTGCTAGATTTCCTCAGAAAAAAATCTGAGCAATTACTACAGGGTCGATGTGAGTTACTGTGGTTGGACAAAGGTTTCCAATCAAACATTGGATGAATGAAAATATTGGTTTGGTTAGATATGAGGGACTGGTGGGATCTTTGAGGGGACTCCTAAGAACAAGTATGGCAGAGGAATGAGAAGAGGGGGTTTGTGTTATTTGTGTGCTGAGTTGCCAATAAAACCAGACTCCAAGTGGATGAAGGAGGAGAACTTTACAGAATGAATACTGTGCTCACTCAGTGTGGAGTCCGGGAGTAGAAGAAGTTCACCAAGACATATTACATAATAGCCATTGTCCTAGATATTTGTTCAAAGATTTGCTAAGCTGGTTTTTGTATTTTCATATTTTGCCCAGTGACCTTTATTTTGCCTTTTTAATACCTGGGACAGCCAGGTATATATGCTGTAACTGGCAAAGATAAATAGATTGATAGAATTGTTGTGTCTGAATTGCATACACAGCATGGATGCTCTAGAGATAAACACTTGAGTTAAGCCAGAAATTATGGGCTTGAAACAGGAATTTCTAGGCCTATGTTATCTCTGGCCTATGTTATGCAACAAGCCAAACTCCATGACCCAATAGTCCTTTCTGGGTTTAAAATCAATGTATCTATGGGAAAAAAGCCATCTGTCTTATACTTTGCTTTTTCTGCAAACCCATTATCTCTCTAGTGTATCTATATTCAGCTTTCCACAACCTCAGGCTTGAAGGCTTTTATGATTATAATTTTACCACCATTTTGCACCTTCAAAGCTTTTGCATGGAAGCCTCCAGGGACTGGAGCAAGAAAAAGTCCAGTGGCAATTCCAGTTTACCAGTGAAGTTATAGACTGACTTGGTGCAAACTGTGTCTGTTATCAGTGCAGGAAAACAGAGCTGGTTCCTGAGAACAAGCTGACCTGGAGACTTTTGTCACTAAGAGCTAGAAAAGGCATTAGAAATCTGAGAAATGTTAATAGCATTTTCAAGCTGTAGCCTCTTCCATTTTGCACTTCCATACGTTGTCCTCACAGTTCACCAGCACCTGAGTTACAACTCTGTAATCCGTGTTCTGTGCCTTCTCCTTATGCCTTGAGCCAGACTCTTGGTTAAACTAGTGATATCTCATTGCCTGCAATGGGGTAACTTGAAATTTGCATACTTCTAAGGGGAGAATCTCTCTTTTCCTAGTCCCTCTTTCACAATCAGAAATTCTCATTTGTTATTATTTTTTAAGGTTCTAATTCAACCAAGCCATAGTCTCCACTGCCTCGGGAATCAATATTTTCTCTGTCTTTTGACAATTTTTTTTTATTTTATTTTTACATGCAGTCTCCAAAAGGCTATAATTTTCAGTTAATACCATGTAATCAAAGACAATGGCAGGATTCCTGTGAGCAGAGCAATGCTGGCTTCCTAATCATGGCTCTCATGCTCTACAGAAGAATTACAATCCTGCTGTGGAACAGCAAATACCTGTTCCTACAAACACATGCAGTATTTTACAGTTGCATTGAATAAGGGAAATCTATGCTTCCCTTTGCTCAGGAAGACTTGATTATCTAAACTAACACCCCTAGGGAAAGGGGCCATGAGAAAAGAAGATTCCTGGTCTGGGCAGGGATCTTTAGCCTGCATTTTTGCATGAGTCATTGGCATTCAGAAAAGATGCCCTCAGGTGTGCAAGGTGATTTCCAGCACCATTTTGTGACAAAGGCAAGGTGATTAGTGACTTCAGCAGGGCCTCGCCTTGCTAGCAACTGATGCAAGGTGACTAAATTCTGATAATCTGCTGAGTAACCACTATACAGAGGAGTTATACCATGTGTAGTTCCTGCTTTGTTTTCCACTACGGAGACAAGTCCCACTGAATTGGTCTGACCCAAGGAAAACAAAAGCAGAAAAGTAAGGCAAAGGCTGCTTTGGTTTGAGATAATTCTGTAGGGCTCAAATAAGGATTAAACTTTGGTGCCCCAAGGCTTGAATGGGCAGAGCACACAACTTCAAAATCCTGTGCTTGGCCATACCTAACCCACAGAAGTATTCATGCAAGGCTGAGTGCCGCTGGTGATGGAAAGGGTGAGAGGGTTGAGTCTTGGTAAAAAGACTCTGGGTACATCATGGCATTGATGCATTTTGTTCTGCATTATCCTCTTTTAAACCCTGTCTTTCCCTGCTTGCAATGGCTTTGTTGGAGGACAATTATCTCCGCTAAATGAAAACGACCAGAATGTGTCAGGGGTCGAGTAAAAAGCAATATACAAAGCAGCCAGAAGTAAAGGAGTATCAGGCAGTGAGCTGTTCAATTCTTCACTTTCTGTGAGGCCAAAGACATTTAATCTGCAGCTGCAGCAACAGCTATTCCACTGGCGGTGGAATGGAGGATGCCAGTGATCTTATTCTTTTACAGGAGAAGATCAAAAGGAACACCCTCAGGGCACAGCCTTAGGGGCACTTGGGAAATGGCTGGAGTGTTGTGAGAGGTTTCTATTCTCAAGCTGTTTGTCACTCTCCATCTCCCAAAGGAGGCACGGTTTGCAGCAGAATTGATGGAAGCTGCTTAGCCTAGTTCAGAGCAAAGTGATTCACTTTGTATACTTGAGCAACTCCTAGGCAAAACTGCAGGACTTATCCCTCTAAGATGCAGTGGCAGTAAGCATTGAAAAAGGAACCCTAGGGGCAAGCTGGAGGGACAGACTTTCATATCTTACTTTGCTCCACTCAACCTGTGTCAAAATGAGGTCTTAGCACATTTCAGTGGGTTTTCATTTATATATACTTAGGCACCTTGCTGCAACCAATCTCTTCTCAACGAAGCCAATGTTTTTGTGTCTTTATTTGCAAGTATCCAAATGTCCTAGGTGCCATGCCATTTTATCTGTGTTCTAGTAAGACGCAAAATCTGTTTATTTTGTCTTCCTCTTTTAAATATATATAGTACTTGACCTAAAATCCAGTGGCTCCTTGGATTTTCCTTTTTGTGTTCTCAGAGGGATATATAGAAAAAACAGGGTTCTACACATCAGAACAGACTGTTCTCCTACAGCATCTCATCAATGACTGTCAAGGAAAAAAAAATCCATGTCTCACCTCAGAAGAGGCTCCCAAGCAATGAAGATGTGCTATTTCCATCAGTCTTACTACTCATGTCCCAAACCCTTTCTGAGGAAGTGTTTACATTGAAAATGTTTGAGATCTGGGAGAATTTACCAAGAGAGAAACTCAGTATATGCCCTTTTTCCTTTATTATTCCCTGGCAAATTACTACAGACTACTGTAGAAAAGCCAGTATCAAACACACAGAGAAATCACATTAGGTGACACACAAGGGAGACGTAAATAAACTGCAAAGAATTCGGAAAAGCTGCAGCCGTGTTGTAGCAAAAATTCAGAGCTCCTGGCTTTGATATGAGTTTCAGTGAACAGCAGAGTGTATCTCTGAGAAGGGCAACCCAGGGAGAGAGGATAATGCTTAGTATATAGTGCATTCAAGAAGAACTGAAGGGGAACAAAAGCATGGCCAACAGTGTACCCATGTGCTGCAGACAGGCAATTACTCTATAAATCACAGTTAAAGGAGATCTCCACTAGCTGGCACCTACCACAGTCCCTCATCTCTCCAAGCTGCTGTGATCACAGGCAAAGACAGATATTTGGCAGGGCAAAAACTGTTAAGTTCTGTAACAATTAGGTCAGCACCAACACTAACCCCCAAGACTCCTGAACTCCTGAAAGAGTGGGGGCATCTATGCAAGACTGAAAGTGCCTTGAGTGGAAAAGTTCTCAGACGGATTGTTGGGATATCCGACCTGAGGAGGGGTGGCCACAAGGGCAAGACGAGCTGTTCTCGAATAGCAAGGACTAAACCACTTATCATGATGGTTTCATTGCAGGGAACAGTCATGCACTATTAGTGCTGAAAGATTTCCCAGCCCTAACGGCTAGGATTTTAAGAATCTATTTAACTTTGATAGTCTATAGCCTATCACTGGAAGTCTGCTTAAAGGTGTGATTTCTCTTCTTTGTATTGGAATTGCTGACAGATCCTTAACTATTATGGCGCTTAACAGCAGTAACCAATTTAAATAGAAAGAAAGAGGAGAGCATAAATGGCTTGTGCTGTTTGAATTTGATTTACTCATCAGCAGAAAAAAAGTTCCATGTCTAGATCCTTGCTACACTATCCAGTCCATGCATTTTCTGTGCTCTTTGTAAACCAATATATAATAAAGTTAGAAAATGCATCATCCGGCAGGAAAGATGCTATGCTGAAGGGAATTTGGGTGCTGATTGTTTTTGAGCTGCAATATGTGGCATTGTAATTCTGTGTTGGTGATTTAAATGCTCTGATAGAGTTGGTGACTGTTTAAATGGCTCCAACCCCCATCCTCCCTGCCTGCAGTACCTCTCTCTTACGGATGGAAAGCTGAAAGTTCTGTTCAGGAGCAAAGAGCAAGAGAGTAGTTGGAGAGACTGGTAATTGTTTAGGGTGTTTTTTTTCTAGTGTTGTTTTAAAATATGAGCAAATATAGAGACATTCCACCTTCATATTTTCATATTGAAGTGCAGCTAGCTGTGAATCTCAAAAGAGGTTGGCTGCAAAGCCATGTACCCCATTACCCCTGCCCTCCAACTGGGAGTAATGGAGAGAAAGAGAGAGAGAGAAGGTGAGTAGCCCTTCAATTGCTTTTGTCATCCTGTGCCAGCTCTGCAGAGACGAGCTTCTGACAGGAGACAGCCGTCTCTCTAAATCAATCATCTGTGTTCTTGTTCCTTATTCCCCTCCTACCTCCTGCTAGTACAGAGCAGTGCCCAGCACTCGGTGTGACAAGAGACCTTAAAGGGCTGCCCTTCCCCTGCTGTGTCACTGCAGGTTAGCCAGGGGTGCTGCTCTGCCTGCTTGTTCAGAGCTGCTCAAAGCCATGTGATTGTTCCTGCCCGGGTCCTTAGTACGGCTGAACGACAAAGTCAGCAACTGCAAATGCAGCTGATGAAAATGATCATTGTTTCTTTTTAGATTCTTACAAATAAGGCTGTCACTCAAATCCAGAGGGGAAAAAGACAAGTCAAGGCTGGAAAAATACAGATATGCACTGTGCAGGACTGAATCCCTCTGGGAAATAAGGTATCAGAACATCTTGTTATCATTGCCATCCCTATTAAAATCAGTAACTTCAGGTACAACCTCAGCAACTCTGGAATGGTCTAAAAATACTGAGTGATGGATGGTGTAGTACCACACTCCTGATATACATTTGTTAGAAGCAAACAACCACAGCTCACATAGAGTAAATAGGTGATGCTGTCATCCCTAACTGGTGGGGATAAAAAAATGTATTACCCTGTCCTTATCATGTACCCTGCCTCTATTTACACTTTCTCTCTGTCATGCATGCTGATACAGATATAATGGAAATTGAAGGGGTATGGAAAGGGTATCCATCAGAAAGACAGAAAGTCAGAGACTCAGGTTAATTTTGTATCTTGAAAAAGTCAGTGGTAGGTGCATATACTTTGAGTATCAGCTCTTCATGAGCTCAGTCCTAGCACAAGTGACATATTCAACTTCTTTCTATTAAACAGGTAGCTACACAAGTACTGGATGGAAAAAAAGATACCCTCTGTAAGACAAAAGTATGAGACATTCATGAGTCTGGAACCACTTGCAGCAGGCAATAGCAGATTTCCAAAGCAGAGATCCATTGCATCCAACTTCAGCTTCTGAAGTTCAGCATCTGAGATGAACATTTTATCCTTCTAGGGTCTTTCTGCAGTCAGGGGAGAAGGAAACATCCATCCAAAGTGGAAAGCAGATTTTCAACAGCCTCTAGCTTTCCACAGTCCATACATACAAAGGACAAGCATATCCTAGCTGAAGCATCTCAGTTAAGTGCCTAACTTTAAGTGGGATGACTCAAAACTGATTTCACCTTGCAGGCTTCCCTCTCTGGCACTTCTGACAAGCTGATTCTGTCCTCTGGTAGGGTGATGGCTGTTGACTGTCTCTGAATGAGAAAGAGGGGTAGGTTAGGGTTTTGTGCCCTTAGTGGAGGGACAGCAGTGACTGCCAGTGAAAGGAGGACGTGCTCAGAAAATCAAGAAAATGAATAATACGGTCAGTGACACTCTGAGCAGAGAGTCATGTGGGGAACCTGAAGGAGGGGAGCACACAGCTGAGGAGGGCTGCCTCCTCATGGATTAGGGTTACTAACTGCTACAGACTGAGTGTGGCACCTGGACTCTGACTGGCCCCTGCCCAGCCATAGCTCTGGGGCAAGAAGAGCTGTACAGAGAAAGCTCTGCCAAACCACCTTAATGAAAAGACTGAAATTAGTGAGACTCCCAGCTGCTTGTTTAAAATGACAATGTTTTTATTGGGGCTGAAATAGAATGGGAGAGAGAAGGAGTGTTGTGTAAATTGTGCGCTGGCCTTTGTGCCTGCTGCTGGGGGAGTGATCAACAACACCAGCTGGCAGCTCTTTGGTTAAGAAAAAAAAAATAACACAGTCCTGGAGATTGCAGTGTGAACAAGAGCAAGTAGAGCACTCAGCACAGGAAGCACAGCTAGCAAGGGAGCCAGGCTGTGAAGGCACATATTGCAGTCAAGCCAATAAGAATTTCTTTCTAATGCACAGGAAGTTCTCTCTATTGCTCCAGCTTCCCCACACACTCCTTCTTGGCCTTCCACCACCCTGCTTTAGTAGTGCAAATACAGATTCTAGGGTTAGAAAATCTTGGGAGACAAGCTGCCCATACTCCTTGGCCTGGAATACAACCATGGGGTGAGAAGCAGAGCATGGGGTCTACCACAATGCAGGTTTGCACTTTTGGTAGTTCGTGCAAGGTTTGGGATTTGGCAAGCAGCATCCTGTGAAAGCAGCTCATAGACCAGAAAAATGCAGACCCCTGCTGCAATGACAGCCACAGGCTGCATCCAGCTCTGCAAAGGTATTTCAGGTATTTCACACACTCATAGCTCCACCTGCCATTTCTGTCCTGCAATCTGATGCATCTTAGCTTTCATTCATTTCTGCCCTGAAGCTTCTGACTTCTCAGTTCTGCACCACAGAAACGATGTAAATCCAATTCTTCCCTCCAACACCCTTAAGTGTTCTAGAAGTTGTTTTATTTTGATCAAAGTCAATCAGCTATGGCCAAACTATGGTCAGCTATGTTGTGTGTTGTTTGCAGTACTCCTGTACTGATGCATTCACAGCATATTTATCACTAGAGAAGATGAGCAGCTTTTTGTCTCTTTGATTTGAGATACTAATTAAACATATTTTTATTTAAATTGAGGGCATTCAAAGCCTAAAGACAGTCTTTGTTTCCTGAAGCCAACAAGGTGAGACACAAGCAGGCTGTAGGAAGAGTTCATTAGCTTGGGAATGAACCCCTTCTCTGACACTGACCTACTCGATGACTTTGAGCATCTTACTTCACCATGCATGACAAATAGCAATTAACTTGCTGCATACTCCACTAAGAAGTTGTTAGCATACACAGTGATGAGAAATGAAATGCAAGAATTTTGAAAAAATATGCTGGGAGGTCAGATCTGAGCTATAGTGCTTACATATATCTTTAACTGAGTGATAACACAGACTTTGAAAGAAAAAAGGTGAGTTTAAAAAAAACTAAATTAAAAAATAGTTGTGCAGCCTTTAGCTCTAGATAATGGCAGCGTGAGAAGTGGGATAATTAAATGATATGATTTCAGAAAGAAAACAGTTTTTGTGGGCATGCACAAGGTTATCTGTGTCATTAGTGAACCTGCATGCAAGAGAGGAATTCTTTGTTATCTCTTGATCTCAGTCCTGTGAGGACTGCTGGGGGTTATTTTTTTGATTTTGTTTTCTAAGCTAGGTTGAGGCTTCTTGTTTCTTTCCTATGGATCAGCAAGAGCTGAAGAGATTGCTACAAAACAGAAAAGAAATATCTTCTAAAGATTCTTTAGAATGGTATTAAGAGGGGAATGCTTTATATCAGCTGTCTGGTGTGGTATACTGATGAGGTTCCTGTCTCAATTGCTTTCCAATTTTGGGAGGAAACAACGTCATTTTGCTAGATCAAGATTTGCTTACCGTGCTGGTAAGGGGGAAGAGCAATCAGGGCACTGCTACCACATCCCCACGATGTATTGACATATTGAGCACTGGCCCCCTCAGAAGGTCCTCCATCACCACCAATCTGCTTCAGCTATGGTGCTCTCTGGCTTCAGCCCTTCCCTACCCAATTCCACACCCTGCAGCAATTCCTTTCCTAGGGTTCAAAAACTAGTCTTTAACACGGACTTGTATTTCTCTCTGGAACCAAGCTCCACTCTTCACTGCAGTCTATCACCTCCCTTTTAGAGCTGCCACTCTATCAGGGTTTAGTTTTATTTGTTCTTGAATCCCAATATGCAGCTGGAATTTTGCCTGTTTACAGAGGCATGTATGGGAGTCTCTGGGGAGAGAAGCAGACAAGCAGAGAGCTGAGGAAAGGACTTTAACATTTGGGTCTGGGACAGCGGCCAAGGCATTCTTCTTCCAGTGCAGTTTGTCAAATTCAGAACAGTCCCAGCCAAATCAGCACATCTTCTTTGCTGTCATGCTTGGCAGAGATGCCAATGAACAACTCTGCCATGAAGGCCCAGCTTCCTTCCATTTCCCCTGCACATGATGGAGGCTCAGCTGAAGGTGGCACTGGGTGACATAAGCCCATCCATACAGTATTTGCTCTGTTTAAAACACAACCAGTGTCCTATGTTGACATACAAGAAACACAAAAACTCAGGGATTGCTGCAGGAGTGGCAGAGTGAAGTGCTTTCAAATTTGGTCTTTCTAAAACACGTCCCAAGCCATGTATCCTACAAGCCAGCATTTCTGTTGAGGATGTCCAATAATAATATAAATATTGAGAACAATGAATATGTATAGTAGACATCCACTGGGGGAAAGGGATTAAAAGAAAGAGAAAAGACAGAGACGTGTGCTGTAGAAATGTTTCTTAGAAGCTTTTGATAGTGTTCTGTCTTTGTCAGTAAAACAGGACTATGTTTGAAAGCTCAAATATAAAACACTCCCTTTCAAGCTTAAATTTTATCTCATCTTCCTGTTATGTATGTACATACAGACTTAATGTCATTGTGTATTTTTAAACCATCTAACATCGGTTCATCAGCCCTCTGAGGAAGACACTGAAAAGTTTGCTTCTGCGAAGTCTCATTCATAGTAAAGTGAACAATTTAAATGAAGTGATCCCGCCAATTTGATCAGAACAGCAAGCAGTTCTGCACAGAAATGTGGCAGGGCACAGGGCTGTCCAGATCTTGTCTGTGAATTTCTGTTCTTATTTTGAGATTTCTGTGATTTCTAAACTTACTGATATTTGCTTTGTGACAGTAGAGCAACATGATGCCATTCTATGGGACCTGGTCATCAAGGCTTTGAGGAACAGCGGTATAGAAGCAGGTTTTGATGTGTGAAAATTAAAATCTGATGCTATGTCATACCCATTAATATCTTCATAGATCAGCTTTTGGGGTAAATGAGGCCACCCCACGCACTGGATTGTGTATCTACAAGAATGGATTTTTTCCTAGAATGGCTAATGAACTTAGTAGAGGTGAAACTGCCATGAAGTGGTTTTGCAAGGGCACAGAAATCCAGAAGCAGAGATGGAGTTAAAATTCAAGCCTCCTGAGTCCCAGTCCCATCCATTAGAACATATTGCCTGTAATGTAAGTGTAGTGCAAACAGCCAATTGATAAGCTTTTTACAACAGGGATGACAAAGTGGAAACTATAATCTCCTAGATATGCTGCTTTGTGGCCAGGAGAGGATTCCCTTGTAATTTTTTTTTTAAACTAGAAATAGTAGGCTGCCTCCCCTTGAATAACAAAATAGTAGAAGAGGACAAATTATATTTGTCAGCCCTGTCCTCAAACTCCACACAGTATTTGACCTCCCAGCCCCTTTCCTGCATCCATGAGAAGCAGAGGACTTGCGTGGGAAGCGCAGAGAGAGGCAGGCACAGGAGTGCATCCAGAAGTGAGCAGGGTGTGTCAGATGGGGACTTATCACAACTGCCAGCAGTGACTTTGTGCTGCTGGGTCAGGCTCCTGATGGAGAAAGGAGTGAGCCCCAGCAGTGGTGACTTTGCTGGAACAGGCCTGATGTCAATATTTGAGAAAGTCCTATGTAACAAAGGTCCCTGTGGAGCTTCCCCAATCCTTGCAGCTCTGCCTAGAGACCAGTGGCTCCTCTTCTTTCTCCTCTGAAAAAAGTCTAGAAGGACTGTCCTAAGGCAGGATATGACAGACCAAGGTCAAGTACTCTGCAGAGCCAAAATGAGGCAATGGGATTATTTCGAAAATTCATTTAAGAATAAAACTTGTGGATATTCTAGTGGTGACATTTTCAGATAAAATCATTATCTGCCCTGGAGAACAGCAGTCAGGAAAAAGATTATCAAGGAAGTATATATGAGCTACACAGGCACATTTCACTGCCATGAGATCTCAGTTTCCAGTTCACATGTTCCCAAAGGCTATTTATTCTTTTTAAAAGAATACTTAGTCAAAACTGGGAGCTTGCAGAAGGGAAGACAAATTACAGATACAATCAGCTATCTCTTCTGCAGTTGCTTGCATTTACAATAATAAACAAAGTCCTGAATGTTAAAGGGTAGGAGGATCCCATTCTCCAGCAGAGCTGGGAAATATTTTTAACCTAAGCCTCGAGAAGGACTGGGTAATTTCAGCAGAATTCCTGTAAAAGAAGTGCCCCATTATATTGCACACCCCAAAAGAAGCACAACCCCTTTCTCTGTTTTCTATTCTGAGATCTCATTGAAGAATTTCAAAAATTTGGCAAATCTGCCATGGAACACCAAGGTGTGCTGAAATTGTCAGAGATGCAGATTCAATAGCAGCAGCACATGAGAAAGTCAAACCAGTGACACACACAGTGTGTGTGCCCTGACATTTGTGCAGTGCAGTGTTTTACAGAAACAAACAGCAGACAGGTTTAACCCAGAGAACACCAGACAAGACCCCTAGAGAACCTTAGTTCAGGCCAAGGCACTCACTGCAGAGTGCTCTAACAGGCAAGGTCAGAGGCTTGTTGTTTCCCAGCATACTTCTGAGTCACTGAAATGCTAAAATAAGAAACAAACAGAAAAATATTTTGTGAAACTTAGAAATGTTTGTTACCTCTCCATCTACCCATCCTATCCCTGGTATTTCCATTCCCTTCTGTGGGCATGCCCATTACGTGTTTCAGTGCCATGAGCACGCTGAAGGAGCCTGAAACCCCCTCCCTCCAACACCAGCACTCACTGTCAAGCCTGCATACTCAGCAATGTAAGAAAGCAGCTAGAGGAAGGCATGTAAAAAGAGAACAAAGTTAATTTGCTGAAATGTGGTATTTAACCAGGAGAAAATAAAAGAGCAGCGCCCTAGCTACCCACAACCCTCTGCACTTGACAGCAGTGACAGTGTCAGCTTCCATCTGCTGGTGTTACAGTGACACTTGCTATGCTAAACGCTGATTAGAATTAAAATGGAAATGACATCTATGTGCATTACTCTGCTATTAATCTTGATGCCCTACGTTTTGTGTTGACAGTGGGCTTTTGCAGGGGGAGCCTAAAAAGACACAGGGTTGTAGGGGAGGGTTTTTTTGTAGTTGTTGTTAAAGTAAATGTGATTCTGAACATGAGCATAGCACAATGAACTGGTGTGGTATCTGGTCTCTTGGTATCTTTAAAAGAAGATCTTTGTATTGCCAGTGCTTAGACATTTGAAAATACGCATATGACTGTGTGCATAGTAAATTTTTGCCACTAAAATAGGTATTTGATGTGGCATTAGCATGAGTTTATTCAAATATTTAATGCAGGTGCCTGCAAATCATGTAGCTACCTTATGTTGTTAACTGATTTTGCCATAATTGTGTACACAAGTGGTGTTCACAAATTGAGCATGGTTGATTAGAAAATGAGCTCTGTGAGATGAGATTCCTTCTAACTGCACTGGAGTGGCTGAATAAAGAAGCTCACATTTAGGGAAAGATGTACATTGCAGCGAGCACTGCTTCAAGCCTGTGGAAGGGTTAATTCACATTACACATCCTGGGATGTCTGAGGAATGCTCCAGCAATGACACAAGCCTATTTGACTGATTTTGACAGTGTCCATCCACTGGTTTACAGCTCAGCCTCAAAGGCAGGCCAAGAAGCCAGAATCACAGAATGGTTTGCGTTGGAAGGGGCCTTCAAGATCATCTTGTTCCAACTCCCTGCTGTGAGCAGGTTCACCTTCCAACAGACCAGGTTGCTCAAACACTCTCCAACCTGAATTTGAACACTTCCAGGATGGGACATACACAACAGAACCTTTCTTCTGTGATCTTCTTCCTTATTGGGTTGTGTTGGAAGTTCCTTTCTTTGAATAACACCATAAACATCCCTTTCAGGAGGGGCAGATACTTTAAAAGCTTAATAAACTTTTAGTGGGGAGGTTATGTCTCCTCCACAACAGAACTAGAGCAGCTAAAATTTATCCTGCCTTAGACTAGGGCCTGTGTCTGACCTGTCTCTTCAAGTCAGGTATCATTGGTCCTCCCACAAAATCACAGATTGGACAGTGGAAAATGTTTAAATTATTTCTGGTTTTCCTGATATTACCACCTCTTCCAGTTCTTACATTGCTGATGAAATTTTTTCTTAAAAAAACAATCAAAACAAATAAAGAAACAAAAACAATCTGCAAGGCAGCTCAGGCTAAAACTTAAATAAAATTCAGTCTCTGTGGGCTGAAGTTTTGCATCCACAACAAAAGGTAGTAACAAATCTGATGTATGACAGCTTCATGAGGGAGAAATAGAACTATAAGGACAGAGTGCTGTGCCCTCCCAGGCAAGAGTCTTTAAGAGCTGCTTGATCCCATGTACAGAGGCTGGATGGACCAGGTCCATCAGGCTCCATCCATGTATCTAGGCTAACTCACATCCTGATAGCTCTGCTGAGCTCCATGAGGAAGTGGTGACATGGCTACAGAATCAGAGACATTCCCCAAACTACCTGCTTGTCCTTGCCAGCAGATCAGATTTGGGAAAAGATGGGCTTCACTTTCCCCATCCCTGTACCTGCTGTATGAAGACTTAGCTGCTCAGGTTTAAGAACTCATATAATGCTATTTGCCAAATCATGGCTAAATTCCAGATTCAAATCTATAAAAATCATGTGATGTTCTACCAAAATTCTTAGCACCTACCTTAATTCTGCCCCAAGCCCCTGGCTTCTCTTCCTTGTACAGAACATTCCCACCAGGCTCCAGGCATGATGGGTAGCTTCCCTCTCCCTTATCTCATCCCTACAACACTAAGGCATGAGGAGGGGCTTGAAGGGGAGGGAAGAAGATGCCTGTAGTGCCTGTAAAGTTGAAGATAACATTTAAGCTTTGTTACACCAATGAGGCTGCATTAAGCTCTTATGACCTTGAGCGAGAGATGCAGCTTGGGTCCTCTCCTAAAGACTTTAATAAAGGGAGAAATTGTTTCAATACAAAATAAGAATTTGGAACATTGTTCGTGCCTATATTGAGCTTAAGTCGAATATTCTGTGTCCTCAAATCCGACTGATTAATAATTAGAACGAGAAATTCTGTCTTTACTCTAACGTGTTTAGGAAAACTGATGGATTTAATTTTTTTTATCAGTCAAAAATAAGAAAAATGTAATCTTTCTTAAATCATCTAATACAACACTGCAGAATAATTAGTTTCTATGAAAACAGGCATAATGGGACTGAATAATAAATCACTTTCTGTTTTGTATCTGTCTGTCTGATGGAGGAGAGATTTACTATACAGTGTAGTGCATGATGCTGTAGGAAATACCAGGCAATAGAAGAAATCTAAAAGGGGATAAAGTATTTCCAGCTGTGCATTATAAAGGAGCATTTCATCTTGTGAAAAAGCCTCAGGGATAGGTCCAAATAATTATCAGGCAAAAAGCAACTCCTTGTAGGATGCCAACTTGCCAAAATATGTTGGCCCCTAAAACTCAGATTCTGCATCTTCCATGGCCATTTATTTCAGTAGACCTCTGAACTTCCAGAGTTTTCCTCTATCCTTTTCTTCCTTCTCTTTTGGTGCCTTAGACTAGTGCTGAAAGGGGCTCCAGGCCCTTCTCACTAGGCAGTGCAATCCACATTTTGTAGCTGGACAAGCCAAGGCACAGGGAGATGTACTGGCACAGCCAAGGCCACATGACAGGCTGGGAGATGCCTGGATCAGAATAAAGTTCACTGCCAACAGACTTACCCCAAAGCTCTCTTAATTGAATTGTAAGGAATAATTCAAATCTCAGCTCCATTTTACTTCTTCTAAATTGTAGTTTTTCTTAGTTTTCTTCTAGGAAAGGAACCAAAATGAAAGCAGGTAGGCTGATATTTTGACTCTTATCCAAGTACATTCATGTGGTGTCCCAAACAGGCTTGTTGCTGGGCATTATCATCCTGCTGCTTTCATTGTCTGCTGCTAGGACATCATCTCTGTGCTGATTCCATTTTGACTTGACTCCAAAGCCATGATTTAGTCTGACTCCTTTTCACTTTACAGGTGAATTCATGCTGACTTACACTGCCACACCACAACAGAATCTATCCTGTGGGTTTAGTCAGTACTTCCACAAAGAATATTTTCTTTTGATCCTGGCTTTAGCTTCCCTTCTTGGGACTTCTTTTGAGACCAAAAACATGTTTGAAAAAGCACTATTTCCACACTGTTTATGACCTGAAATATAATCACATGGAGGAGGTTCTCCTGTTAAGATTCAAATGCATAACTTCCCTAAGCTAATTTGACTCAATTCATATGGAAAGATCAGAGGTCTTTGTAGTTCTCTAATTCTTGCTGACTTCTTTGGAACACAATGTATGGTACATCTATCTTTTATTTGGTAATGGTAAATGGTCTCCAGTGCTCCAGTTCTTTCTCCTGATAGTAGGACATCTGAGAGTCCTGACTTTTCCATGAGTTGTCAATGCACTATACACAGTTGGTAATGATCCTCAGGAATAAAGCGAGTTAAATCCCTGCTTTTAGACCATAGTATTTCCACAGATTTTTTTAAAATTTTTTTTTAATGCAAGAAGGACCTTACCTAGAGCTGATAAGCAGTATGCTCTGTAGTGGAGCATAACATCTGTTTAGCAGCACATCAGCAGCAATACATAACCATTTAGGTCTAGAAAGAAGAAATGAGCCACCTGACCAAAACCAAAATGTGAATCTAACTAGATAAAAGAAATATTGAGAGCATATCCAGGCATACGCTGCTTTAAGAATGAATAGAAGTACCTTATTTTTTAGCTATGAGACATCTCTCCAATAATAGATCACCCTCTACAGATCTGCTTTGGTTTCTACTCCATACAGATTGATGCAGGCCTAATCCTGCATTATCAACCGAATTCCACTATAAAGTGCTTTTTTCCCTACACTTTTGGCATGCCACAGCCCAAATCTTTGTCATTTGCAAGGTCATCTGAGATTTACAGTTTAAAGGGGTACAATCTCTAAAACTAGTACTCGTTAAAACAAGTTTCCTTAGTAAATAACAAACACAGTAACCTATTCATGACACCTCTGTGAAAAAGCTTACGCATTGCCTGTAAATGCCAGAAACAACGAGGCAAATGGGGATCCTGCAATGATCACATCTAGAGAGAAATGCCATCTCCAGGTCAGTATCCAACACTCCCCTCTACTGGATAAAGCCCAGACAAATAAAGTGTATTTTGCAGGTGCAGCAGTCTGGCTTGGTACTTTTGCAGCATCAAGCAACCACCCCTCTTGCTGCACTTCTGCCTTTTTCTGTACACAGGATCTTGAGAACCTTGAGGCACCCAAGCTGGTGGAGGTTCATGTGACAGTTGTCCAGTGTGAAATACAGTGGTTGGGAGACACTTTTCAGAATGACTTGTTCATTTTCTCACACCCAGCAGGGTCACTCCTGGCCCAGACTTGGACTTGTTTACTCTTTCAGCTGTTCCCTACCACAGGTAGCTGTTCTCAAGCTGCCACAATCAGTGTTGCAGGAAAATCACCACATAACATCGGTGACAAGTCACACCTAGACTGCACAAAAGGCAACGATGGATTATATTTGTGTATCACCCAACATGTATAGTTCATGAAAACTCACATCTTTTTGTTAGCTGAAGGAAATGATAAATTACAGAGCATGCAAGACTGAGGAACTGACAGGCTGTCACAGTGGGCAGCCCATTCCCAGGGCACAAAATAAGTACCTACTTTCCCCTAGCAAGTCTATATAATTGCATATATAGACAGAATCACTACCTGTAGGTTGTGCAGGTTATAAACATCTCAGAGAGCATTTCCAGGTATCCATATCTGCAGGTTGTCCTTCCCTTCCTCTGTAGATAACTCTGCTCTGCTGTCTCTTGAGCAATTCTCCCAGTGAAGTGGAACTGCTAGAAGAGGTAGCCAAGCAGGCTGAGGGATCAGTCACTGCCAAAGGTACAAACCTGAAACTTCAGAGTGCCAGATCCAACTCCCTCCTCTGCCACTGCCTGTGTGTACTTTGGTACAAGTCATCTGGATTGTTTGAGCTTCAGTTCTCCCACTGCTAAACAAAACAGCAAAACTGTCCTGCCAAATGAACTACCATGAGAATAACTATGATAAACAATGCAAGCACTCAGATAGACTAACCTACATTGATGTGTTCT
Organism: Cisticola juncidis; assembly: GCA_013400215.1. NCBI lineage: Eukaryota > Metazoa > Chordata > Aves > Passeriformes > Cisticolidae > Cisticola > Cisticola juncidis. The sequence continues at coordinate 456,970 of VXBR01002252.1, read as the reverse complement.
AGCTTAAGCACCTTAGACAGACTAATAAGGGCTTTATGAAGCACCTGATGAAATCAATAAATTGATGTCTGTGGATTTCAGCAGGCAGTGGGTAACCCCCTGTGAGAGAACAGGTGGTGTCTTCATTGCCTGTACAGCCAAGATTGCTGTCAGGCTTGTCCCTTGCACTTTTCTCTTCCCAACACACATAGCTTGAAACGTAGGGAGGATCTCAGTCACTGACAGCTTTGTGCATACAATTAGGTAGTTATGCCAAGAAGGTAAAATAAGCTGCAAGCAGCAAATAGAGGAAAGACAATACCAAGCTGGGAACACAGAGGTTTGAGTTCAGTTCTCAGCTCATTCACAGATTCCCTGCATTATCTTCGATGAGGCATTTAGTTTCAGTATGCATCAACTTCTCATCTGCAAACCGAAAAAGAATAATCATTCCTCTGCCCTTGCTTCCTAATTAAATTGTAAGCTCTTGAGGCTTAAGTTTCCACTTATTGTTGAAGACTCTACATCAGCCGTGAAATGTTTCTCTAAATTGCAGAAAAACTGTGACAGATACAGAATATCTCTACTGTTTGTAAACAGTCTAGCCTGGGTCTGGAATAGCCATGCTCATTGAGCACAGCCAATGAGCTCCACTGGACCCTGTCACAGGCACAGCAGCTGAAGCAGAGTGTTGTATTAAGAAATCAAGATCCTTTGAGCAGTAGATTGTCCCTGCATATTTGCATAGAATTGTGCCCAGCTGAATGGAATCCTCTGGACACAGATGTACTTGAGAGGTCAGTGAGTGCAGCAGTGTTGGAGCAGCTCTGTGAAAGTCAGCTCATATCCAGAAGCAATGGTGTTATTTAGTTATTTCAAATGTCTGGGGAACTCCAGCTCTCTCTTACTCCTGATGAAGGAGATGTGATTATGTGTATGTAACGTGTGAGCCCTGAGCCCCAGCAGGATGTTCAGGAAATAAAGTAAAGGTAACTGTGACTATAGAGAAACTCCCAGAGACAGGGTTAATCTCAGTCTGATGACAGTACTGAGATACACATCACCCAAATAATTCTATTCTCACCTTCCTTCTGTCTCCCAGAGACTCTTCCAGATCCTCTTCTCTGACAGGAAGAGGTAGCAGAGCTCAAGGAGGACGTATTTGCCAATGACCATATAGAACTAAGGAGCCACATCTCCACAATGGATTCAAGATCAGCCCATGCAGTTCCTAAAGAGGGGCTGCATGAAGAGAAAGTAGGCGAAGGTTCAAACACATCCTGTATGAGTACAGGCTTCATCATGAACATAATGCCACTCCTATTCCTCTAGCACAAGAGACACCAGAACAAAGAAATGGCTTCTGTGGGTGGGTTTAATTTTTTAACAAGTTACTATGTGGCTATTGTTTCAGATTTGGGGTGTTTATCTTGCAAGGTCTGTTGCAAACACTGTAATTTTCCAGCAGCCAGGTCCATTGGAAACAATAGTACTAATAGTACTAATAATGTGACATCATTACTTTTGTTCCATAGCAACATTTCCCCCACCCCTTACACAACAGGTTATAAGTCTGCATTTTACAGCACTATAGAACTCCTCCAGCTGTTATAAATATATCGTTTTAAGCACTTGCATTTGAAAAAACGAAACAGAAAAATACCACTGAAAAGTTCAATGCTTTTTCTTCTCTGCATTCAATTGTATTAACTTTTTCCCTGCTGGTCTCCAAGACCCACTGCTGGGCTGGAAGATTTCCACAGAAACCAGGGGAATGCTCAAGATTCACACAGGTTGTTTGCTGGCACAGAGCAACCATTTTGCTATAAGAGATGTTCAGTGGGGGTGAACCTTTACTAAAAGGATAAAGGATACATCTAGCTTGTTTGCCAGCATAATGTGCACATGCCATCTAATTGGATCCAGGGCCATTGGCAGTGGACTTGAAGAAGTGGAATTCATCATGGTACTGGAAGACGGGACAATAGTCACTGGTAGAGTTGTGTCCTATCTACAGAGAAAGGGACTGGTGGTGTGGCTATTTGCTATAACTACACTTTATGGCCCAACAAAGTTCACAGCAAAGCATTTAAGCTCACCAGAAATTTTAATTTTATCAGTTGTTAAGTAGGACTAATCTTCACCACGGGTGTAGCTGTAGGTGGGACACGCCTTCACTGAAGCAGGGGAAGAGGCAGTGCCACAGGTCCAATTCTTACCTAAGAAGGGCAGAGGCACTACAATGGCAGAGAGTTCAGACTGCCTCATCTCTTGGCAATCCACTTGTTCTTAGTGATGCTTGCGTTAAAAAGGCCTCTTTTGTTTTGGATATGTTGGTTCAAACAGTGTCTATAAAATGATGAATTAAATATGCACTATTTGAAACCAGCAGAAGTTTTCCACCAATTTAAATTTGGGAAAGACACTTCAAGTCTGACAAACACACATGGAGTCTCTTTCAGGAACCTAAGGAGAGGCAAACCTCAGCCTGAAGTTGTGCATTTTGTGGGAACAGAAATTACTTGAGTCCTCAATCACCAGTACCTCCCATGTTGAAGAGGTAGTGAAGAATGTTGTCTTCTTGTTGCTTCTGCTTTAATTGAAACACACTAGAGCAGTGTCTGGCTCTCAGTCTGTACAGTGAGGAGTGTTCTCAGAGCCATGATTCTACTAAAAGTGTAAAGCTGTTGCTAGAACAGAAGTAAAATTAACTAACTGCAGGTGAGTTCTACCTCATGCATGCCATAAGATGGGAGCCTTATTTTACTGGGCTGTGGATTTTACCATCAAAAATGCAGCTTCAGATTTTTGCCTTTTTATACATGCTACTATTATTTATATTTTCCTTGCCAGTGCTTGAAGCCATCATGACAGTGTATTGAGTAATGACAGGATAATTGTTTGTTTTATTGATCATTATAAACCATTCTGCATCTCTCCATGATTTATAGCATTTTAAATAATCTCTCCTTTCCTCTCCATTCCCCTGGCATCAGGGCAGCTAAGTGGATCAAAAGCCCACTGGCTACAAGCAATCCAATTAACAATGACAAAAAAAAGAAAAAACTTCAGAAATAAATGAGTCCTTACGCCACTTCTTTAATGGTTCCCTTTTCGTCCTTTCACATAGAAAAATGTAAAGCAGTTAGAATTGTGAAGGAAGGAAAGTGTGGGAAGGAAGGAAAGAAGGAAAGTGTGGGAAGGAAGGAAAGAAGGAAAGTGTGGGAAGGAAGGAAAGAAGGAAAGTGTGGGAAGG